>PVHT020000037.1:1531085-1744819 GCA_004024745.2 Catagonus wagneri
GAGAAAAAGGAACCCTATTACACTGTTGGTGGGAATGCAAATTGGTGCAGCCACTGTGGAAAACAGTATGGAGATTCCTCAGAAAACTCAAAATAGAATTACCATTTGATCCAGCAATCCCACTCCTGGGCATCTATCCAGCAGAAACCATGACTCGAAAAGACACATGTACTCCAGTGTTCATTGCAGCACTCTATGCGATAACCAGGTCATGGAAACAACCTAAATGCCCATTGACAGAAGAGTGGATAGGGAAGATATGGTACATACACACAATGGAATGTTACTCAGCCATTAAAAGGAATGAATTACCAACATTTATAGCAACATGGATGGACTTAGAAATTATCATGCGAAGTGAAACCAGTCAGACAATTAGACAGCTACACCCAATGCTACCACTTACATGTGGAAAGTAAAAAGACGCAGTGAACCTTTTTACAGAACAGAGAATGACTCACAGACTTTGGAAAACATTGGTTTTTCAAATAAGACAATCTGGGGGGTGGAGGGATGCACTGGGGGTTTGGGTTACAAAATCTATAAAATTGACTCGTGATGAATTATGTACACCTATAATTGAAATAAAATCCATTAAGAAAAAAAAAACAGTATGGTACTGACACAAAACCAGAGATATAGATAGATCAATGGATCAGGAAAAAAAGCACGGAAATAAACCCAATCACCTATGGTCAATTAATCTATGACAAAGGAGGCAAGTATATACAATGGAGAAAAGACAGTCTATTCAGTAAATGGCGCTGAGAAAACTGGATAGCTACATGCAAAAGAATGAGATTAGAACATTCACTATCACTATACACAAAAAATAAAGTCAAAATTGATTAAAGACCTAAATGTAAGACCAGGCACTACAAACTCTTAGAGGAAAACATAGGCTGAACACTCTGACATAAAACATAGCAATATCTTCTCAGATCCACCTGCTAGATTAATCACAATAAAAACAAAAACAAATAGGGCCTAATTAAACTTAAAAGTTTTTGCACAGCAAAAGAAACCATAACCAAAACAAAAAGACAACCCACAGAATGGGAGAAAGTATTTGCAAATGAAGCAATGGACAAGGAACTGATCTCCCAAATATACAAATAGCTCTTGCAGCTCAATTTCAAAAACAAAAACAAAAATAAACAACCCAATAAAAAGATGGGCAGAAAATCTAAATAGACATTTCTCTAAAGAACACGTATAGAAAACACATGAAAAGATGCTAAAATCACTAAATATTAGAGAAATGTAAATCAAAACTACTCTGAGGTGCCAGCTTACCCTGGCCAGAATGGCTATCATCAAAAAGTCTACAAATAGTAAACGCTGGGGAGGGTGTGCAGAAAAGGGAACTCTCTTACACTGTTGGTGGGATTGTTAATTGGTGCAACTGCTATAGAAAACAGTATGAAGATTCCTCAAAAACTAAATATTGAACTATCGTAAGATCCAGCAATCCCACTCCTGGGCATCTGTCCCGAGAAAACCATAGTTCAAAAAGATATGCATTCCAGTGTTCATTGCAGCACTATTTACAATAGCCAAGACATGGAAGCAACCTAAATGTCCATCAATAGAGGAATGGATACAGAAGATGTGGTACATATATACAATGGAAAATTAATTAGCCTTTAAAGAGAATGAAATAATTCCATTTGCAGCAACTATCATACTAAATCAAGTTAGCCAGACAGTGAAAGACAAATATATGATACCACCTATGTTGTATTAAAACAAAAGGATACAAATGAACTTATTTGCAGAATGGAAACACACTCACAGACTTTGAAAACTGTATGGTTACCAAAGGGGACAGATGGGGGCAGAAGGGTAGAAGGGATTGTCAGGGGGTTTGGGATTGGCATATACACACTAAAGTATATGGGATGACTGGCCAATAGGGACATGCTGTTAGCTCAGAGAACTGTGATAATCTACGTGGGGAAAGAATCTGAAAGGGAACAGATATGTGTATGTGTATACTGAGTCAGTTTGTTGTATAACAAATTATCACAACCTTGTAAATAAACTATTCTTCAGTAAAACTTAAAAAAAAATAAAATCCATCAATATTTTAATTTGCTTCATGTTTAGTCCATTGCATTCTTGCATAGTAATTGTATTTTTTTCAGAATTTCTAATTGCTTTTATTTTTTTCTCACATCATTATTTTTTTAAAATTCTGATTTCCTCCAAGATCTCAAAGGTACATTCTGCTCAGTCATGTTACCCGCTCTTTCTTACCTATCCTCCTCGCCCTCTGTTCTTTCTATTGGAACCATTTATGCTCCTGTACCAGTCTGTACTAGGGCTTTTCACAGCCTTAATCCCAGGAATTACCTTCACTGATCCACTAGGCTGGATTCACTTGTTCCCACATTCTGGATTTTATTTACTCTTTCCTGTTTCATTATAGTTGAGAGTATGTATAGAAAAAGTATGTAGAACATCACCTTTCTGAGTAATTTTATGTTTAAAAGTACCTTGATTTCTCATCATACTGTGTGGATATTTTAACCTTGTTTCAAACACTAGTTGAAAATTATTTTTTTCTAAAGATATTAATAGCATTGGCCCCCATTGTTTTCTGACATCTTGTATCACTAATTAGAAGCCGATGAGTGTCTTATTCTCCTTCCTTTCAATGTCACTCTCTCTCTGGAAGAGTTTAGTCTCTGAGTTTTGAAATTCACCAGGCTGCAAGGAATCTTATCGGTAGCATTTTGGATCTTTTGGTTTCAGCCTCATTGTCTCTTCCCTTTTCTCTTAGTTTTTCTCT
The DNA here is from genome assembly GCA_004024745.2 of Catagonus wagneri. NCBI lineage: Eukaryota > Metazoa > Chordata > Mammalia > Artiodactyla > Tayassuidae > Catagonus > Catagonus wagneri. Next base: position 1,533,880 of record PVHT020000037.1, read on the forward strand.
ATCTTTATTGCTATTATTAAATATTCTGCAATGTTTCCTCATCTTTATATTTTAGACTTTCCGTTGATCTTATTTCAATGCCTGTAATCCTATCTTTAAACTCTAAGACTGATTTCTTGTACTTGTTTTTTTTTTTTTTCTCTTCACAGCAATCCTCACTTTATGGGTTAAAGAGATTCTTAAATCCCTCTGGGCATATTAATTAGTGGGTTCTTTTAAGTTCTTTTATGTCTTTTGAATAATCTCTTTTTATTTTCTCAGGGTAAATATTTCTGTTTTAGATTTTCTTTTGGTCATTTTCTGTGGTACTAAATCTTCTCACAAACATAGTGATTTGTGGTACTCGATTCACATTTAATTGTGTGGGTTTTCATTGCTGTTAGATGGTTAAGGCTATTTTCCAGCTACACTGATCTTTTAAGACTCAGTTTCTTTATAGTTTCCAAAGACATAATTTTCAAAGGAATGATTCGCTGTTCAGGCAAGTAGTAGAAGATTAGTCAGCTAGACATTCTGAAAGAAAAGTTTACAGTTAAGATTATAACTGCTTTTCCAGCTTAAGGACTCGGTCTTTGCATTTTATTTTATTTTGGCTGTGCCCATGGGATGCAGAATTTCCAGGCCAGGGATTGAATCTGAACCATAGCAGTGACAACACTGAGTCCTTGACCACTAGGCTACCACAGAACACCAGGGCCACATCTTTTTAAAGAATACTGCCCCAGACCCCTTACTTGGAAGTGTTTTGTAGTCTTCTGGCTCTGCTGACTGATCTAAAGAAGCTATATTAAATAGCAGATAATATGTGAAAATGCTAAGAAAAATAGGACAGTACTGATTTTATAAATCATGTGCATCTACACTGGTACAAGGAAGCGACTGGAGTCAGTAGTCTTATCATTAAAAATCACATTGGAACAAGTCACGATAACAGAGCAAGTCTTTGCATCCATAATATTTGCAAGCATTGCTATTACTGCCCTCAAACTTCTATGTTATAATTATTGATTGAATTATTTATATTTCCTTTTCCTATTAATACCTTGATCCACTGTATTGTGTTCATTCTTTTTTTTTAACAATGAATTTTATTTCAATTGTAGGTGTACAAAGATCATCACAAGTCAATGTGATAGATTTTGTGTGCCAAACTCACAGTGCATCCCCCCACTCCCCAGATTGTTTCATTTGAAAAACCAAGGTTTTCCAAAATCTGTGAGTCATTATCTGTTCTTCAAAGAAGTTCATTGTGTCTCCTTAGCTTCCACATGTAAGCGGTAGCACTGGGTGTAGCTGTCTAATTGTCTGAGTGGTTTCACTTCGCATGATATTTTCGCATCCATGTTGCTACAAATGCCGTTATTTTGTTCCTTTTAATGGCTGAGTAATACTCCGTTGTGTGTATGTACCATATCTTCCCTATCCACTCCTCTGTCGATGGGCATTTAGGTTGTTTCCATGACCTGGCTTCTTCCCTCTCTAGCTGCTTTAAATTTAAAGTTAGGTTGTTTATGTGAGCTTTTTCTTATTTCCTGAGGTAGGCTTGTATTGCTATATACTTTCCTCTTAGAGCTGGCTTTTGCTGCATCCCAGAGGTTTTAGAGTGTCGTATCTTTGTTATCATTTGCTTCTAGGTATTTTTTAATTTCCTCTTTGATTTCTTCAGTGATCCATTGGTTGTTTAGTAGCGTGTTGTTTAGTCTCCACGTGTTTGTATTTTTTGCCATTTTTTTCTTGTTGTTGATTTCCAGTCGCATACCATGGTAGTCAGAGAAGATGCTTGAAATGATTTCAATTTTCTTAAAGTTATTGAGGCTTGATTTGTAGCCCAGGATGTGATCAATCTTAGAGCATGTTCCGTGCACACTTGAGAAGAATGTGTATTCTGTTGCTTTTGGTTGGAATGCCCTATAGATATCTATTAAGTATATGCCTTTCCTGGTGAGCCTTTTCATTTGTGGTGTTTTGTATATGGTTGTGGCCTTTGCTTTTCTGACTAGAGAAGTTCCTTTAGGATTTGTTGTAAAGCTGGTTTAGTGTTGCAGAAATCTCTTAGCTTTTGCTTATCTGTAAAGGTTTTGATCTCTCCTTCAAATCTGAATGAGAGCCTTGCTGGATAAAGTAATCTTGGTTGGAAGTTTTTCCCTTTCATCACATGAAGTATATCATGCCACTCCCTTCTGGCCTGCAGAGTTTCTGATGAAAAATCTGCTGATAACCTTATTGGGGTTCCCTTGTATGTCATTTGTTTCTTTTCCCTAGCTGCTTTCAATATTTTCTCTTTGTCTTAATTTTGGTCATTTTGATTAATATGTGTCTCGGGGTGTTCCTCCTTGGGTTTATTTTATATGGTACTCGTTGCGCTTCCTTCCATATTAGGGAAGTTTTCGGCTATTATCTCTTCAAATAGTTTTTCTGTCCCCTTCTCTCTCTCTTCTCCCTCTGGCACCCCTATAATACGGATGTTGGTGCATTTAACATTATCCCAGAGTTCTCTGAGACTCAGCTCATTTCCTTTCAATCTTTTATCTCTTTTCTCTTCTGCATTAGTGATTTCCACTAATCTGTCCTCCACCTCACTGATTCATTCTTCTGCCTCCTGTAATTCTACTATTGGCTGCTTCTAAGGAATTTTTTATTTCAGTTATTGTATTTTGCATATCTTCTTGTTTAATTTTTACAGCTTGTATTTCTTTGCTCAGTGTTTCCTGTAAACTATCAGTCTTTGCCTCCAGTTTATTTCCAATGCCTTGCATCATCTTCAGCATCAACAGTCTAAAGTCTCTTTCTGGGAGGCTGATAATCTCCTCATCACTGAGCTGTTTTTCTGGGCTTTTCTCTTTCTCCCTTATCTGAGTTACTGTTTTCTGTCTTTTAATTTTTATGAGTTTTTGGTGTGGTGACCTTTTTGACAACAATAGAGATGTAGCCTCTCTTAGTTCAGGTGTTTGCCTCCCCTATGGCTAAAGTTGGTATGGGCGGGGCTTGCTGTAGGCTTTGGGATGGCAGGGACTGATGCCTGCCCACTGGTAGGTGGGGTTGGTTCTTATCCCTCTGGTGGGTGGGGCTTTGTCTGTGGATGAGATTAGAGGCTGGCTGTGTGCCTGAGGGGTCTTTAGGCAGCCTGTTTACTGATGGGTGGGGCTGAGATCCCACCTGGATTATTGTTTGGCCTGGGGCTTCTCAGTGCTGATGGGGGGGACCAGATTTTCCCAGAAATGGCCCCCTCCAGAGAAATGCAGGCTGATAAATGTTCCCAAGAGCTTTGCCCCCAATGCCCTTCCTCCACCACAAGCCACAGTCACCTCTGTTTTCCCAGGAAATCCTGCAAGTATTGCAGTCAGGTTCCACCCGGATTCCTCTGGAGACTGCTTTGCCCTGGGACCCAGTGCACGTGAAAGTCTGTGTGTGCCTTTCAAGAATGGGTTCTCTGTTTCCCCCAGTCCTGTGGAGCTCCTGCACACAAGCCCCTCTGACCTTCAATGCCAGATACTCCGGGGGCTCTTTCTCCCTGTGCCCAATCCCCAGGTGTGAGGTTTTGACATGGGGCACAGAACTCTCAGTCCTTAACTGAGTCTCTGTGATGCAGTTACTTTCCAGTCTGTGGGGCTTCCCACCCAGGAGGTATGGGGTTGCTTCTATTGCGTAATCGCCCTTCCTACCTCTTGATGTGGTTTCCTCTTTGTCTTCTGGAGTAGAATATCTTTTTTGGAAGTTTACAGTCCATTTGGTTGAAGGCTGCTCGGCATTTGGTTGTAGTTTTGTTGTTTTTTGGGAAAGAAGTTGAGCTCAAGTCCTTCTATTCCGCCATCTTAATCCAATCTCTGTGTTCATTCTTGAATCACTAGTGTTTATCACAGTTCAGAATAAGTGGCAGATACCAAGTGTTTGTTGACTAAATGAATGGACAAATTAATGGGTGAAAGAAGACTACTGAATTTCCCACTTAATTGTCCCTTTACCTTAGTAAAGGCATTTTACTTGTCTGATGATCAACTCCGTCACTGTAATATAAGGATAATGTGTATCCACTTTTAATTCTTTTCAGAGCTTTCATAAAAACCTATATGCTATAAGATAAGCTAGTGCCTTCTAAAAATCTTCTGTGCTATATATACATGAATTTGATTTTGTCGTCATCGTTGTTATCATTATAGTCTCATCACCTTCATTATCCTCCTCATCATCATTTTCATTATTCTAGATCAGCAAAGACACTTTTCTATTTATTCAGATCTACCTATTTGATAGTACTTTCCAAGTTTACCTGATTGCTGAAGGTGTTTCTGTTTTCTAACTTTTAATCACTTGTTATGCAGAAAATGTTTATTAGGATTTCTAAATAAAATATAAATTTATTGGAATAAAATAATGACTTCACAGACTTTCTAGATGAGTAATGTAAATGCTACATTCAGAAGGTTTTACCAATAGTAAGGATGATCAATTCAAAAAGTTAAAAATATATACACTTTTTATACTTTTCAAAATACTTTCACATGGATTTATACATTTAGTTGTTACTGCTTTGTGATATAGTTAAGAGATACAACACTATTCCAATGTGAGTGATGAAGAAGCTGAAAACATGAAAGGTTAAGTAATTTGTCCAAGGTCAAAGTTAGACAATGACAGAAGTGATAACAGAGCTCATTTACAATACCCTAATTTAGTATTATTTTATTATATGGCATTAACATATACATCCAAATTCTAACTTCGTTACTTTATTTACAATAATAAAATTTCATCTCTTTTTTTTTTTTAAGGATGTGAGAGGCAGAGTGTGGAGAAAGTCAAATGAACTTGGCTTTGTTCATCTTATCCACCAGCTGTTCTCAGTTCTAATTTATAAAACTGTGTTAACTGGGCCCCCAAAAAATGAGAATTTAATGACAGAATAGAATTGCCAATTATTTTTCCTTAGCCATTTTTTCCTTGGCCAATGAACTAATTATTTAAAAGAACTTTGTTATGTTTTTCCCAGTTCACGTTTAGACAATAATCAAAGAAGCAGGAAGAAATGTGATAGTGTCTAGGGACAATTATTGCAACTATTTTGTTTGCAGTTTAAAAGACCTTTGAAAAAAGGCAGAGTGGTGGGAAATGGGTGTTACTTTCCACAGATAGAGCATTGCTTGACTCGTATGGATAAAGAGCAAAGTCATGAGGAATCACTGTCTCCAGCAAGCACATTAAAGAAAATAAATGCTTTCAGACCAGATGGAAATGTTAGAGAGTTGGGCCTAAATAAGGGAAACCATTGGCCACATGTGAATCCCAGGCTGTATGCATAAGCCTGACTGATTGTTTTGAAAATTGCCTTTGCAGTAAAATTTAGAGCAGGCAAGAAGGATAGCTTTCATAGGATACCAAGAGCTTGGCTTTAAGGGTGGAAATTTGAGATTCGTATTAGACCACCCATCTCAGCCAGCTCTCTTCTTTCATTTAAAGAATAATAATTACCTTTGTTGAAGAGTTTTTATGTTCTAGGAACTGTTGGATGCTTTGCATATGTTATATTAAATATTACCAACAATCTTAGAAGAGATGAGGAAGCTCTGAATCCTATGAGTAATAATAATGATGTAGATAATGAAAATAGTTATTATGTATTGAAAACTTATTAAGTAGTGACCATGATTTTCTAACCCTCAAAAAACCTCTTGCTGCAGGTATTATTCTTTTTTATCCCGATTTACATATAAAGAAACTGAAGCGAAAGATATTAAGTAACTAGCTCAAGGTTACACTTGCCAAGGAGCCAGAATTTGAACCCAGCAATCTAGTTCTAGAGACTGTATGACTGATAAAAATGCTAGGCTGACAAGAACTGAGGAGTATGGATCATCTTGGTTGCCACCATGCAGAAACTTGATAATCACTTGTATAGGTAAATAAAGAAACTAAGCTTCAATGAGCAGGAAAGAGAGAAAGAGAGAAAGTGAGAAAGAAAGGAAGAAAGAAAGAAAGAAAGGGAGGGAGGGAAGGAAAGAAAGGGAGAGAGAAAGGGTAGAAAGAGAGAAAGAAAGGGAGGAAGGAAGAAAGAAAGGGAGGGAAAGAGGAAGGAAGATTAGGGAGGAAGGAAGAAAATGAAAGGAAGAAAAACTTGTCAAATTTCTTTTTATCTGTGATTGCAAGTGGAATTCAGATTTTCACCAGCAAATATATTGCAAAGCCAAATATAAATCTGGCCTTATTGGTCAGCCTGTGAACATTGTAAGTGGTGATATTAATGTTCAGAACATTCACGACATAAGGGGGCTAGAAAGGAATGAGTACAGATAAGTCCTTTTGGGGGTGCTATGAATACAGGTATGGCTGGATAAGCTTGGAAGGCAAGTGATATTTGCACAGCTAGTAAACATATTTTCTCAATGCCTCTCTGCATTTATTTTTTTCTTTGTTATCCTAAAGCCCTTGGTAAACCAAATATTTTATATTTTATTTGGAAGTAACTTCAAATTTACAGAAAAATTTAAGGAATAAACTAATACAAAGAATAGCTAATAACCTTTACCCAAAGTAACCTCTCGTTAACATTTTACTCTATTTGTTTTATGGTTTGTGCTCTCTCTCACTTACATATTTTTCTGTCTATCTATATACCTATCTACCTACCTACCGATCCATCTATTTGTCTCTGTTTTATTTACTTTAACTTTTGCTTTCTGAATCATGTGCAAGTAAACTGAATATATCATGGTGCTTTACTTCAAATTCTTCAGTGTGCTTTTCCTAAGAAACGGGGTATTCTTTTATGTAACCCAAAAGAGTTGTCAATTACATTGAACATGATATAGCACTTTAATCTATCATCCATATCCCATTGTTGTCAATTAACCCAATAATGTCCTTTATGACTTTTTTCCTCTCTAGTAAAGGATTAAGTCCAGGATTAGCATTGTATTTAATTAGTATCTCTCTTTAGTCTTCTTTAATCTGGAACACTTTCATAGGTTTCTTTTTTCTTGGTCTTTTGTGTCAATTAAAAAATACCTTATTTTACAAGTAGAACATTCCCCGTTTGTTTTCTCATTATTAGATTCAGGTTATCCATTCACAGGGGTATACAGCATAGGTGATACTGTGAACTTCTGAGAGGGTCATACTGGAGGTATATTCATCTGCTACTTTGACCAGTTCATCAAGTTATTGATTTCTCCATGGTATAGTTCTATTTTTTCCACCATAAGCTATAATTGGGGTAACACTTTAACTGTTGTAAGTTGCCTACTCCTAATCCAAAACTTCCTTCTAAATTTAACACCTAGTGGGGTTCTCGTTGTGGCTCAGCAGGTTAGGAACCCAGCTAATATCCATGAGGATGCAGGTTTGATCCTTGGCCTGTTCAGTGGGTTAAGGATTTGGTAGATTGCAGATACGGCTTGGATCTGCTATTGCCCTGGCTGTGGCATAGGACAGCAGCTACAGCTCCAATTTGACCCCTAGCTTGGGAATCCTATAAGCCACGGGTGCGGCTATAAAAACAAACACCTATTGATTCACATTAGCTTGAGCCGTCACTCTGGTTGTCATAAAGCAATGGTTTCCCCACTCCAGCATTAAGCCTGAGATCTAGTTTGTGCCACATGTCATACCCAACCCAGGGCCAGCTGTGTTTTGTCCTCTAAGAAGCAGGTGCTACAGCAGGATTAAATATGCAAAGACTGTATAAGGGGAAATGATTGTATAATTGGGGATAGGGAGAGATTTGGAAATAACATCAAATAGAATGCAAATCTGGGGTTGAGTGAAGGAGAGAGGGGGTGAGGGTTGGGTGAAAGTGTCTTAGATGTAATGCAGGCTAAAGTAGGTTCAGCAAAGCTTTTGGATAGCCTGTGAGCCAAAGATGTCTGTAAGATGGGATCTTTGTTTCCCAGAAATAGATCAGGCTTTGTAGCCCTGCTGTACTCAGTTATTTATTGGGAACAGCATGAAGTTTCTGGTGATTGTACTCCAGTAGTACTGTGAGGTCTTCTGGGCACATTGAACTACTGCCTCAGTAGTACCTGCCTTTTCTGAAAATCACGTTACCACTCTCAAACAAATCTAACTGTCCTTTTTTCCTCATGGATATGAAGTCACTTTGTAAAAATCACAACTCCGCATCTGTCTAACAGGATTTTTATTCCTATTATTGTTATTTATATTGAAGTATAGTTGACTTACAATGTTTCTAGTCTTCAGGAAAGTATATATCATGTATAAAAAACAGTCAGTTGAAGTAAGGGACTAAGAATAAAGCAGTCTCCACAGTGTTGTATCCACGTTTAGGCATTTGTTTGCATGTAAGGTTAACAGAAGGACTTTTTATCGAACTTATCTCTTTCAAGGTGGTTTACCCTGGAATAAAAGTCTTGAGGCAGAAAGTATTCCTTCACTGAGCAAAAATGAAAGGGTGGAAATAACTATGCTTAAGAAAGGCCTTCAGATAAATACTGCTATGTCTCATAACTATCCTGTTATCTAATTTAAACCATTTCAGGGAAAACTAGTTAAAAGTCTTTAAGCACTTTGCATGGGAGTAGTTTTGTTTGTTTTAATTTGGGTTGAAAAATGTGCTAGAATTCTATCTTAGATGTATTATGGTAAATTGAGAGAAAATACAGGCTTGTTGCTGAGGACTCACAGATTGTGGAGAGTTTTAATCTACTTAGACTTCAATTTTCTCACATGTAAAATGAAAATAACATATCACTTCATCATCTATGGGAGCAATGGATATAACAAATGTAGAGTGTCCAGTTTAGTCTCTCAAATAATAAATGCCATAATGGTGGTCATTGTTATTCAGTCAAGAAATGTCTATTAAGTACCTATTGTGTATTAGTCACTGTGCTAGAGGCTAAGACATACGGTAGTCAATAGATGAAAAGAAAATCTCTACCTTTCAGAAGCTTGCAATGTAATGGGGTATATACACAAATAAAGAGTCAATTCCTACAGTGTGAAAAAGGCTTTGCTTGGGTAAAAACAAGGTGCTCTGGAAATACATAGAAGGGTTATTGAACCTAGAGTTGGGAAATCACGGAAGTCTTACTGGGGAACAGATGCTCAAAAAGAAACCCAAGTAAAAGGAGAATTCAGTCATTCAAAAGGCAAAAGTAAGTGTAGAGGAAACCTCTTAGTAGAAGAATCAGCATATATAAAGCCCTGGAGGCAAGAACAAGCATTCCATGTTCAGGAAAACTGAAGTAAATCATGGTAGGGAATGGAAGTGGTAGAATAGTGGAGAAACAAATTCTATAAAGCAAGAAGGGCCTTGAGATCAGTGTTAATGTATTTATATCATTACCCCATAAACCCTGACACATAGCAGAAACTGAGTGATTATTGAATATAGGGTGTTGTTTTTATCAAGGGATTTTTTGAGATACCTCTTACTTTTCTACTACTGCATACGAAAATCTCCAAAGTGGCATTCACATCACAAAACTTTTAAAGTTAGAATTACAACGTGAGGTTAGTATTTACTTCCAACAAATTGTATGGCTTCTCTAAACTAGAATGTTCTAGTTTTCCTATGGGGGTGTCAATTTCATTTATTTGTTAATTGAGAGAGCCTGTGAAAAGAGTCCAAGATCCTGTCTAGTTGAACCAAGTAGAGACTACGTGATCAGAGATTGGAGCACATAGAAACACACACATGAACTCTTTCCAAAGCAATTGTTTGAAGTGGTCCAAAAAATCCACAAGCTGCAACTTTGATCAAAGAATAATGAAGGATAATCCGCAAGTCAAACTGAATTCCTCATGGGTATTTGTGGCAATTTGACTGAATATTTTATACTATCAAATCCCCATGGAGTATGTTTGCGGCTTGAAAAGACATGAATAATCAAGGAAGATGGAAATTTGTGAAGTCCAAAGATGTTTATTGACGGGACTTACTTTACTTTTCCCAGGCCAGAGAGATAAAAAGGTTTTCTCTGTTTTTCTTTAAACACTTGTTCCACTCAAAAGAGGACAGATGGATAATCCCCAGACAGGAAGAATTACTGATTCACCACAAATACATAGACAGGGGACAGCAGTGTGGTTCCAAGTGCTGGCTGTGTGAATGGTTAGTATATCTAGCCATCATTGTCCATTTGCAAAATATGCTAGTTGGCCTTTCATATTAATTGATACCCCGTGTTCCATCTTCCCCAGTCCACATCTGTTCTAATGAAGGGACTGTATGAAGGACTAACTAGAACTTGTGCCATACAACATGCTGAGCCATTCTTTACAAGCATATGTTTGCATTTAGCTAAACAGAGCCAGATCTGACCAGGAGTTGCAATGGGAGTGGCAGCTGTATGAACAGAAGGATTGCACAGCAATGAAATAAAAGTGCAATAACGGTGCCAAATAGAAAGAGAAGTGAGGACAGTCCAATACTGAGGTCACTCAGTAAAGTAAATGAAGGGCTGGCAACCAGAAAGTAGGCCTGATCAGGATTCCCTCTGACAGGGCTGTGCTTGGTGGGAGGCAGTCAGAGGGGCCTGAGGTTGGACTTCAGCTTTTCCGCTTACTAATTGTGTAGCCTTATGCATGTTGGTTACTTATTCTAAGCTGTGGTGGCCTCACCTTTGAGACTGGGAGAGTGAGACCTAATTTCAGATTTATTTGAGGTTTTAATAAGATGGCATGAAAAGTATTTTGTATGCTAGGTATTCAGTGCATGGTAACTATTTTAATTTATTAACATAATCGTTGCTGTTACATTGTTAATAATAATAATAGTAAGAACAGAATCTCAACATCACCATCACTTGACAGATCTTCCTTGTATAGCTGATAGCTGACACAGTTCAGTTAATTTGCCTTGAAATTACAATAAATGTTTAACTCAAACCATGATTTAAACAATCCCAATTTACTGGTAGGAGACAGTCCAATTTACTGGTAGGAAACAGTCCCTTTAATAGTTATATATAAGGATGTAATGGTCAAATAAGGTAGATAAATAAATTATGGTACAATGGAATATAGAAAGGTGAATGACACTTAGGATATCATAGATCATGGAGTAATTAACTTTCCTTAGTGAGCGATTAAAAGGAGACCCAAGGTATAGCAGTGCCTTTCAAAGTCTGTTGTGTATCTGTGGCCTTTTAACTCTATGTTAAATATAAACTAAAAGTAACTTTTTTTCCCCCTTGTATTTCTGCAAACACAGCCAAACATAGGAGTTTTATTTGTAGTTTATTAATTAATTATTAATTTAAATAAGGTCTTTCTCTAATGGTATAAAGAAAAGAAGAAAAAAAGAAAATGAAACATTTCAGATTGTTTTCCTCCTGGATTTTTTTTTTCTTTCTGACAGTCCTCATTATAGATCTTTGAAGTGAATGAATTTGGGAAGACTAATCATTTATTTTTCTCTTTGCTGGCAGACTAGGTCTTAACTTACTTTATTCATTACACCAAACTACACATAGTCATTACCTGGGGATTTTAAAAAGAAGAATAATAAGATGGACAAAGAATTGTCTAACAGCAGCATTCTACAGCAGAGTGATCAAATTAAATGCTTAGTATAGTAAAAACTTCTAATGGCCTGGCTGCTGCATTAAAAATGTATGTTTTTTTTTCTCATTTCATGAGGAATTTCCCTAAATTATAATGTTCATTTAGCCCTGTAATAGTTACTCTGCTCTATAAATTTATGATTAGTTTGACTGATTTAGTTGATTTCTTTGTCTTAACTTTGCATACTAGGTTGCATAAATTTCACTGTACTCTCTTAACATGGAATGATGAGAATGATAAGGTAGAAAGGCCCAAGATACATAAGACATGTGAGGAACTAATTTCCTGTATGGGATACGAATAAACACTTGTGGAATTTCTGCAACATCTATAATAGAAAGAGTTATTCACATTGTACTTTATCACTGGACAGACTGAGTACAGCTCCCTGTATCCAATTGTCTTAGCTAAGCCATATTAGCAAGTATTTATTGAATGCCTAAATTAAAATAATAAGTTTGCTGAGAACCATGAAAAATATAAATGCATGAGGAAATGGATTTTCTCATCTTTAAGATGTTTTGCATTTAAATCAAAAGGAATATCTTCTTTCTAGGCCTTGCTAGAAAACAATTGCTATCTGGTGTTAGAATGTTATGTTAAAGGTCATACTGATTTGTGACACGTTGTTGGAGAGCATAGTAGGTGGGGCTGTCTTCAGAGAGGAGGACTTTATAGATAGAATAAGAGGTAACTAGTCTTGTGTAAGAGAAAAAGGCCCTCAGGAAGTGGCATAGTATGAAAAGAAACAAGGAGCTAAAAAACGAACACTCTGGATACCAATATGATATGGCATACGTTTCATTTTAGGAAATGTAAAAATGAGACAATGCATTATTGCCTTCTTTTAACTCTGCCACTGGAAACTCTGCCACTGTCTAGAGAAGGTCACTTGTTTAATCAGTCAGGCCATAGATGGCTCCTTGAGATTAGTGTCTGTGGAGGTAGCCTCTCTTCTGTTCTGTAACCCCAAATATATTATAATTCATTTTTAATATACGTCAAACATAATGAGCATTCATCAAAATAAAAATGAGCATTCTTGCTTACAAGTTGTCTACAAAGTCAAGAGTGTAAAATATTATTAAGCCAAAGAGTTCATTTGCCTCATAAGATCTGTTTTTGTCTGGAGGGATAGGAGTCTTTGACTGCTGGCGGTTTTACGTTTTATTGGAAGCATTTAACTATATTTCAGAAAGGTAAACATAAAAGGTTAAAAGTAGTCTTTCAGATAGCTAGGTAGCTAGTGTTTGACAGCGTAAATTGAATCTGTTCCTTATCTTATAAAGGCAGAAGACACTGAGAATGAGTGAAGAAAATTAGACTTCTAAAATGATAAAATATTCAATAACTCTACTGGAACAAAATCTTGTTTTTCATAACTTGATTTCTAACCAAATTTATGTTATGTGGGAAGAAAAAAAAAAACTGCGTAGAAAACACTTCAGTCTCCTATTTCATTTTCAAACCTAATGGAAACAATAGTAGTGTAACAATTGGAACCACTAATTGGGTTTCTACCCTGTGCCTACTTTTTTCTAAGTGCTTTGCATGTTACCTTGCTTATCGTTAAAATGACTCTGTCTCATACACAAAGAAAGTGAAGCTGACAAAGGTCAACACAGGACCAAGGTTCTCAGCAAGTTTGAAGCAGCCCTATTTGAAATCCAAGGTCTCTCTGATCTGAAAAGCTTGCGTGCATACCATATGTCAGTAATTTCCCAACTGTAATTATTTATCATCTGAGTAAAAGATATCTGAAAATAACCTCAACTCTTTATTGTGGTAGTGCTAAAATACATGTGATATTGAATTTACTGTTTTAACATTTGTAAAGTATTCGATTGAGTGGCTGTAATTACATCACACTAATGTGCAACCATCACCACCATCCATCCACAGAACTTTTTTTTTGTCTTTTTAGGGCCACACCTGTGGCATATGGAAGTGACTAAGCTGGGGTCAAATTGAAGCTGCAACTGCTGTCCTTTGCCACAGCCATAGCACCGTGGGATCTGAGCCGCATCTATGACCCCGGAGTTTTTAACCCACTGAGTGAGGCCAAGGATCCAACCTACATCCTCATGGAGACTTGTAAGGATCATAACCTGAGGAGCCACAACAGGAACTCCAGAACTTTTTCATCATTCCAAACTAAAATTTGGCACCTATTAAACACGAACTTCCCATTACCTCCTCCCCACCCCTGGGAACCACAGTCCTATTTTCTATCTTTGTGAAATTGACTGATCTAGGTACTCATATAAATGGAATCTACAATATGATTTGTCTTTCTGTGAGTGGCTTATTTCACTTAGCATAATGTTTTTAAGGTTCGTCCATGTTGTAGCATGTATCAAAAATTTATACCTTTTTTCCCCTCTCTAGCTTTATTAAGCTATAATTTCTAGTTAAATGCTGTATACCTGTAAGGTTTACAAACTGATGACCTGATATTGGTAGACATCATGAAACAGTTAACACAACTAAGCCAATCATCGTGAGTGTAATAATATTACATTGTATGCGTATGCCCCATTTTGTTTATCCATTCAGTTGTTAATGGACCTATGGGTTGTTACCACGTTTTAGCTATTGTAAATAAGGTTGCTATGAATATGGTTGCACAGATATCTGTTCATGTCCCTAATTTTAACTGTTTTGAGTGTATAACCAGAAGTGAAATTGCTACATAATATAGTAAATTGAATTGTTGTAATACTTACAATATGTTTCTAAAAAAAAATCACTTCATTTTTTAATTACATAAATCATATTGAAATTAAACTTTATTATCACTGATACAGTCAGGATAAACATGGTTATGCTGCAATAATAAACAATCTCCACCATGTAATTTTTTATCTTGTTCACTTTAGATACCTCACAAAGATGAGTGGAATGTATTATGCACAGTCACTAAAGCCCACACAGGCACTAAAGCCCACAGTTTCCATCAGTTTAAGGAACAGGAAAACTCTGTAGCAGGTTTCTGTAGCAGGTTAAGAGACACATGGAAGACACAAAAAGGCAATCACATGTTTTAGCCTAAAATAACATGTAATTTCTGCACTCAGCTCATTGGTTAGAATTTGTCACATGGTATTAACAAATTACAAGGTGTGGTAGGGTTTTGGGGGTTAGGGATAAGTGTCCTTATGTATGTAACCAGAAGAGAAAGACAGATGAAGTTTGCACTGTGTGTTTGTACTACAACAGGAAACCAAAATGGTTTTCTTTGTGGATTATAACCAAAAATAATTATGTAACTGTTCAAAATAATTTTTACTACCCAATATCACTTCAGCTATCACTAGAAGTGTGCGGCTACCCTTAGTGAAATATTATTTTATGCTTGATAAAAGGAATCCACTCAGTAAGACTAGACTTTTATTTTGGTTACCTCAAACTAGTCAATATTTTTAATAATCGATAAAAGAATGGTGAAATTGGAAAGAGTGGAAGTGTTGTTCAGAAGACAAAAAATGGTTCATCTGCTCATCAATTTACACATATATTTATTTGTGGCTAGTACTAGTCTAGGCTCTGAACATGGTTTAAACAGATCATACTTTCAAGGGACTTAACTATTTAGAAAGGAACACAGACATTAAAATAAGAAATATCACATGTAGTTATTATGATAAAGGACATTTTAGAGCATATAACTGGGTATATCTCAAGTAACATGAATAGAATAAAAGTATTGATGTGCATGTAAAAATTTAAATAATAAAGGTGAGTAAGAGCCAGGAAGATGAAGGAAACCATTATTTTAGGCAGAGGTAACATCACTTGAAAGTAATAAGAATGGGGAAGAGTAAGGCAAATTCAAAGATATTAAACAAATCTAGTATTTATGAGTATATAGGACAAGAAAGTGGAAGTCATAAAATAGAGACAGCACTGCTGAAGACACATTCAGAGCAGTCAGAAGAAATAAATTCTATATGGAAAGTAGGGTTTCTTGCCTTATTTTGTAAGTTATTCCATGGAGTCTAACTGAAATTAGTATTAGAGCCTGCATTTAAACCTAGTTTTTATGACTCTGTCAACCAGCACTTTTCCCAACTCCACCATTTTAATCTAAATTGAATATCATAGTAGCAGAGTCTGTTGTCTTTTAAGAAGGATTGTAGGAAGTAAAACCAAGGTTATTTAAGTTAATAATTGTGAGAGGTTAGGGGAAAACTTTCCCAGAGATCTCATACAATAACATATGAATTAGAATACAGTGTAAGTGTAAGAATTTAAAGTTGTTCAACTTCTATAATTATAAATTAAAACAGTGAGATGATTCTCCCCTTCTAGTTGGCAGGCATTGTTATTGGTGGTGGTGTTTTGTGTTTTTTGACTCCTTAAATACTGATATTTTTAATAATGAGGAGAATGTAAGTTTGTACAGTATTTTTGGATTGCCATATGTAGCAAGAGTCATATACATTATCTCAGTCATTAAACAAGTAATCTGTTCCTAGAAATTTAAATAATCAGACATATATACAAAATTTAGATTATAATTGTATGTCTAAATATCTGTATTTGCAGATATCTGTGTTTCTCTCTCTCTCTGTGTATCTATTGAGAGAGAAACAGAAAATATCCCAACATTCTTAGAGTAACCAATTGGAGTACTCAAATGTTTTTTGTTCAGAAATTTATGAAATTCCATATAGTCATTATAAAACATACTATTAAAGGATATTTTGTGCAAAAAGAAAATCATAGAAGAACATTATTAATGTTAAGAAAAGCTCTTTAATATAAAACTTAGGGTATAAAGTCAAGAGTATGACTGGGTTTGTGTGCAGAGTCAAAGTTGAAGACCATACATCAAAATGTCAACACTGGCTGTTGCTGCGTGGGATGATCATTTCCTTTTGACTTGTTTATTTACAATCTCCCACTCCTGATTTTCTATAATTTACATTCATTAATTTTTACCATTAATCAACAAATACAAAATGAAAACTAAAATAGCTCTTGGTTAGAGATCATTCTTATTACAGAGGAGCAGTCATGTGGTATAGAGTCTAAGAAAGGTTTTAATGATGTTTAAATAGGAATATTAATATCTTCCTGTAAATCAGAGCACGACCATACCTTTTAAAACAATGTCCGTCTTGTCTACATATACCTACCTATATGTGCATGTGCTATACTCCATTCCTTTTCTGAAAAATCCTTTCCTTTTTGCTTTACCCTTTCTAATAGGATCTGTTCATGGCCACATCTTGCACAACCTGTTTCTCGAGTTCTCTGGACTGTAAATCAGTGCCACTACCTCCCAGTAGACCACTGGGCTGGAGAAAACTCCTGAAATGAGTTGCCTGCCCAGTTATCTTTTCTGCTAATTGAGACTCTGAATTAGTGGTGGATTGAACAGAGAAGCCCTTTGAAGCAAGAACTATGCTGGAGGCACATGTGCCAAAGTGAGCAAGGGTGTGTAGCCAGAGAGAGAGAGATGGAAATGCTGAGATGATACAAAGAAGGAGTAACCATAGCCATTGTCCTGATTCCTGGCTTTGTGAATCCTTCTCCATGAAACATCTGTATCTTTTCATTCAGTTGCCCTCTTGGATGAAGTTTTTGAGTGAGTTCTATTTTTAATGCACTCAAGAGATCCTGGGTTAAAACAATACATAATAGTCATTGAATAACCTATACTTGATTTAAAAATGACCTAAATTTTGTATTCAGAATTATAGAGAAAGATTGAACTTGAAGGTCAGGGAACATTTCAAGAGACTTCAAGACCAGTTTCTTCATGAAAGACTTAGCATAACCACATTACTAATTTTCATTCATTCTCTTTTTGCTCACTTTCAGCAAAAAGGGTATCTCTTATATGATGGCTCTTTGCATTTAGTTTTTATTTTATGTTATTTTATATATATTCTTCAATAAATGAATATATTTGCTTCATTCTTAATCAATAAATGAATATACTTGCTACATTCTTAAGTCCTTCCTAAGATAACAATGGCTAATTATTCATTTCGGATCTGATTTTCACTTTTTTTTCTGACTCTCCTATCTTCTTGCATACCCACCCATAAGAAGTCATTATCGACTTTAAAGTGTATTTTTCCTCACATCTTATAATTTTTTTGACAGTTGTCGTCTCTCCCTTCCACATGCAAGCATAGCTTCTGTGTAACGGGGTCCTGAGCCATGATAGGTCACATAATGTATTGTGATAGGATATGAACTTTGGAGCCACACAAAAAATGATATGATCATAAGAAAATTTTCTAACTGTTCTGAACTTTGGTTCAGTATGTGATAAATGGAGTTATAGCCTGCAATGCACACAGCTGTTTTGACTATGCTTCTAATGAATGGTCAAAGCTAACTGATAATGGGAAACAAATAATTTAAAAATCACTAAGTTGTAGGCCAAAGCATACTGCTTCTTAAAGATCTCCTTTCCCGCACAGGATACATACATACTAAATAACAGACAGAATGGCTGAAATTTTAAGATTGACATTATATATTATTATTAAATGCTGTAAAATATATATTTTTTTCTGAACCATTGCCATGTGTCATGCATAGTACTAGGTAGATATAACTAACTGCATATTTACTGGTAAGGAAACTAAAGTTGGGAAAGGTTAAATAATTT
Source organism: Catagonus wagneri (assembly GCA_004024745.2). Classification (NCBI taxonomy): domain Eukaryota; kingdom Metazoa; phylum Chordata; class Mammalia; order Artiodactyla; family Tayassuidae; genus Catagonus; species Catagonus wagneri. The sequence goes on from PVHT020000037.1 coordinate 1,552,031, forward strand.
ACCCAAGGTCACATGCATAGTAAATGGCAAAGTCAGTATTCAAAGTGCATTTACCCACAACAAAGCTGTTGTTCTCTCCATTATAATGCATTGCCTCTGAGAAGAAATACTGCTTAAGGATTTAAGAAAGGAAGACCATTTTACTACCTTGACTGAAGCTAATTCATTTTGATTTTTTTTCTTTTTGCCATGTATATAAGTAGAAAAATTCAGCCTTCTACTTCATTGGTGACTTTCCTTGCGATTATGTTTTATGTAAAAATCAGAGTAGAAACATACCATTCAAATCATCTTTGGACTCCCAGGATGTGAATTATCTTCCACTGGCCCCTCTAGATCCAGTCTCTACCCTGCTCCACCTTGCTTTCTGCCAGGAGAGGCTTACCTGCAAGGCTATACCAAGAGAGTGTCTTGCTTTCTGACTGTTTGTTGCATTCCATCACTGGGGAGCCCTGGCAGGAGAGAGGGCAGAGGGAGGAGAGAATGAGACTGGAATACTCTCTCCTTTTCTTATTCTTATAATCCCGGAAATTTTAACAGCTCCTTTTTTTTTAACCAGCCCCTGGAATGAGAAAGGGAAAAATCTATGCTATCCCTTGAGTTTTCCTTCACCTTGTTCACACCTTCTGAATAGTCTCTTTATTAAACCCTTCTTGAGTAATGAAAATCTGATTTTGTTCTAGGATCCTGCCCTTTGTTTTACTTGGGGATCCTCCTTCATACAATGTCTAGCAAAGTCCTTGGCACACTAAATGTGTTACAGAGATGGATAAGTAAATAGAAGAAAACAATGATATATTATGTATCTTTATGGAAGACAAAGCTGGCTAAGGGAACCACTGAGGTGTCTGATAATCCCCCCAATAGTTTCCTGTTCAATGGAGGCCAATATACCAAACAGAAAAGTAAATTTCTACCCAGGCTCTCTTCCTCTTTTATAAACAATACTGTCTCGGAGCCCCACGAAAGCCGAGAAGACTCAGTCATACTTACAGCCAAGCTCCTGCTGTCTGGAAAATGTGATAGTAATCCAGAAAGGGATTGCAGAGGGCTCTCCTAGCAGCTCTCTGGTCACTCTGGTCTGGCAAAGAATGAAAGTTTCCCCACGGTTAGAGTGAGAGTTTAGAAATTCATTCCCAGGACAGCAGTTTTTTTGTTTGAATTGTATACTATTAGCCAGCTGGACCAGGGTGTCTCAAATTGTATTTAAAGGCTAGAATTCATCCCTAATCAAGTGAGAGCTCTCTTCTCTCATTTGACACTTCCAATTAGTTGATTGAGGGCACCCAAACTGATACTGGAAAGATGATAACGGAATCTGGGTTCTTGTTCACGGGGGTCAAAGAATGAACTCCACGAATACGCAGGCAAAACAAAGTTTTTATTAAAGGAAAGCAAAAAGCTCCCAGGGTCGCTGGGAGGGGGGAGAAAAGCCCCCTTCTCTATTGTCCTATATGGGTTTTTATTTCTTAAAAATGGGGGCTCCAGAAAAATGTGGTTTTCTCCCATTGGCCTTGTTCAGTTACTTATATCAGTCCTTGTCCAGTAGGGCCTTAGGGGTGGATTTGTCCCCATAAGTTTGATGACTTCTTTGTCCTTCTCTTTCCTTGGACTAGGTCACCATTTCTCTCATTCCTTTTCTATCAGTTTAGGAGTGGGTTAGAGATTATGGTCTGTTTGGGGGAAGGCACACTCCCTATAATAAACAAGGCCCATGGGGAATTACTGTCTGGAGCCCTTAAACCACAAAAATTACTGAAAGGTCATATCAAAGAATGCATGGAAGCCCATTCTCCTACACTGACTACCTGAGTTAATATTCTGCCTCAAAACTACTGAACATTTGGTTTATCTGTCTACCAGAAATGCTATTCGATAGTGAGTGATTCATTTCATTTTACTTGGGATACAGTGATCTGGTGTTTGTGGCAAGGAAGGGGTGGATTGTTACTATCAAGCATCCTGAAATTGTCTATCTGAGGACTTGGATTCACAAAAACAACTGTGTTTAAGAAGGCATCAAGTCTTCACAAATCATTTACTAAAGCCGTGGTCACTTTAGATCATAATGATACCACAATGATATCCCACAAAGAATATAAAATTGAATGGCCACAAATGTATATATTACCTCATTGTTTATACTTGTGAAATAGTGAAAGCTGCTCAAATCTCTACCCAGACAGTACCTGTCAAATCAGCCCTGTTATATATACAGAGCTGAGTACTATGCAGCTATACAAGAGCATGGGGAAGGCCTCTGAACTGACATGGAGTGATTCCCAGGAGCTAGTGTTAGTGGCAAGGGGCATGGGAAAGAGTACATAAAAGCATATATGGTTTGCTACATTTTGCATAAGGAAGAAGTGAAAAGAAGAAAACATAAATATATCTTAATTGCAAAAAGAAACACAAGAAGAATAAGCCAAAAAACAATGGGGATTGGTTGTCTCTAAGGGGTACCTACGGCTGGCAGAAAGCAGGGTGGAAAGTGTTGGGAGGAAATGGCAAAAGTATGTTACTGCTCTACATTTTCAAAGATAAAATTAGTACATGTGGAAAACAAAAGCTAAAATAAACCTGAAGAGGAAGGAAGGGTTCATTCAAGGCCACATTTTCAGAGTATTGGACTATGTACCCTGTCACAAGCAGTTTGAATTAAAGGAAGAAATATCTACAAACACCAAGCTCTTGTTAATAGGACTGAGTTGTTCTTTTTTTTCCTTTCTTTCTTCCTTTTTTTTTGTGATAATACAGGCAAATTCTGTAAAGTCTTTTAGTCTTTAGGTCTTTTAGGTGTATTATGGGTTTGAACTAATTAATAAATTTGTTCATATTTTAAAGGAAGATAGGATTTTCACTGTGATTGAAGTATAATACAAATATAAACTGATATATGGCAATAAAACAAATATCTTTCAGGTGCTAGAATTTCAGGTATCATTGTGGACTTGTCTGTGTTTGTGTGTGTATTGCGTGCAGTACAACGCCTGCGTCTGTGCATTGTGCTTTAAATGTGTATTTGTATGTGTATGTATAAACCTCTGTATAGTATATGCAGGTGTATTTTTTTGACTTTATGTACAGTTTTTTTAAATTACTCAATAAATTTTATTGCATTTATAGTTGTACAACAATCATCACAACCCAGTTTTATAGCATTTCCATCCCAAACCCCCAGTGCATTCTCCCAACCCGCAACCTGTCTCCTTTGGAAACTGTAAGTTTCTCAAAGTCTGTGAGTCAGTATCTGTTCTGCAGAGAAGTTCATTGTGTGCTTTTTTTTTTAAGATTCCACATGTAAGTGATAGCATATGATGTTGGTGTCTCACTGTCTGACTAACTTCACTTAGCACGATAATTTCTAGGTCCATCCATGCTGCTGCAAATGCCGTTGTTTCTTTTACTTTTATGGCTGAGTTATATTCCATTGTGTATCGGTACCACATCTTCTTTATCCACTCCTCTGTAGATGGAGATTTAGGTTGTTTCCTTGTCTTGGCTATTGTATATAGTGCTGCAGTGAACACTGGAGTACATGTATCTTTTTGTGTCATGGTTTTCTCTGGATAGATGCCCAGGAGTGGGATTGCTGGATCAAATAGTAATTCTATTTTTAATTTTCTGAGGAATCTCCATACTATTTTCCATAGTGGTTGCACCAATTTACATTTCCACCAACAGTGTAATAGGGTTCCCTTTCCTCCACACCCTCTCCAGCATTTATTGTTCGTAGACTTTTTGATGATGGCCTTTCTGGCCGAAGTAAGGTGATACCTCATAGTGGTTTTGATTTGCATTTCTCTAATAATTAGTGATATTGAACATCTTTTCATGTGTTTTTTGGCCATCTGTATGTCTTTTTTGGCCATCTATATGTCTTTTTTGGCCATCTATATGTCTTTTTTAAAGAACTATTTAGATCTTCTGCCCATTTGTTGATGGAGTTTTTGGTTTTTTTTGGTATTGAGCTGCAGGAGGTGTTTATAAATTTTGGAGATTAATCCTATGTCAGTTGCTTCATTTGCAAATATTTTTTCCCATTCTGTGAGTTGTTTTTTTTTTTGTTGTTGTTTCTTTAGGTTTTCCTTTGCTGTGGAAAACCTTTTAAGTTTGTTAAAGTCCCAAAACATTTTTCTTTTTATTGTCATTACTCTACGAGGTATGTCTGAGAATATATTGCTGTAGTTTATGTTCGCAGGCATATTTTAATGTGTATATGCTTGCATATGTTCCCTAGCTCCGTCTGCTGACAGGGCTAAGCATCAAAGACATCCCCACAGCAATAAGTAAGCCTGGCCTCCAGATGTTAGCGTTTAACACCATTCCTCACTATCATGAAGCAGAGACTCTCGGTGAAGTGACTGATTGCAGGACTGGGCAACGCAGGTACAAGATGAGCCTGAAAATTCATGCCACAGGAACACAAAAAGTAGTGTGACAGGGATTCCACTGGGCAAATCTGGAACAATTTGAATAAGAAAATAATTAAATTCAGCAAAGAACTAGGAACCACTGAAAAAAGAGACCTTTTATTAATTTGGCCATATTCAATGATAAACAGATCACATCAATCAATCCATCAATAGAGGAAAAGGGAGGGCTCTTGCTTAAATAAAATACAAAGGGCCCGTTGTTTAGTGTGAAAGAAGTATGGATGTTGGAAAATTAACATTTTGCCTCATTATAGTAAAGACTGGATCAGAAAAGAATCATCAGTGAATACTAATGCAGGGAGAATTTTTGATGAGATAGACATTTGTGCAGTTTGTTTATCACACACAGGCTATGTGTGTATACATGTAGGTAAGTGTGTATATGTATACGCAAATGCAGATGCACACACTTTTAGAGAGGACAAATACATTTAGATGCTGTTTGAGCAATTGCCTTTATGACATAACAATCATAATTAACGTGCTATTATGGCATCTCTTTGCATCTTACAATCTGGACTCTTTGACCTAGGTTAGGTTCTCCAGATTCTCCTCTAACCTGTCTAGCAGCTGCTTGCTCTGTCCATCCACAGCTCCCAGCAAACATGGAGCTCTGGCCAGAGTGGTGGTAACAGCTACCATTAAGTCTGTGAGTGCTGAGATTTAAAGAAGCCGAATCTAGCCACCTGTTCTGGCAATGAAACTCTTAGAGTAAATGCACCTGAAAGGAAAAAATTGTTCAATTTGTGTACAAAGAGGTAGTACATAATACGAAAGGAGCTCAGCCTTGTTTGTAATGACTCTGCAGCGGTCCTTCCCCACACTCTCCTTGCCAAATAAATCAATTGCTCAACTCTGACTTGCTCTTGACACTGCCTTTAATCTGTGAACTATGAATTGCCGAGAAATTTCATATGCCCTCCTCTCCCCATCTACGTGTGGCTGTCAGGTAAGGAGTGAAAAGCACTCTGTAACAAAAGTTAACTGGAAGGAGCTGGAACTCCTTTGGTAATTATTGAAGCCATTTTCCCGCACATGGAAGAGAACCTCTAGCCTGCACACTGTTTGATAAAGAGACTCTTTTTCTCCTTATATGGTCACAGAAGCACAACAAAACCAAACAAAGCTCAGTACTTTCTGTTCGGTAAACCTCAGAGTTACTTTGCGGTTTTGGCTACACTACCCTTTAGGCTCAGTTCAACTTGTTTCAAATGCATTTCAAAACCTTTGAGAAGAAGATGTGTCTAATTCATCACTTTGTCCACAGTGCTCGGCCCTGTACCTGACGCGGAGTAAGAGCTCCATGTTAGGAATTATTAACATTCATATAGTTCCTATTATGTATGAGTCTGAAATGAGCATTTGAAGAAGAAAAGTTTAATTCTCAGGTTATACACACTTGGATGGAAATCTCAGCTCTTATACTAATAGCTCTGTTATCGCAGACAAACTGTTGCATCACATCAAACATCAGTTTCCTCACCAATACCCTGTGAATTGTTTATAACTCGGATTAAACAATTTAAAACTACTAAATAGACTGGTATGCTGACTGGCATACATTAACTACTTAATAAATGGTAGTTTTCTTCCCTCCCTGCTTAGTATGTATAGATACTATATGAACTCCTTGGTCCACTCATGACTAGTATCTTCCTCCCAATCTTTAACTTTAATGTTATCAATTTAAGATGGGACAACAAGTCTTGTTTTCTCTTCTTTGCCCTCTATCACTCCCAACTCCAATATCTCATTAATTTTTTTCATTTTAGCTAAAGGATATCTTTTAAACAGGGATTCCGGAACTCAAGCAAAACATGTGCTGTGTCTTCCTTATGAGGCAAACACCGCAACATGCATGGAGATATGGAGATGAGCACAGCATGATGAAGCCTTCCTTCCCTAGGGAATTTTCAGCCTGTGAGGGAGAAAAAGATTTACACAGGAAACTCAAATACAGCACATGAAATTTTGGATTAGAGAAATTCTTATTTTATTTATTTATTTATTATCTTTTTAGGGCCACACCCATGGCTTATGGAAGTTCCCAGGCTAGAGGCTGAATCAGAGCTGTAGCTGCTGGCCTACAACACAGCCACAGCAATGTCAGATCCAAGCCGTGCCTGAGACCTACACCACAGCTCGGGGCAATTCCAGATCCTTAACCCACTGAGCAAGGCCAGGGATCAAACCCATATCCTCATGGATACTAGTCGGGTTCATTACTGCTGAGCCATAATGGCAACTCCCGAGAAATTCTTAGTATCAGAGTACTAGAGGAGCAATGAGGAAGGAGTAGTGAACTCTCCATGTTAGGAAGCCAATGCGTTGCATTAATGAATGATTCAGATAGGAAGTGTTCTCTCCAGTGGGCTCTGAAGGATGATCAAGTATTTTCTAGGCAAAAGATTATTCTACAGAGAGGGGATAGCATGTGCAAATCCAGAGTGATGCCTGTGATAGGAGATGACAATATATATTTTCTGCCACATGGTTACATGCTACATTAGGCAGTGGAAGGACGTCATTAATGAGCTATGTGAGAGAGTCAGCTAATTTGAGAAAGGTAACTGGTGACAGTGTGGAAAGTCGATTGCAAATATTCCACTCTACTTCTGAGAATGGAGTAAGGTGTAGCTGCCTCAGTTGGAGTTAAGCTTCAGAATCTCAAGCTGCCTCAGGGTCTGTGGTAACCTGCAGAGCTCTGAGGCCTAGAGGATTATTGACAGTCAATACCCAGGTCTCATAGAAAGGCCAGCCTGAATTCTCTTTACTAGTTGACAGGCAAATAAATGCCCAGGGTGTATTTTTGTTAATCACTGATTCTATGATTCGTGGAAGGTCGGGAGGGAGAGAGGCTGAAGGCAAGTTGGAGACTGAGTATGAGCCTAGGATGACTGCCCAGATGATGAATTCCTTTACAAGGACAGCAACAGTGATAATGGAGGAGGAGTGTGCATATTTCAGAAACATTTGAATGCAGCTTCAGCAAGCTGGCGGACATTGAATACAGGAAGTGAGTGAAGCAGATAATTTGTGTACTTTAGTGACAGATGGCATGGTAATGTGGAATCAAAAGCAACTGTTATTTGAGTTTCTTAACTTAGCCCTAACTTGTTCAATAAAAACAGGATTTTGTATTTAAACAAATGATTAGACTTATTAGTGAGACTGTAAACAGCAGTGTAATTCATGTGGCTATTTTTTTCCGTTCTCTATACTTCAGTCCTACTTTAAAAATGTAATTAGAACTTAAAGGTAATAATTTATCTTTTTAGGGCCATGCCCTAAAAAGTATATGGAGGTTCCCAGGCTAGGAGTCCAATCAGACTAGGCTAGGAGTCCAGACCAGGCTAGGAGTCCAATCAGCCGCTGGCCTACACCGCAGCCACAGCAATGCCAGATCCGAGCTGTGTCTACAACCTACACTACAGCTCACGGCAATACTGGATCCTTAACCCACTGAGTGAGGCCAGGGATTGAACCCATGTCCTCGTGGATGCTGGTCGAGTTGGTTAACCGCTGAGCCACAACAGGAACCCAGAACTTAAAGGCAATAATTTGATAAATTCAGAAATGTAGTAATAGTCAATAATGATTTTTACATGTAGCATGATAAAAGATGACAGCTGTCTTCTAAATCATATTTGCACAGCAGTAGAAAAATACTGAAAAAATCACAAAAAAGCATGATTTATAATGCTGATCAAACTCCCCTAATTTTCCATAAAATTTATTTGTCATTACTTGCTCATAAATAATAATAAACTCAAATAGCAGTGCTTACTGAATCTCTGTTGTAAATTCCAGCTGTTGCCAAACTATGCAAATTGACCATAACAGTCCATCCTCATAACTTCACATAGGAGAAGGCATTTGGCTGAGTAGTTAAATGAACAAAGTATTGGACTTGAGGCAGCAGGGCAGGCAGTAAAAGAGAAATTCATTACAAGGCAGAAGCCACATACATAAAAGACTTTGAGATTTAAAGATCCAAATCTATATACACACTTATTATTCTGTAAATTGTTTCCAAAGTGCTTTATTAAAGCAATCAACAAATATCTATTTTGTACTTGCTGCTTGCAGGGGCTTTTGTTAACCTAAAATGCATACTTCTGTGGTCGGCTTTTCAGCAAAAGTACAAAGCCATCTCTTCACAGCACTTATGCCATTTATAGTATGCCAAGGTGAGTATCACAAAAGATGACTGAAGCAAGAATCCTTGTTTTATTTTTATTTCACTTTATGGATGAGAAAAAAAAAAGTGAATCTTTGAAAGGATAAGTGAATTAACTGACTGAGGTCGACAGGATTTGAACTTAAGCTGATAGGCAGCAAGTTCTTTTCTCTTTCCATTATATTACTGTCTCATTTCTTTGCTTCTAATAGAGAAAAAGAGTTTGTTTTTCTTTTACAGGGGGCTGTTTGATACAACGTTTGTCTTTCTAATTCTTAATTCTTTTCTGTACAACTGGTTTAATCCCAAATGGTGACTTGAACATTAAAGAATAAAGAATGCTATAGATTTAAGGTCATAATTTGAAGGCGTTTTTTCGTATGGACTCATATAAAATTGTGTTGAATGGCATTGGGTATACATTTTATGGGTAACAGATTATTGTTTTTAATCTGTCCAAGCCAGTAGCTTTTCTTCTTTGCTATCATAGGTAGATGACTCTTTCTGAGCCTATATTCCTTGTATAAAGGCTGCTATTGAAGCTTTCATAGCATTAGGAAAGAAGTCACTGTGCATACTTTGTATGCTGTTTTTACTGTATCTATTATCCATTTATGATTACTACACATAGACAAAGACAGGAAAAGATGTACTGAGAGAAGTTAAATTTTACTAAATGTGTGATTATTTTGAAAGTTACTTAACTTTTCTAAACTTTGGTTTCCTTTTTTAGGAAATGGGGATATTAATCAAATATCAGAGGATTGTGATGAAGATTTAAATGAGTCAGTAGTTTAGATAGATGATAGAGATATAGATAGAATTGAAAAAAGTATTTAGCGAAATGTAAGCTAAAAAAATACAGGTTGTATATTTAATGATGTTAATATTTACTAAGCACTTCATATATTCAGGGCCTATTCCAAGTGTTTTGTCTATATCATTTTATGTTAATGTTCATATGAGACTTGCATCTTATTATCTCTAATTTACTGAGCATACAACTGAGATTTAGATTCAAGAGTTTTTTTTTTCTTTTCTAAAAGTCCCACAAGTATCAATGAATGGAGACAGATTTAGATCTATGTCTTCTTAACTTTAAAACCCATAATTGTAACCCATACTGTATACTTCATTTTTTAAATTTACTCTTATTCATTAAGTGAGATGTATAATCTAGTATTTGCTGTGTGGATACTGTTTATGGGGAATGGACACATGGACTACAGTGGTATAATTAGCTATCAAAATATCAGAAACCTAGAATAGCTAAAAATTGAGCATTCTCATATACACTCTTATTATTAATGAAACCTCAAAATAAAATTCCAAGGGCCACATCCTGCCTCTTTTGAGAAATCCTCTATATAGTTATAATGGGATGCAGCTGCTATAGTTTCAGTTTAGAACCAAGCTGAGGTAAGAGTGATAATGATAAGTGAAGTTCTTTAGCCTAAATACGATTTACGTCGTTTGACCATTTGTACCATATTTGATCATCCTGTTTCCAAAATGTTGGGAGCATCACAACATCAATGAAGCTACCAAGTTCTGTGAGAAAAATTAGTCTCTCTCTTTTTCCCCTGTCCTGTACCTACAGAGGCCGCAGCTAGTTGGTGCTAACAGATTATACATCAGGGCTAGCTGGAGAGTGATGGAATGCAGAATTAAAATTGCGTAGTAGAAAGAATAACAGGGTAAATCTCCCTGCTTTATTACATAGTATCTTTATGGGTCTAGACGAGTTACTTTCTTCTGTGTCTTAATTTCTAGAGATATAAGATTGGAAAGCCCCAGATTCAGATCTTGGCTCTGTCCCTTAAGAGCTTTTTGAACTTAGATAAGACCTTCTGTTCTAATGCTCAGTTATATTTTTAGTTAAAAAATCATTACTATGAATATATACTTCATAGGATTGTGAGGATTAAGGTAAAATAATGTATACAAAGCATTCAGATGTGTACACTGAATATAGCAAACAATAAATGTTAGCATTACTGATCACACATATTGCATCTTTCCTATCACTTATATTTTGTCCACTCTGTATCAGATACTGTTCTACTGGATGAATGCAAGATTTATGTAACTGGAGACTGACCATGTTGAAGAGTAAATTAAATAGTGCATATAGCACCTGGCATTTAATAGATATTCAATAAATATGAGAACATGAAATACAATGCTATGCAAGTAAGCCAAAGCCCTATAGAGGCATAATTTTGGTTAGCAAGGAAGAGTAGAGAAGGATTTTTTTTTTATTATTTCATTCTTTAATTCTCTTATTCTATTCAACTGCTTTTATCACCAGTTCTATTCCTGTCAGGGATCCTAGGTACCAAGAGGAAAGCAAAGGCTAATAAGATTGTTTTTCTTCCCTGAAGATTGTCTTTATTCTGGGATGCAAGTGTCTGTGGATAAATTTCAGGGTCCACAAATTCTCTGAAAGAATAGGCACAAATGAGTATCTTTATTTTATAGGCAAAACATCTGTCACTTTTATCATCCTCTTGAGAGCACCCTAGGAAATCTCAATACAGGAAAAAGGGTAGACCCTGATCACTAATTATTATTTTGGCAGCACTGCTGATCCTCAGCTGGCTGGACCTTGAACTCAAACATAATGGGGTCAAGTTCCAGATGCCTTGCCTTGTTACTCCGTGACTTAATTTGAACCCTAATTTATACATGTCTACAACTGGGATAGCGATACCTACCTCTCAGGCATATCTCAATAATATGTGCCATAGAAAGCATCTCACAGCATCTGGCACGTTGTAGGTATTCAAAATTAGAAAATTGTAGGTATTCAAAAGCCACCTTGGTGGCTGCCTCTAAGACCAGCAGGATTATCTGCTCATCCGAGAAGCTCAATCACATTCATTTAATGTTTTTGATCAGAATCCTGTGCTTTCAGAGTCTTGTGCATATAAAAGTGATATAAAGGGTCAACACGTGGACACAGTTGGTGATCATCAAAGCAGAAAACCTTGGCTCATGTCGTAATCCATATGAATCAGGTCACACATCTCATATTTACCTGTGGTGACCTCTTGTCAGTTTAGACATAATCCCTGTCACAATTTAATTGTGTGACATTGGGATTCAGATCTCCCCAGGCATTATAGAAACTAGTTTCCCATGAATATGAGGTGTTAGGTGGACTACAAGTGTGCATTTATCCCTCGAGTGTTTCTCCTGAAAGAAGAGACGTGCTGTGCTGCTTTGAGTTACACAGCAGCACAGACTAATAACATATCACGGGAGGAACAGAGTCTGTGGAGAGCCACAGAATGGTATACAAATGCTGATAAGTAAAAAGTATTAATGATGGTGGAGGTACATTTTATAGGATAGCTAATGCCACTGCATGAAAATGATCATGGGAAAATATTGAGTCATTATTACACTATAGCAAAGTACAGGCTGCAGTCTTGCTATTAATATGGCAGATTATCCAGTCATGGTTCATGTCTTGTATCCTCTCAGTGAAAATCTGTGCACTTTCCAGCAGTTATACCATAGAGCTGGGGTCATGAACACCTATAACATCTGCTTCCTTTGGATCCAATGTGGTCAGTGAAGAATGCTGGGCTACATGACTGAGTTCTCTAGGTGATTAAAACCCAGCCTCTCAATGCCAGAACCTAGGATATATATCCCATGAGAATGTTAAATTGAAGTTTTTAAAAATAAATTTTGTTGGAATATAATGACTTAACAATGTTGTGTTAGACTCAGGTGTACAGCATAGTGAATCAGTCATACATATATGTATATATCCATTATTTTTCAGATTATTTCTACATATAGTCTATTACAGAGTATTGAATAGATTTCCCCCAGTCCTGTAGTAGATCCTTGTTACTAATCAGTTTTCTATGTAGTAGTTTGTACATGCCGATCCTGACCTCCCAATCCATCCATTTCCCCCAAATTTACCCTTCAGTAATGAAAAATTTGATTTCAAAATCTTTGAGTCTGTTTCTGTTTTGTAAATAAGTTCTTGTATATCATTTTAATTAGATTCCCCATATCAGTGATATCATATGATATTTGTCTTTGTCTGACTTACTCACTTATGATATGATAATCTTTATGTCCACCCATGTTGCTGTAAATGGCATTGTTTTATTATTTTTATGGCCAAGTGATAGCCCATTGCATAGATGTACCATATCTTCTTTCTCCAATCCTCTGTTGATAAGCATTTGGGTCATTTCCATGTCTTGATTATTGTAAACAGTGCTGCAGTGAACACTGGGGTGCATATATATTTTCAAAGTATGGTTTTCTCTAGACATTTGCTGGATCATATGGTAGTTCTATATTTAGTTCTTTAAAGTATCTCCACATTGCTCTCCATAGTGATTGTACCAACCTCTATTCCCACCAGTAGTGTAGGAAGGTTCCCTTTTCTCCATACCATCTCTAGCTTTTGATATTTGCAGACTTTTTGATAATGGCCACTCTGACTGTGAGGTGATGTCTCATTGTAGCTGTGATTTGCAGTTCTCTAATAATTAGTGATGCCAAGCACTTTTTTGTGAGTGTTTGGCCATCTGTATATCTTCTGTGGAGAAATTTCCACTTAGATTTCCTGACTATTTTCTGATTGGGTTTTTTCTTTTCTTTTTCTTTTGACGTAAAGCTCCGTGAGATGTTTTATATTTTGGAGATTAAACCCCTGTTAATCCATTCATTTGCAAAGATTTCCTCCCATTCTGTGGATTGTCTTTTCACTTTTTTGATGGTCCCATTTGCTGTGCAAAAGATTTTGAGTTTAATTAGATCCTATTTGTTTATTTTTGGTTTTATTTTTATTAATTTGGGAGGTGGATCCAAAAAGATATTGCTGCAGTATATGTCAAAGAGTATTCTACCAATATTTTCCTCTAACAGTTTTGTAGTCTTAGCCTTACATTTAGGTCTGTAATTCATTATGAGGTTATTTCCATGCATAGTGTGAGAATGTTCTAATTTCATTCTTTTACACATAGCTGACCTATTTTCTCAGCACCACTTACTGAAAAGGCTATCTTATTTCCATTATATATTCTTGCCTCCTTCATTGTAGATTAAATGACCAGAGGTCAATGAGTTTAATTCTTGGCTTTCTATTCTGTTCCACAGATGTATTTTTTGTGCCAGTACCATACTGTTTTTATGACTATAGCTTTGCAGTTAAAGTCTGAAGTCAGACAGCCTGATTCCTCAGCCCTGTTTTTCTTTCTTAATGTTGCTTTGGATATTTGGGGTCTTTCGTGTTTCCATACAAATTTAAAAGTTTTTAGTTCTAATTCTGTGAAAAATGCCATTGGTAGTTTGAGAGGTATTGTGCTGAATTTGTAGATTGCCTTAGGTAGAATAGTCATTTTAACAATGTCAGTTCTTAAATGAAAGGTTCTTTATGAATAGATTGTCTTTTTTATAAGCAAAATCTTTCAAACAGAATTTTACATTTTCCATTTTTTTATCAAGTACCAGTGATGATATTTTTCAGTAAGTATATTCCCACTTATCGCTATACATATATATGAATATAAATGTATCTGTAGTAGGGACCTAATAAGTATGTGTGGAGACACAATAATGAACAGATTTGTCCTGGATCTGCCTTCATCTTTTACTCGATTAAAGTAGTCAAACTTTAAAACCATTATTGGTGGTGGTAGGACTGGTAAATCTGTGATTGGGAAAATCTGTGATAATATGAGTTAATGTAACAGGGACACCAAAAAAAGATTCAGAGAATCAGGAAAGATTTCTCAAAAGAACTGATGCTTTGGTGGACTGCTGTTAGGGAATGAGTAAAAGTTAACCAAATGAACAGTGAGTGTTGGAGTATATATGCAAAGAACCAGAGACAATTAAGACAGTTGTGATATATCCTGAAAAGTGGGAGGAATTCAGTACAATTGGGGCATACATTAACAAGTGGGTAGAAAATTGAGGTGAGATGAATGATAGAGAAAGAAACAGATACCAGGGTAGTTTTGCATGGGAAAAGACATAGAACTGTACACCCGGATTCTCTGTGAAATCTTCTCTAACCTTTGAGATTGATGCTCACTTATTCCTTTATTCCCCACGGGTCCAGAGACCCATGAGAAGACCTGGATTGATGCACCTAGAAAAAAAGCAATTATGGCCTTTTGTTTCCAAAGTAGGCGTAAGATGTCTTTGACCATTTTTCACAAACTGTCAAAGTAAATAAATCTTTAAAAGCCTTTCTATAAGAAGATTAAAAGACAGTGACACAAAATCGCTACTGTGAAACCTCCATTCTCGTGAAAACTGATAATCGATAAATATATGTAAAATATAGTCTTAGATATAGAATATTTTAGATTAGATATCAACATGTATAGAAAATTGGAGTTCCCGTCGTGGCGCAGTGGTTAACGAATCCGACTAGGAACCATGAGGTTGCGGGTTCGGTCCCTGGCCTTGCTCAGTGGGTTAATGATCCTGCGTTGCCGTGAGCTGTGGTGTAGGTCGCAGACGCGGCTCGGATCCTGCGTTGCTGTGGCTGCGGTGTAGGCCAGTGGCTGCAGCTCCGATAAGACCCCTAGCCTGGGAAACTCCACATGCCGCAGGTGCGGCCCTAAAATGACAAAAGGCAAAAAAAAAAAATATATATATATATAGAAAATTAATGCTTATTGATGTAAATTAAATGGAAATGGTTTATAATGGGGTCCTGAGGATAACAGCTCTCTGAAATTACTCTGATTTACTTTAAACCAGAGAACTTTCTAGCTTTCTCTATAGATATAATTCTAACCAGATTCAGCAAATCTAGACTGTTACCTTCTAATTATACAAACACACACACACACACACACACACACACACACACACACACACACACTGTTTTATTATCCACTTTCCTAATGCACGTTTCAAAATAAATCATATCCTACCTCTCTAAGACTGTGCAGATTAAAATTACTTGGTCTTAGGAGGTTGAGAATCAGGTAGAAAATGAACAGCTCTTTTTTGTTTCATCTTCGGGTTGTTTAATTGATTCAGATTGTCAGTTGAAATATAAATAAAATAATGAGCAGCTCTTTTTTGTATCATTTATATTATTATAGTAAAAGAAACATTTCCTGTTTTCTATAGACTTTATTGTGTGTTAATTATATAAGTGTATAAAATGCATGTCATATTCCGATGTAAAGTGGCATGCTGCTATATTATGGTTAATGAAAGAAAATTCTAAAAAAAGAACTATTACAAATAGAAAGCAAATGAGAAAAACTAAGAATTTGCTTCATTTTTTGTTTTTTAATTTTTTTCTAAAGGCAAAGTAAATAATGAGGAATAACTCCAAGCAAAATAATAACTCCACTGTTCACTCATTTGTTTACTAAAGAGGTAGTCATTTTCCTCAACCTACAATAATTTCCTCTGTTTTAAGTGTTACTAAAAGATGATAATTCAGTTCATCTCACGGGTTTCAAAATAATTTACTGTCACTAGTATTGTTTCAAGGTTTATATACATGCTTTCTTACCCAACTTGTGCTTATGCATTAAAATTTAATGATAGAATTATTGCTTATGAATCTTCACTTTTAAATCTAGCTGTTATAGAAACTGATGCATATGTATATTTAGAAAGCATTGTAATATAATTCAGTTACAGGAACTAAACGCAGAATGTTTTGTCCCTGACCATTTATTCTACCTCAAGCCTTGTGCACTGACTTTTTAATTTTATGTTTGTTCTTCAACAGCATGTGTAAAAAATGCACTAAAAGCTGCCACTTTCTTAACAACATCATCGTCACAGTTAGTTAAATATTTAATGCCCCCAAGCACAAGGCAGGGCATGAAATGAGCATGAACTTGACTATAAAACCACTGTAATGGGTTTAGATCCCTTGGGTCCCCAGTGGGCCCTGTACTGATACAGTAAAAGAAGGAAAAGTCTCATCAGGATGCAAGTTTAAATAGGAATCTGTCCTGCTGCATCTGCTGACAAGATTAATTATAGATCCCTGAACCTGATGTGTTTTCTTAATATCTTTCATCACTGTAGTAGGCTGCAGTCAAGCTGAAATATTAGATGTGGCTTTGTATAATTCTGCATAATTCTCTTTTCTAGAATGGCACCTGTCTGTATATGCTCTCTTGATAACTTAGAAGTTTTCATCAATGATTTGCCATTAACCCTTGTATTTGTCTAGTGAAATTAGGATAATCCTTTGGCAATAGCAGAAAAATTCTGAAAGAATGTAAAAGCCCTCTCCATGAGAAAATACAGCCATTTTCATGGGGTATATATCTTCAAATGAAAGGACAAGGCAGTAAAAAGCATATAAATTATTACAAGATATTTTTGCCTTGTGACTCACATAGGAAGGAAGGAAAGAAGGAGAGAAGAAAGAAAGAAAGACCCAAATAATTTTATAAAACTGAAATTGTGGCTCTACTAGATCCAACATAATATCTGTATTTTAAAAAAAGAGATTATACCTCAAAGAAGTTTAAAACACAATTTTGTAGTGAGACAGACATAAAAATAAATTGAATATTGATGTTTACCAACTGGATAAAGTTATTTAATGTTTTTGACCTTTAGGTTCCTCGTTTGTGAAATGGAAAAAATAATACTAACTTTTTGGATTTGTTACGATAGTTACATAATATGATAATAAAATTTGATTATCACAATGTTGGGCCCATCTCAATCACTAAATATCAGCTTAAAAATAATAAGCATAATTTTTACAGTTGTAGTTTCATTGTGGTGCATCCTCTTAATGGATGTTTGTGTGATTGTTTATTGATATGCTACATTTAGTATTATTAAATAAGAAACTACTGAAACTTCAACAAGGTTTTTTTTCACAAGGGTGGTTCAACATACACAAATCAATCAACATCATATACCGCATTAACAAAAGAAAGGTCAAAAACCACATGATCGTTTCAATAGAAGCAGAAAAAGCATTTTACAATAATAAAAGCCATTTATGACAAACCCACAGCCGATATAATTCTCAACGGAGAAAAGCTAAAAGGCTTCCTGCTAAAATCTGAACAAGACAAGGATGCCCACTCTCACCGCTTTTATTCAACATAGTCTTAGAAGTGCTACCTACAGCAATCGGAAAAACAAAAGAAATGAAAGGTATCCAGATTGAGAGAGAGGAGGTAAAATTGTCACTCTATGCAGATGACGTGATACTATGTGTAGAAAATCCTAAGGACTCCATACAAAAACAACTTGAATTGATCAATGAATTCAGCAAAATAGCAGGATACAAGACTCATATTCAGAAATTGGTTGCATTTCCATATATTAACAATGAATTATTAGAAAAGGAATATGAAAGTACAATACTTTTTAAAATCACACTCCTCAAAATTAAATACCTAGGAATAAACCTGACCAAGGAGGAAAAATATTCTTAACTGCAGGACATCGTGAATTCTATCTGCATTTTCTGGGCCATCTTTATTAGCTCTCCTTCCCTGCATCTAGGTCCCAACTCTGAATCATATAGACCATCATATGCAGAGGAAGATACTGTTAAAGTCCTGCTCTGGATGTGAGGGTGGCCTGCTCAGCCATATCTCAGTGTAGAGAAAGTCAAAGTACAGGTTCTGGATCTCTCCTGGCAGACAGATCAGAGGGTCACTCTGGAACAGAGGTGGAAGCAGGATTCAGGGTAGTTGGTGAAAAGAATCTGAGGTTGAGTTTAAAGAGGTAGAAATCAGTAAGAAAGGAAATAGTTTATAGAATATAGGAGTTCCATGGTGGTATAGCAGTTAAGGTTCTGACATTGTCATTGCTGTGGCTTTGGTTACTGCTGTGGCTTGGGTTTGATCCCGGGCCTGAGAACTTACACATGCCTTGGGTGTTCCCAAAATAAATAAATAAATATGTATTTTTTCAAACAAGAAATAAAGGATCATGCTAGGGAGCCAATGCTAGTGGATTGAATTCAAGCCCATGAAAGATGGATTTGTTTTATTTATTTAATTTAAAGGAATATAATGAGACTGGATAATAAGTAGTCTGGTTGTTTTCTTTATCAAAATTGTTTTCATCATCGTTACCACCACTACCACCGCCTCCGTCATCATCGTCATCAACATCATCATCATCATCACTGTCTTCATCATCGTCATGTTTTTCAGAAAAATAAAAAAAGGAGGTTAGGGCTACATTGAAACAGTCAAACATAGATTAAAGCAAAACTTGGTTATTATTGTATAGTCTTTTTTCAGAAAGTTATTGATTCATTTTGTTGGAAATAATTCACATAACATATCATATAACATAAAATTCACCATTTTAAAGTGTATATAGTTCAGTGGTTTTCACACTCCCTTCCAGCGCATGCCTTAAGAATCCAATTGAATGTTTTCTTACTATTTGGTCAAGTCTTGAAACATTGGAGATCTGACTCCTAGTTCATCAAGAGTTACTAATCTTATATGTTAGTACATTACTGTTGCTGCCACAAATTTCAACATAGTGGCCTAAAACAACCTTCATTTAGTATGTTGTGGTTTTGGAGGTCTTACTAAGCTAATTTCAGAGTGTTAGTCAGGCTGCATTTCTTCTGGAGACTTCAGGGAGAATCTGCATTTCCAGTTTCCAGGCCACTTGCATCCTTTGCTCAGGGCTCCTTTCTTCATCTTCAAAGCCATCAGCATAGCTTCTCCAAATCTCTGTGGCATTCTTCTTGCTTCCATCTTTTACTTATAAGGACACTTATGGTTACATTTGGGCCATTCAGATAATCCAGATAATATCTCCATCTCAAGATCCCTAACTTATTCATGCATACGGAGTCCCTTTGCCATGTAATGGGACATTTATGGGTTCTAGAGATTAGAGTGTGGACATTTTTAGAGGAGGGGTTTGCCTATCACACTGAGATTCATATTAACATATTGTATTATATGAATAATACTATTTTAGTGTACGTTCTGTTCAATGAGATCCTTTAGCCTCTTGGAAATATCCTTGAACATTTCCCGGGATTTCATAGCCTAGGAAATTGAAATGTCCTCCTTAAGATACATGCTAATTTCCAAGGAGTTTACACTTTCTCACTCTGTACCCATCCCAGCAGAAACAAAGTCCTTGTACTGATTTCCATAAAATATATCCATCACATTAGTTAGATTTGCCTATTTTACTAAAAATTTGGAAGTTTTGGGGATGACCATTTATCTCATTGATACCTTCTTTCCTTTACTCACTCTTATCTTCTGCATCTCTTTTCTTGTCCCCCTACCTATCAGATATCCTAGGACCACCAAATTATTATCTAGTATACATAGCAGGTAATTAAAAAAATAGGTTCATTTATCAAACCTGAAAAATCTGCACCAAAGCATATCAGAGCAAAGGGCCTTGACTGAAGAAGTTTCTGTGCCTGTTGAAATGACTGTGGCTATAGCTGGCTGTTCCCTTCAATTATAAATATAATACTACAACACATAAAGTTTGTTGTCATGGATAATTCCAAGATGATGCTAAATGTCTTCAATTATTTAGACACATGTTTGATATGGGCATCTGAATAACATCTTATTTTATTTGTCAGCATCCATCACATTCATTTGATTTGTTTTAGTACTCACTATTTACCAGTTTTGTTACCTGCAAGTCCCAGAAAAGGAGAGTAAAAAGAAATCATAAGGTCTTAATTTCATTGGCTCACATTTGTTTTGATCTGCTTTAGCCACTGCCCATCCATATCTTTGGTTTGGCTATCACCTTTGATGAATTTTATTGTACATACCCAAAGGTAATGGTCAAGATAAACTGATAACAGAGAAACCTGGGCTTGACACTACTATAAACACTGTCCGTTAACTTAATCTCAGTTGCTGTAGAATTAGCAGTATTAAAATGAAGATTTTTGAGACAAACATGATTTATTGAGTAAGCTTAAGAGCGTATACCTGACACAATGAAATGATAGAAATTTCAGTTTCTCTGTGCATTCACAGTATACATACATCTCAATCTTTAAAATGGCTAAGACTATTTCTCTTCCTCTTTACCTAGCATATAATAAGTGATTAAATTAAAATATTTGTTGAATGATTACATAAATGCACATACCAGTGCATTTAACAAAATAACTACCTTTAATGACCACTTACAGTGTGCCAACTATTATGCAAAACTCTGTGCATGCATTAATTATTTTCATTGCCATTATAAGAAAAATGAAACTCGGGGGTTTAATAACTTGTCCACAGATGTATATATATCTGTAAATTTGTCCTTAGCTATTAGTCTATAATTACTCTTTTCTTATCAAATTAAATTATAATTATCTTATGGGCTCTCTGGCCCCCATACTAGATCATGACCTCCAAGAACATAGTGGCTATGACTCCCATATGTCTGTATAGCCAGTGCTAAACTCAGAGCCTAGTTAAGAGGATATGTTCAGTGACTGCTTCTGGGTTAAAAGAGTACATCTTTGGGGAAATACCCTCAAGATAAATCAGTGGAGAATACTTAGAGAACTGTACTTGGTTATAAGATTAAAGCAAACTGAGCTATGGCAGTTTGGTCACACCCAACTCCTAGGTTCTTTTCCTGGTAGGTAATGTTAGCTACCAAAGATGGTCCAGGTGCAGGTGAGAGGTACACCTGCAATTTGTGTTGGCCATGCCTGTGGAATGTGGAAGTTCTGGGAACAGGGATGGAACCCACACACACCACAGCAGCAACCTGAGTCACAGCAGTGATAGCACCAGATCCTTAGCCTGCTGAGCCACCAGGGAACTCCCACACCTGCAATGTTGATATCAACTTATAAGAAAAATAAGTCAAACCAAATTCTGCCAGACACACAGAAATTTATTAAATACAGACATTCATTAGAAATAAAACTCAAAATTTTATGTAACCTTTATTGTAATCTCAGTAAAGACGTATATTGCTTTCAGTTGTTCTGACTACCACCTTGTATGAAAGTTCACCTGAGGTAGATAGAAACAGAAGTAACCCTTGTAGCTGGCATCAAGCAATTACAAGTTCTTCTACACTATTGGCTAAGCATAGATCCTGTTAGACTCAAGCTGTGGCCACTATCCTTGAGAATAAGTTTTAGAGACCTCACTCATTTCTTATAGCACAATTATGGAAGGACACGAGAGTCTCACCAAAGTATATGAGGAAATCCTAATATCTTAAATACCTTCTGTTTCACTATTGGGAACCTACTTCTCATAGTCATCATGCTAATGAACAAGTCACTAATTTCATCAATGCAAATTCATTTTTCACATTCATCTCATTACTTATCAAAGCCTCATGTGATGGTAGAGAGATGTATTAAAAAAACTCTTCTGGTTGACTTTGGTCTTTCTGCTATAAGGCCAAGTGAACACCATGGTAACATGAGATTGTTATATTAAGCCAACACTCATAATACTCACAGCATTAATGGTAAATTACCCATCTGTACACATATATACACCTATGGGTGTGTGTACGTCTATGGGTGTGTGTTTGTGTGTGGGTGTGTAATCAACTTTGCTGTATTCTTTTCTCTTCCAGGGGCCATCTGCTTTCTAGAATTAGTGTTTAGATTTTGTAACTGAGGTTGTTTCAGTAGATTTCCCATAAGTAATTCATCTTCTGAAAAGCTTCTCTCTAATCTTATTCACATTTTACTTCTTATAGCATCTTTGGTTCCAAAATTACTTGTAGAAATTTTGTATAAAATAATTCAGATTTATGTGTTTGATACACCGTTATTAGTAGGTTTTATTCATGTGAGATGTTTCCTTCCCAAGTCATTCATAAACACATCTAGAGAAAGGATTTGTTTCCTTTGTTTTTAATTTTGGTTTTCCATTTTCATTTGTTAATTTATTCATTTATTCAGTTCACTCTCTCTTTTGTACTCCCAGACCCACTCATGACCGGGCTTAGGACACAGTGCATCCACTGTAACTGTTGTTGATTGACTGAAAAACATCCTATTATTAGACTGTTATTATTGAAGTTTGCAGGTTTCTTTTCCTAATTTCAAAATGCCTTTTTCATTTTAGATCACCACAGGTAGCCGTCTCACAGCATCTATCTATCGATTCTCCCTGCACGAGGTGAAGAAGAAACCACCGGATCAGGTATGGCCTCCTGTACGAAAAAGTACCCACTCCAAATTAAATACATCTAATACACTTCAGAGTGAAACTTTAAAAATATTCTTACAATAGAACTTGAGGCAATTGATTTTGGAAATTACTGGAAATAAGGCACCATTCTTTTCTCTACTACAAGATCTCTTTTGTGGAAAAGAAACTATTTATACAAGTTCTTGTTAAAGCTTCTACATTGCAATTTACTGCACCTAATAATTACTCGATCAACACACATTCTGTCTAAATGTCTTTAGTCACAGTCCTTCTAATGTAATCTGGATGTTCATTGTTCTTCTGTTTGATATGCACTGGAAGCTCACAGCATCTTATTCTAATCAGTATTTGAATGCATTGTCTGCTGAAATGAAAGTAACAATGATTAGTAGGACAGATGTTTCCCTTGAATTTGAAAATGTAGGGGTTAAAACCACAAATTAAACTTAATATTCACAGTCGTTGAATGCATTTTCCAAGATGGTGGGAAACAAATTTTTGTGAAGTGGAAATCAGGTACTAGTCAAAATTGTAAAGATCTGTGACCCACAAAACAATGATATTTGGAAATAGCAGTGCTCTCCCTTCTGCAGAACAGACACACTACTGCAATATGTGCGTGAAATGAAATATTATTTGGTTTTATGGATGGTGATTTTGAAAAAGTGACCAGGAGAAAGACAAAAGGAAGAGAGGACAATCAGAGTTTCATGCCAGGTGCATCAGTATATTAGTATATTAACAGACAGATTGGAAGAGTCTATGAATGGCTTATAATTATTCATTAGTACATTACTATCATTAATATTAGACACTTCTCTGCTTGTTGGCTGAAAATGCTGTAAAAATCAGTTTATGACATTTAGTTGTCAAAGTACAAAGATTTTATAATAGCTAACCAATTTCTCTCATATTGGTTGTATTTATCTCCTGTTTCTGCACGTATTCCTTAGTATTTTTCATTGGAATTTCTAATTTATAAGGTCATAAGATAAATTTTAAATATAATACATATGTCAGTGAACTATTAATTTTACAATTGAGGAAAGAATCGAGGCCAAGGTGATTCCCATTTTGTTGATTGTAATATCAGTTTTATAGTTCATGCCTTTTATTCAAATAACATTTTTAGTAATACCTGCTTTAAAAACACTTTCTGAAGGTCATGAATAAAGTTGCAGAATATAGATGAGCCAGCTGGATGGGAGTGGGTTCCTAGTTAGCTAATGTCCCAAGGAAGAACAACGGTATCAATTTTTTTTTTTTTTTTTTTTTTTTGCTTCTTAGGGCCACACCCACAGCATATGGAGGTTTCCAGGCTAGGGGCTGAATCAGAGATAAAGCTGCCAGCCAACGTCACAGCCACAGCAAAGCAGTATCCAAGCTGCATCTGCAACCTACACCACAGCTCATGGCAATGCCGGGTCCTTAACCCACTGAGTGAGGCCAGGGATGGAATCCACAACCTCATGGTTCCTAATCAGCTTTGTTTCTGCTGCACCACAATGGGAACTCCAATGGGAGCAGTCTTAAAACTCTGATTTACAGTGCAAGTTCCTGTCACCTCAAGAGTAACAACGTGATTTTCCAACTATAACAGTTTCAGTCATCAGGATGACTTGAGGTGGCCCCTTGTTTTGTCTGAATTGCATAAAAGTTACTCAGAAGATGGATGAGTGCCATGGGGCTAGCATGACTCCTCTGACCACTGACTTGCTCAAGGTTCATACAAAATCACTGTCCAGATATCTTCACATAATGGGCCATAGGTCTAACGTACTTCATTAAAGATTTATTCACACAGAATTAGGAGGTTCCACAAGGAGGGATCTTTGCAGTGCATTCTCATGATTAAGAGGCTATTAGACTTTGCGATCAAGGGGACAGCACTGCAGTGGGATTTCTGACTTCCATGATACCTTCTTTACTTTGTATCTTACCCTCCCTCCCCACACACATACTTGTTACTGTTTTTGACCATGGCATTTTATGAATACATGCTTTTTTTTTTTTTTTTTACTTTCATTAACTTAACCTACAGGTCTCCAGCTAAGCTCACATTTGAAAAAGCAAATGAAATAAGTTAAGTGCTTTATTGTTCATGAATCCACCTCCATGATTCTGGGCAAACATTTTAAACTCTCCTTCTTTCTAGTCACTTGACGAAAGGCTTCTGCCAGAGGAAGGCCAGCTCTTCTTGTACAGGGATATAATGTTTTCATTCTTCTTTGTAAATTTATCTCTTTTTGGTATCAAAGAGATCTATCTAAATACATTTTGATGATCAAATTTGATAGCCACTTGAACATTTGATCCTTTTAAAGCATAAATAGAACATAAACATTAAAGACGAGTAAACAGGCTCATATTCTGTCCTAATCTTTTATTTGCTGTGACTCATGAAAAAGTAAGTTAACCTGTCTTTGCTACAATTGCTCCATGGCAAGTGGGGAATGCTGGTATTATCTAAAATAATTTTTCTGAGGATTGAATGAACTGATATATGTCAAGCTCTTAGCATACTGGGTTGCACAGAGCAAGCATTCAAAAATGTTAACTATATCATGGAATGTGAGGCATAAATATTTAGATTAATAGGGTGATCACAGGGAACAAGAATGGCTTATCTGTTTTCAAGTAATTTGAACAGAAGAAAATCTTAACACCCAAAGTGCCCTGATGATAGCTTGGAGTTTGAAGATTTTTCAGTGCCTCAGGTTGTTATCATTGTTGATTAACACTGTAAGCACAGAAAGCTGGGAGTACAGAAGGTTCCTTAGGTATGGAGTTCAGTGTCTAAGAAAGCCAATGTAAAAGTGGCCATGGGTATTCTGTAGCCTGAAAGTATTTTCAGACTGGTATTTTTTTTGTATGTTTGTTTGGATTGGTTTTGCTTGATTTGGTTTGGTTCTTTATGTGGAACTTCACTACATATAAAAGTTATACAAGGAGGGCTCCTCTCTCTGGGGATGGAAGAGGTTCAGATTCTTGTCTGCTCAACTGCACCACCAGTACCATCCCTGAGTTTGCTCTGAAGACCCCACCCGTACTCTGGAGCAGAAAGGATGCTATTTAAGAGACACCAACCTACTCCAATCCTTTAAGTTTTGGGATGGAGAAACCAAATCCAAGAGCAGTGAAGTGACAGGTTCCAGGTAGCGCAGCAAGGAGAACAAGCCTGGGTGGACTGACTGCCCTCTATTGGATCATGGTGACACTTCTGCAGAGTATGTTTAAAAGTTAGGACAGCAAGTGACTGGGAAAAGTGACCTTCCCTTTCTTTCTGCCAGTCATCTCATTTTTGTGGTTTCACATGTATAATAGCAGTGGTTCTCAAAGTGTGATCTCCATTTGGCAGCATTAGCATAACATTTTTGGAAATATAAATTATTGGGCCTATCTTGCCCACCTGAATCAAAAATTCTGGTGTAAGGGCCCAGTAATTTAAGGATTAACAAGCTCTCCAGGGAATTGTGATATTTACTAAAGCTTAAAAACCTCTATTAAATAAATTCTTTGGGAATTATCTCCATCTGCAAAATAAATTTAATTATATGGCTTACCTACCAATGGGCAAAGCCCACAATGAAGATACGTAAAATTCTGTAAAAAAAAAAACTGAGAGGGAAGAATGAAAGTAAAATTCACTCATCACCTGCCATTAACCAAGCACTCTTTGATTTCTAGTAGTTATTGTATTTGATCCACTATGAAATATATGTTACTATCTGACTTTTATTGATAAAATTAGACTCAGGGAGACTAAATAACTTGTGTAAGATCTTTCAGCTGGAAATTGCAGAACTAGGATTTGGACTCCAGTGTAGTTGACTACAAAGCTTTAAATATTCTCGTTTTGAATTGAAACCAACTGGGCTTCACACAGACCTGAAGTCAAATACCTAATAACTCCAAGGCAAAATCCATGAATTCGATTTTCATTATCATTATGGAGTGTTTTGATGTGGATTATACTTAAGATGTAGTATGTTTTTTCTTGATGTTGTGTAGGAATAATTGTCACTGTGACATGAGTACTCCTTTTTTTTTATTTTTCACTCTACTTACATCTTTTTTAATATCAAACCCCAAAATTCCATACCCTCAGCCCTAATTATGACAAGCTAATATATATACACATATATGTTTTTACATATAATATATATAATTTATATTATATATAAATTATTTCCTTTAGCATTTATTGTAAAAATAAATCTAACTTCATTGTGTCCTGTTTTGGGGCAACTAAAAAGTTTCTGAAAAATGAATCATCACCTTAGCTATTATGTAAATAAAATCATGTAAGTATTATGTAAATGTAATTACATATAGAAGTAATTATAGGGATATGCATTGCAGACTTCAGAGCTGTAATATTGGAAATTGTAGTAGAGGGTAATTATATATAATGTGCCCTAAAGCTTCAACATTTAGGAAGAAATTCATCAATTTTCATATCTGAAGTAGACATTAAATATCTCATTGTGTTCTGCAGAGGGTGTGGTGAATGGGTGGTCTGATTAGAGAAATGGAGCATGATGAGGTATTGTGAACTTGGAGGATACTCCAACTGTGGAAGCATCTCAGTTCTAGAAAGTATTTGTCTATTATAAACCTTGCTGATCTCTATTTGAAATTGCTTTTCAATGGCCAGAGAGAAAAATTCCCCTTGTCCATTCCACATCTTAGAACACTGCCTGTGAGAACATCAGCCACATAATCTAGTACCTTATAAGGTTCTGGAATATTGAACTTGATGGAGAGGTTGTACTAATGATCGTCAGAAGGAAAATAATCTAAGGCGTTAAATGCACAGAACTTAACAGTGAAGTGGATGTAGTATTAATACTTGGGAGCCTGTATCAAGTATTGTGTCTGAAGAGTAAAATAGAGTCTGCAGATAGGTGAAAAAATACCAGAGGTCAGAAGTTCACAAGATTAGATCTGGAAGGAAAAACAGACCAAGAAGTTCAGGTACTCAGTTTTACTGTGGGGCAACTAAATGTTTGGGAACCAGATCAGCTAACTTGAAGACTCAGGACTCCGGGGATACCTTCTTGTTTCCGGGACAAAGGAAGCAATCAGTCCTTTGTCACTCACATATGCTATCCAAGGCCAAACCCTATTCATTTTTCTAAGTAAATGTCTCTTTAATTTCTTTAATTCCCTTTACTTCTACTGCAATGACTGTATTCCATGCTTCCATCATCTCTTGACTGAATAATTGCAATTTCTATCTAACTGGTCACCTCACTGCTACTTATTTTCTTCATTATCTCTTATTTGCACTGCAGCCATCATGACTAATCTTCCAATCACTCTCAATCAGTTTAAGGGAAAATATTAAAGTTCTTAACATGATCTACATTCTGCATCCTATTATCCCTGCTTACTTCTACAGCCTTTTTTGATGATCTTCCTAGCCCAGCAACTCTCTCTGCACCTCAACACTGGCCATAATCAGTTCCTCTAAGCAACACAGCTCCTTGGGTCCTTTCTGCACAGAGAGTTTTCTCCACTGTCTTTTTCTCTTTTAAGACTTACAGCTCTCAATTCAAATTTTGCTTCTCCAGGAAACATTTCTTTGACGACTTCCTCTCAAAACACACATACACACAGTTGCTCCTCTGTTATATTTCTTTATAGCTCTCCTCTTTTTTCCATCACAGTACTAACTAGTTTGCAATTATATATTTGTCTTTTAATTTGAATAAATCCCTGGCTCTTCTACTAAACTTAATTTAAACAAAAACAAGAACCATGTCTTTTTTGATTGTAGATGTACACAGGGCTTATACTAGTGGCTGGTATAAGTTGTTTGCTAACCAAAATCTTAGATATGACACCAAAATTATAAGTGACAAAAGAAGAAAACAGATACATTGAACTTCACAAAATTAAAAGCTCTTGTACTGTAAACCTTATTATCAAAAAGGAAAAGGTTTAATGCAGTGCCAATAAATATCCCATGAGATGTTTCTGTTAAAAATTGACACGGTGATTCAAAAGTTTGTATGGCAATGCAAAGTACCTAGACTAGGCTAAAGAACATTGAAAAACAAGTGTAAATTTGAAGGAATTATGTATGCTACCTAACCTGAACACTTATTATAATGCTACAAGAAACTGACAGGGTGTAAAGATTGACATATAGATCAATGAACAGAATAAAGAGTCACACACTTAGGAATAATTGATTTTTGACAAAACCAATTCAGTGGGGAAAGATATACTTTTCAACAAAAGATTTTGGAACAATTGGATATTCGTATGCAAAAAACGTGAACTCATGTCCATACCTCTTCCTAAATACAAAAATTAACAAAAAAGGATCATAAATCTAAGTTTAAAATATAAAACTATAAATCTTCTAGAAGAAAACAGGGGAAAAATATTTTGGCTTTGATTTAGGTAAAGTTTTCCTAGCTTTGACACCAAAAGCAAGTTCTATTAAAAAGATTCATCAATTGGATTTTATCACAATTAAATATTTGTGCCCTTTAAAAGACACTACTAAGAGAATATTTTAAAATACTTGGAAAATGTATTTGCACATCGAATACCTGATAACAGGGTTTATTCCAGGATATATAAACAATTCTCCAAAATGTCATTGTGAGAAGTCAAAGTGGTAATAAACAAACAAAATATTTTTACAGACACTTTACCGAAGAATACATAGGATTTTAAATAAGCATTTGTCATTAAACATTAAGGAAATATAAATTAAAAACATAGACTATGCCACTATACACCTACTGGAATGTCTAAAATTGGCAAGAATGATGTTTACAAAATTTGTTGGTGAGGACATGGAGAAGCTGGAAAACTCATATATTGCAAGCCATCATATAAAATGGTGCAAACTCTTGGGACAACGTTTTGGTGTTTTAAACACATCTCCCATTGACCCAGACGTTACATTTTTAAATATTTACCCCTCCCCCCAAAAAATAAAAGAATCTACCTACATGAAGACTTATAGGTGATTGCTTATAGCAACGTTTGTTACAACCAAACTGGAAACAACCCAAACACAGATCAGGTTAATGAATTTATCAGCTATTGTATGGCCATACAATAAAAGGCATTTAAAAGGGGTGAACTTCTGACACATGCAGCAATGTAGAAGAATCTCATAGTGTTATTGTGAGATAAAGAAGGCAAATTAAAAAAAAAGCACATACCGTTTGATCTTCATTTATATAAAATTCTAGAAAATGCAAACTAAGTGATAGTATTAGAAAGTGAGTCGGTAGTTACCTGGGGACAGTGAAATGGACAGAAGAGGAAGGGTTGAAAAGGGCAAGAGGAACATTTATGGTGATGAATACGTTTACTTTCTTAATCCCCATGATGGTTTCATGAATACATCCACGTGTCAAGTTGTACATTTAAAGCACATCAGTTTGAAAGAACTGAAAAATAGAGGTTGAAATAGGCAATGGTAGGAACAGAGGCAAGCACGATGCACAAGGCTTTTTTCTACATTCTGCCTAGGACCTTGGACCATATTCTCCAGGTGCATGGAGCTCTTGAAGGCTTTAGTGGGGCAGTGGCATGATTTGTAGTTTAGCATCATGGCTGGCAGCGGTGAAGGGAAAAGATTGGCGATACACATTTTTTTTTCCTTTTTGACATGGTAATAGAATTGCAACAAATGTTCCAGATAATCTCTGCAGGATTGCCAGTGAAACCGATTAACAGACATTTGAAAAAGTACTGGTGGGGTTTGGGATTTATTCTGAAGCCATTAAAACAAATTGGCCCACATTGGCGTAACAGCTAGTAAGTGACTTAAAACCAGGCCTATCTGATTTCTGTGCCAGTTTCTCTTCCTGCTACACATGCCCTCTCCCACCTGCGTGCAGATCTCATTCCAAATCCTATAGGTGATGAGGACTTATGCAACCAAATGAGAATTTTCAGAATTTCCTTCAAATCAAGATTTGGGCCAGACTACATAATATTAGGGTCTGGTTCCTAATGGGGGCTGAACTTTCACAGGCCTAAAGAATGCCATATACCCCATGGGTTACATCCTTACCCCTTTTTCGAAAATATGAGTAAAGTTCTAATATCATTCTCCAAACTGCACAGATTAAAAATGATTTAGAGTGGCAATTCACTGTCTGCTTAAGGGCAGTGAATTCGTTAGGCTACAGTGCCATGTGTGGGCACAGTGCTCCCTACTGGTTCAAGAACATCATCTCTAATCTAGTCCAGGTTATATTATGTCTCAGGGAAGCTCTAAGAATAAAGAGAGTGGAAAGAAAAATGCCTAACAAATTAATTTGGCAAAGGAGAGGTTAAACACTAAGGTCAGCAGTCTCTCTGGAAATATGAAAAGCAGTTTCATCCCATTTCATCCTGTTTGGAAGTCTTTGAAGGAATTCGACATTTTGATAATCTGAAGTGTCGGTCATTCATTCTGAAGCAAATGTGCAGAAACCTGCATAAAATCCACCCAGGTATGGTTTTTCAAAAGCATTGTACCAAATCTTCTTTGGACCTTGCCTAATAGGACTGATCAAAACTTTAATAATAGACTTGTCATTTATCCTTTTCATTATAAATTGGGTGGGTCTGGAGATGGCTTGTGCAGTTTTCACACAAATGAACGAGCAGTACGTGTTTCAGGCTTGTCACAAAGTCATTTTTACAGGCAAGAAGGAAAATGGAATAAAATTGGGCCTAAGAATTAAGTAATTCCTCCCTTATTTGGCTAAATTTTTTCCTTAGAGAAGGGAAAATGAGGTTAGTTCCTCTTTACTCATTAATTTTCTTTCAGTTATTCATTGACCCCAATGTGCACACAGAGTGTTAAGCAGAAGAGTAAGGAAATAGGGACAGGTCACAATCTGTGTTTGTGGAGCTCATGGTGGAAATTAGTGGAAAGATGAAAATGCATGTTTTGGCTTTTGACAAGACTTTCAAAGTCAAATTCTGACTTTCCCCTCACTGTCTCTGATAAGCATCTTTACACTCGTCTTTTATTTTATTTTGTAATTAACCCCAAGAGTAATACACACCTCTAAGGATTTATGTGAGGATCACACAATATCAAGCATCCAAACCACTTTCAACTCAGCAACGTGTACTGTGTGTATTATCATCATACGTTGCAGATTATCGTGGTGTCCTCAGACATATCATTGCAGAGTAGTGGGATCAACTACTGAGTAGCGGGTTAGGTACACGTGCTTCATAAAAATCCTCTGTTATTTTCATTTTACCAATAAGGAAACTGAGAAACAGAACATGTAAGAATTTTTTTTACAAAGCATTCAGTTATTAAGTGGCAGAATTGGAGTTCCCTGATGGCTCAGCAGCTTAAGGATCCTTTGTCACTTCTGTGGCTTTGGTTACTGATGTGGCACGGGTTTCATTCCTGACCCAAGAACTTCCACATGCCAAGCTGTGGGGATGGCCAACCAACAAACAAAATATCAAAATAATAAGTGGCAGAGTCAAGACTTGAATCAAGTGCCTTCTGGTTCTCAAACCTATGTGTTTTCTACTCTGCAATGCTGCTACTTTCCAAGATAAAATTAAAAAAGAAACACCACAAGAACTATTCATTTCACTAATAAATGAAAATCTGTTGGTACAGTTCTATTATATAACCAAATTTGCATATTTATATCAGCATCCATAGGTAAAATTGAATTTTAAAGCAAATGTGGATTTTCTTCTTCAACAATATGCTTTCTGCAAAGAATTCCCCAAAGATTATGCCCTCTCTTCTCATAAGATTTATATGGATAAATTTTTGTTCAATTTTCCAACCATGTTTTATGGTGATTGCACTTGTTGAGCCAAAGTTTAAGCGAGTGTTCTAAGTACAAGTACACTTCTCCTTAAAATTGTATGTAAAGCCTTATATATTAAGCCCAACTAGTCAGAATCCCCTTTAAAAGTCTGTGAAGCGAGATAGTTTCAGAAGACCGTCTCTATAACAGGACATATCATGCACTGGTCAAGTGAGCTGAGATAAATGAGGCTAATGGGAGTGGAGAGATTAGCACCTAGGCCATCACCTTGGTCTTTCTAACTGCATGGCCCTGGGCAAGTCAATCTTTCAAGTTCAGTTTCCTCAAGTATAGAGTAGGAATAATGATGATGGGAAATAACGCTTATGTGTGGTGTTTTTAAAGGATTCAATGAGATCATGGTGCAGATTAATTAGCCCACTCTCTGACGAGGAACACCGAATAAACTGGGTGTGCTTGTTGCTGCTATGTGGTTGTGTAGTTCTCCATAGCCTTTTCAAGTTCAAGGAAAACATTCTAACAGAGAGCCAGTCTACAAGGATAGGTAAATCTATAAGATGATGTTTTGGTGGAAAATGTTCCCTAGAAAGCTCTCCTGTTTCACTTCTCTTTCAATTCTTCTGATTCCTACAGAGTATCTTCAATCCGGAGTTAGTGCACACATGAAAACTCCCCACAATCTTCCTTTGAAGGAAGAGAGTTTAGTGTGAAGGACTAACATATAGCTAGTCTTTCTCAGTGCACAGCTGCTGCAGGAGTGAAAGATGGGGTTTCAAAGGTGTAGGCCTTTGGGTCACCTGAAAGTTCTAAATGAAATATTGAGTCCATCAAATTGTGCAGTACTCTGTGCATTATAGCAGAGGATAAAACTCTTTCATCAAAAGACAGTATGATCCAGTGCCTCGATCTTGGTTTCTAATACTATTCTCCAACGGAAGGTACCCATACTCCTTGGATAAATGGCTGGTTTTAGAGCTGAGGTGTGGAGCATACAAGGTAAACACAGAGTATCTTATAGTGCCAGAAACTAGGGAATTGCTCAAAACAGAATTGGGAGGATATGTCCAAAAAAACACAGAAACCAGCCGAAAGAGCTCCCAGTGGCCAAAGCAGGAACGATTTGAATAATGAAATTAATAGTGTAGCATTGACCTATACCTTGAGTACAAAATGAAGTCCACATTGATGTAAATAAATTATAGAATAAAAAATGAGAGGTTTGATAAATCTCCCATAAGAAGAATTTCAAATGATTTATGAAATACTCGCTCTTCTGTATAGTCCTTAGTTATAGGCTATGCTTAGTGACTTGTTTAAAAAGGATGCAATATGGAGATGGGGAAAACTAATGACAGTGGGTAATCCTCATAAATACTACTTTAACTAGTGGATTATTTAAGTTAACTAGTCGATTGGTAAGTCATGTGTTGATCACGTCCCACTAATAAGTGTCAAGAATGTCACTTCACCTGTACGTGTCTTCCTGCCCCAAACCCATAACCCCAGCCTCACTAAAAGAAGATATATCATACAAACCTAAGTGAGGAACAGTCTATAAAATATCTGACTGGCAGTCTTCAAAACCATCATGGTCATAGAGGAAAATCTGAGAAACTTTCACAGCCCAGAGGAGCCTAAGGAGACATGATAACGAAATGTAATGCGGTGTCCTGGATGAAACAGGAAAAGGACATTAAAAAAACCTCTACATGGGAGTTCCCAGTATGGCTTAGCGAGTTACAAACCTGACTAGTTTCCATGAGGGTGCGGATTTGATCCGTGGCCTCGCGCAGTGGGTTAAGGATCTGGTGTTGCCATGAGCTACGGTGTAGGTCGCAGATGCAGCTCAGATCCTGTGTTGCTCTGGCTGTGGTATAGCCTGGCAGCTGCAGCTCCAATTCAACCCCTAGCCTGGGAACTTCCATATGCTGCAGGCGCAGCCCTAAAAATAAAAGAAAAAGAAAATCTATTCCTAATATACTATGAATAAAGTACAGAGTTTTACTGATAAGAATACATCAGTGTTGGTTCATTGATTGGGACAAATGCACTGTATTAATGTTACTAACTGTAGGAAAAACTAGGGACAGAGTATACCAAAACTTTTATCTTTCTGACTTTTTTGTAAACCTAAAACTATTCTAAAATGAAATAGATGATACGATATGCTACTCCATTTTTAATACTCTCTGTTAACATTATTCTTACTGCCCAGTATGGTAGCTGTCAGCCACCTCTGACTATTGAGTAAGCCCCCTGTGGCTATTGAGCACTTGAAATGTGGTTAGTCTAAAATGAGATGTGCTTCAAACACACCTGTTTGAAAGACTTTGTCCATATAGAAAATTAATGTAAAATGCCTTCATTAATAAATTTCTTATCTTTTACATATTGAAATGATATTTCAAGTATATAGGATGAAATAAAATGTTATTGAATTTCATCCATATATATTTACTTTTATTCATATGGCTACTAAAACATTTAAAATTTTGTATGTGACTTACATTGTTTCCATTGGACAAGGCTAGTCTAAGAAATTAGCAAGGGCATGTCTGGGTATTTTAGGAGATCAGGGGATGTATTCAGTATAATTTACTTAATTGTCTATATGTGGATTTTCTACATTTTTGGTAATTGTAATTTTTAATGAAAGATAACCCAAGCACTTGAGGAAGAAGTCCAAATAAAAATTTCACCCTTTGGGGCAGATTTTTATATATAGTTATTCATTTACCTTAGATAGTGCCTAAGACTAACCTAGATCCATAGTCTTATGGTCCATCTACGGGCCCCATCTGCGATGCATCTAGGTTTGCTTTGTGCATGATTTTCCTCTGAGGATTCTATGAGATACTGCATGATCAGCATATGGCAAAGACAGACAAAGTAGAAAGATAGTCTTTCTCTTCTTTTATCCAAAACGTAGGTGCCCTTCCTATGAACTACATCCCAACCCTACAGATGCCCATTGCCTGAAATAAATGGTGCTTTATATGAGTAAAAGAGCACTGATTTTATTCATGCTGCCTTCCAGGTGATACCCAGCAACTGGAAAAAATGAAAACAAAAAAAGCCACACACTGCCGTTTTCTTCCTTCTTTACCTGGAGAAGGCCTCATTCTTCAAGACCTAGCTTCAGGCACCTCTCATTGTCCAGGTTTCTTTCATCCCAGCTTTAAATGTGTTTGTGCTCCTAGAACACCAGCTAGAAAACACTGTCTGCAGCAGTTCCTGACATACTCTGGTTAGGATGGTGGAGGTGTATCTTGCTCACTCAGTTTTGAGGTTCCATGTCTCTTCTAGGAGAGCAAGATGTGGGACTGAGACTGAACTGGGTGCCAGTCCTTGCTTTAAATAAACATAGAGTTGATGAGGTCTCAAATAGAGATGGGAAAAGCTATCAGAACAGTATAAAACAGTAGGTAGTTAATAAATGACTTACTGACCACAATAACATTATCCCTTATGGGTATGGGTAGGTCAATTTCCTGAATATGGTCTTGAACTCTAATTAGGTTCACACAGGTCTTGTTTGCATACTCCCACCTCTTCCTAATTATAACTGTTCTCCGTACAATCTGCCTTGTTATTTGCCCTACTGTCTTCCTAAATTACTGAAAACTGCTATCTTGCCCTTCAAAGGCTGATGGTTTTATTATACATGTTAATGTCTAGAACGAATTTCGAAAGAAATGAGACAACAAGAGAGGCCTTAGGAAACCTAAGAAAAGACAGTTTAACTTGTACCTTTGGTAGATCAAAAGGGACCACAGGACTGAGATAGATGCATTGAAGTTACTTTGGGTATCTAGGCTATTTGAACTTGGCTGATCCTCTATTATTTGGGCAGCAAGAGGAATTTGCTTTTAATAGAACTAACAGAACTAATACATTTCAAAATTTGATTAAACTTGAGATATATTACAAATTAAGAACATTTACTTCTCAGGAGAATGAAAAAAGAAACTCACTCAATGGAAACAATATTTGCAAAACATAGCTGACAAAGTACTTGTACCCAAGTATATAAAGAACTTCCATAAATCAGTAGGAAAATGTGGACAACCCAATGGAAAAACGGGCAGAAGACTTCTATACCTCACAGAGAGGATATGGCTATTGAAACAAACAAAAAAAATGCTCAATTTCATTAGTTATCAGATAATGGAAATTAAAAACATAATAATCTATCCCTACATGCCTGCCAAAAATAGCTAAGATGAACAAGATGGAAAAATGTTAAAAATTAGCAAGGATGTGAATCAACCAGAACAATCCTACATCGTTGGTGGGACTCTAATTTGGAACAGCCATTTGGAAACAATTTGACAATACATACTGAAGCTGAACATATGTATAACGTTGACATATTCCTAGGTGTACACTCAACCGAATGCATACATGTTTACCAAAATCCACATAATTGAATGTATATCACAACTCTGTTCATAACAGCCTCTAATTGGAAACTACACAAATGTCAGTCCACCATAGAATGGATGAAGTAGCTGTGGTATATTCACTCAATGGAATGCTGTAAAGAATCGAGAATTGGGTGATCTACAACTAGTACATTCACAAACATAGATGATTCTCTTAAACCTAATAGTGAGGGGAGATTCAGACAAAAGAGAGTACACAGTCATAATTGATTTCACAGTAAATTCAAAGCAGACAAGGTTAATATATGTTGTTGGAATATAGAAACAAAGTAACCTGAGGGTGAAGAGCAGAAAAGTGAGTGACTGGGAATACAAAGAGTGTCTGGGATGCTAGTAATGTTCTGTGCCTTGATTTGGGTGCTAATTACATGTGTGTGTTTAGTTGTAAAAATATGTAAAATTATACACTTGTGATATATCAGAAAATCTAATCAAAAAATTACCAAAAATCATGCCACAATACAAATTCTTTTCTGTTTTAGGTGCAGGCTGTGGTAGGGTATTGTATAATCCAGGGAGTACCTGTGTGAAGTTGCATAGCAGTGAAGCCTGTACACTGGTGTGCTTGGGCAACTCAGTAGTTAACATGAAGGGGAGCTATTCCAGACACTGTTCTGAAAACTTGGCCTGCATTATGCCATCTAATCTGTACAATAATCTCAAGAGGAAGAAATTATCTCCATTTTATAGAAAGGAAATATACTTGATTTGCCTAAGGTAGCAGTTGACTCAGACATACGTTTATCAGCCTGACTTCAGAACTTGACCTCTTAGCTATCGTTGCCATAGTCTTTTTTTTTTTTTTGACTCTCTTTATTAAATTGAATTCCTTTCTCTACAGGGGAATATTTTAAAGGGCAGTTATTGGCTCTCAGTGACCTATGGGCCTCTCTGCACAACCTAGTCTCCTCTCAGTCTGAAATTCCAATATGGAATTTGTGAACCCAGTTAATTCACGTGCCTCGAGTACAAATGTTCTCGTAACACCTAGACACTCTCTGCAGAGCAGCTGAGAGTGAATGCCTTGTGA
Source organism: Catagonus wagneri (assembly GCA_004024745.2). Lineage (NCBI taxonomy): Eukaryota > Metazoa > Chordata > Mammalia > Artiodactyla > Tayassuidae > Catagonus > Catagonus wagneri. The sequence goes on from PVHT020000037.1 coordinate 1,590,036, forward strand.
GATACGCATTTGGGGAGGAACCACGGATGAGGCCTGCAATAGATGAGCCTAGACTTGATGAGAGAAGATTTAAACCTATTTAAGTCTTTTTGTCGTCATCAAGTTTTGTGATGGTAGATATAATGCTTGCATATTCTGAGCCTCAGATTTTACAATTGCAAAAGTGGGAAAAAGTAACTACTTCTCTGATTCCCAGTGTAGTTTTCTCTCCTTTCTCTTTTTAGCTTTGCTCCCTTTTCTTGTCTTTCTTTTTTAAAAATGATCTCTGCTGGAGTTCCCATTGTGACTCCGCAGGTTAAGGACCCAACGTAGTCTCTGTGAGGATGCTGCTTTGATCCCTGACCTTGCTCTGTGGGTTAAGGATCCAGCGTTGCCACAAGCTGTGGCATAGGTCACAGAGGCAGCTCAGATCTGATGTTGCTTAGGCTATGGTGTAGGCCAGCTGCAGCTCTGATTTGACCCCTAGCCCAGAAACTTCCATATGTTGCAGGTGCAACCATAAAAAGACAAAAAAAAAAACAAAACAACCTCTGAACTGTGTAATCTTTAGTCACTCTTATATATGCTATTTTAATTTATCCTCACAGTAATCTAAAACATATCTGTTTCCATCCCCACTTTTCTAAGAGGATATTGAGGTTCAATGCACCTATGTCATTTTTCCTCTATGATTTTAATGTCTCTGAACCTCAGCTATAGAATGGAAATAACTGATGTTTTACCTGGCACGTAAGGTTGATTATCAACTGTTTATTGTCATTGTTGTGCTTCTGTTTAATTTTAATATTTACTGGGCAGAAACTGCACGCCAGGCTGTCCACTAAATACCTTCAAATACATCATCTCAAAAATCATCCTCATGACAACCTGAGATGAAATTAAGTCTCTTTTACAGATGAGGAAACTAGGTCTCACAGAGACCCAGTCATTTTCTCAAGTCCATTTAGCTAAAACCCAAGCCCAGATTTATCTTACTCCAATATGCAGAATCTATTCACTAAGTCCAGGGCCTTCACATTCTATGGTTCAGAGAATAAAACATGCTAATGTAAAAAGTAATCATTTAAATGATAGTATAAAGGGGAAATATAATTGTGAACAAAATTGAATGAGTTTGTGACCAAAACCAATGCCATTAACTTCTTTATTTCTTTTCTTTTGTATCATAATTTGAAATTAAATTATGCACTTCAATTACTTATTCCTTATTTATTCAAGGAAAAATCAGTTAATTTCCTCATGGGAGTGAACACTAAGGAACTAGCAAGGGAAAACTTAAGGACAGGCTTGGGCTAGGTGAACAGTGAAGGCTGAACTAGGTGAGTGAGGAGACATGATAGAAAAGGAAATATATATAAAGACCATGCGGTGCAACAGAGATAAGCACTAGAGTGGGAACCCCAAACCACGGGAGAGATGAATCTCCATTTGTTGATTCCCGAATATGGTAAGAGATGGATCAGCAAATAAGGGGGACTAGGAATTCCAAGGTGTGGAGGTAACTTATGTAAAAACTACAAACCTAAGGAATCCTGGTGAGTTCTAGGACAGGCAATAGTTCCAGGTCTTTGCACTGAAAACATGGTGAGTGACAGGAGACACTGGTAAGGCCTGTGTCCTTTTAGATCTGAAACCTTCAAATACTGAGAGGCACTCTTTTAGGAAAACACACGCAATGAGATTAAGGTAGTACAAATGTATTTAAAATAAGAAAAGAAATCACACACACACACAAATAAGTGGGTCTGGGAATTCCCTCATGGCTCAATGGGTTAAGGATCCAACTTTGTTGCCGCTGTGGCTTGTTGCTGCTGTGGCATGGGTTTGATCCCTAGCCCAGGAATTTCCATGTACCTTGGATGCAGCATGTATATACATATATATATGAAACTTGATCCTTGGAGATTCAGATCCCTTTCTTCCCAAATAATAAATGCTTATATCACCTGACTTAATCAGAGGAAGACTTATCTATATCTCTTAACTGGGAGATAGAGCAAAGATTTCCCTTCAAGCTGGCCTTGAAGTAAGCTTCCATATTCTGAAAGGGCCATATGGCAAGGAATTATGAACAGCTTTTAGGAACTCGGAGTGCACAACCAACATGAAAACAGGGACCCCAGCCATACAACAGCAAGAAATTGAATTCTGTCAACAGCTATATGAGCTTGGGATGGAACCTCAAGCTCCAGAAAGGAGCATAGCCTGGCTGACATGTTTATTGCAGTTTTGTGAAACCCTGTGCAGAGGACCCAGAGAAGCTGTGCCTGGACTCCTACTCCATAGAAATTGTGAAATCATAAATATGTGTTGTTTTAAGCTCTTAGTTTTGTGACAGTTTGTTAAGCAGCAATAGAAAACCAAATACATCAGGAAAACAAAACAAGAGTTGGCTATGCCATACATTGAAATTCATAGCCCTGCAGTGATTGATTGATATAACAGAACTGTTACAACAAAAAATGGTTTGACCTACCAGTTTGCGACACTTTTAAATGTCTCTGTGGGATATAAAGGGCAGCTGCTCTAATTTCAAATACTGGTGCCAATTTACTTGGTGACCCGGGTTCATCACTCTCTTCTCTAGGTTTCAGAGTTCTTGTCTTCACAGTGTGGGGATGGGATAACTTGGTCTCCAAGGATTTCTCAGCTTCTGATTATTTTATGAAATTCGCAGATGTGCTAAGAGATGACAGTATCCATGAAAGGCAGTGGCCCCTCTGTACTTTTGCATCAGTTCCCTAAATCTGGATAGTCTGTTTTCTTTCCGTTTCAAAGTGGACTGTATTAAAATCCCCTGTCCACAAAATGTAAGGGCGTAAATGATGCACACTCAGAAACAACCTTTTCACTTAGATTCACCACACCTAAAACAGGAATCTTCTTGACCCGTGAGTTTTCATTTAGAACTTGCTGATTCAACAGAAAGACATCAAATTATATCCGCTGTTAATTTTAAATTAACTCAAAGTATTTAATTAACACCTCTTCAAACAGAAAAAAGAAAATGAAGGATACTTTCCATTGAAGGCAATAAAGACCACTTAAGAGATTTTTATAAATCAAATTAAAACCTCATATCCATTCAAAATCTTTCACAATTAAGAATATTCAGGGTACAGATGTATATGAAGCAATTAGCAGCTCTGGGGAATGAATGGGGGCGGGGTACTAAGCCACTAAGCAAGACTTGATTAAATGTTGAAATGAAGTGAAGCTGAGGCTTTGCATAATTGTAGGAGAGGAACTCAGTCCCTTAAGGTGTCTGTTAAAACGGGAAGGAAAACTATACAAACTATGAGCTCACTGTAGACCCTTCAGTCTGATAGTTCAAACTGTTCAGGTATTAGGTTCTGAGGTCTTTGTAATGGGAACAAAACCTTGGGAATGAGCCAGTGGACCCAGCAGCTTTATCATTAGTTTGCTAGATGATCTGGGCAAGGTCACTTGACTTCTTTGGGCTTCATTTCCCTTATTTTAACCAAAAATTATGTATCATTTACATTAAATCTGCACCTCTCAAAATACATTGTAAGAACTACCTGTTCATCAGATTGTCAATATGTGTTAAATACTGAGACCATTTTTAATGGCCAATCTGTTTTAGGAAAGGCTGGGACTTAAATGGCTTGAATTTTTTTCTTGTAATGGTAGGGTTTCTTGGAGGCTTTCCTAGGTGGATGGGCCATGCAAATCTCCCTGGCAATTACCCTATCGGCTCATTCAATAAAAGGATTTCCCTTGTTCTTAGACAATATCTGGGAATTGTGTTAAGCAGAACACGTTAGAAAGCAGCAGATGAGGTGACCTCTGAAGACCTTGACAGCTCAACATCCTTTGAATCTTGATCATCTTGTCTGCACTTTAGGTACATTCATGAGCTGGAAAGGACGTTAATAGGCGTAGCACTTTCTACAGTAATTTACTAAGTCTCCTTGATGAAGTCAAACATTTAATTAAATATTCATTAGTTTCAAACCTGAGCCTTGTGAACCATGGATTTATTTGAAGCATGTATAGAGGGACCTTCCCTTTTTTTACCTTCTCTTTATAGTTTCAGATGTACACAATCTCTTATACCCCAGAAGTTTAAATTATTAAATCAGAAAACAGGACATTTTGATTCCATTGGTTCTTTCTCTGTCCTTACCTACTTAATGCAGTCCCAGAGTAGACTCCCAAATTGAGACAGACTGAAACGCCACACAGTAAATAGTAGCACGATACTTAGAAAGGAAAGACTGTATTGGAAAGAGAAAAGGGTTTGGAATGGAAGGACCTGGGAGTTCAACCATTAGCGTCATCACAATAACTGTGTGATCTTGGGTAGGTTACTCACTTTTGGGTAGTTTACCTTTATCTCCAACTGTTATTGGTGTAACCAGGCCTTATATTTACTGACTATGATTACAATTCATGAATTAAGCATTTCTTTTCCTTTTCCTGTAACAGATCTGATGTTTCTTATGTAAACCTCCTCATATCTTGGGCAGTATGATAGCCTAAGCTTGTTAATTAAACATACCTGAATCTCCTGATATTTAAAGAGTCTCATTTAAAACAGTCACTTTCACTTTTTGTAAAAGTCCACTCTCTTAGAGTTCTGTCTCTCTTCTTTCCTCCTATACAATGACATTGAGGTCTTTGACAAGATTTTATAAATAATACCCTTCTTCACCCCTTAGTGTTTGAACCAGTTGAGAAATAAAGCAAAGTAGAAAATGATGGCCAAAATAGCACATTTCCTTGAATCCAAGGAAATGCATCATTATATTGACATATTATTATTATTAGGTATTTTAGTAAAATAGAAACATTTCTAATTAATATTTGATAACATACTTTTTTATTATAGTTTCTATTGTACACATAGTAAAAAAATCTTAGACTTAATTGATCATATATTTTTATCATGCTTCAGTCTTTTGCAAACACAAAAAAGGAAGATAGGAACCAACCAAACTGGTAAAGGTTTTCCAAAAGTTTCTTTGTATTCTGAGTTTGATTTTTTTTTTCACTCAGAAGTGTCAGTCTGTGAGCTTTTCCACACAGCACTGATCCATGTCCTATCAGAGGTCTTGAGGATATTGCATTCTTAAAATAGTCCACTAAACAAAATCTGTAAGCCATTGGTACTGGATTTTTAACTTAGCTCTTCAGTAAAATGTAACTAGCCTAATTTGAACTTCTGCTTTAAGAACGTTCCTAAATGTATCTGATCTAATTCCTTACTAGTTGAGTTCTATGGCTTAAAAACAGTCTTCAGGGTGCTCTTCAATGTTTCTGATACTCATTCAGCAAGTTTTGACAATGGAACTTTTGATATAAGCACGTGTGTAGATGGTAACCTCTGTCATGACTGCCACTGGCCAACACTGACCATCAGATGCTATTGATTTTAAAATGCACTCTGATTTCAGAAGTGTTAAAATGCAGAAAAAATGTGCATCTTAGAATCTGAAATACGTTGTCATCTTTATTCATGATAAAGTGGATTTTTTAAGAATGTGGCTAATATCTGAGCAAGTGACTTTTGTAATACAGAACAGAGATGGACTAACTAGTCACACAAAATATGCAGTCTGACCATGCATGCTCCCAACAAGTTGCTCACTGCCAATAAAAAGAGGGAAGTGCTGGCTATACAATCCTGTCTCTTGTTTCAAACTACACTTACTTAAGCCACAGTAAGTATAAGTGAGTGTGTGCTAGAGTCATGAATACTAGAATTCCACCCAGCATGGAAGCATATCCATCTAACAGGGATAGGAAAGAATCATTGCCCCACAATAATGGTGTGTGGATATGTGACATATTTAATATTACTTTTGGTGAGGCAGGGGAAAAAGAGATTCTTGGCTTCAACTTGGTATTTTCTGCATTCTCCTTGGTCTCTGCTACAGACTGGATTCTCTGGTCTGCTACTTCAATATGATGACCTGCCTGCTGGAGTGGGAGCCTGTGTAGCCCCCATGTTCCCGCGTGAATCTTCATAAGCCTATTAACATTCTGATATTCCCATATCAGGGTATGTGAGGATTGCCATTTTTCTGCACACCTCACTCCATGCTGCGGGATTCAATAGAGCTGCCCCAGACCACGTAACTAGACACATATCCCATTGCTGTTTCTGCATGCTTTGGCCTCCTGACATCTTGATGATGCCATTCACAGAGCTTCTTCTAGAAACTTAAAGCCCAGAAGGCTGATGTTATAAACTGTCTAGAGAAGTGGGCTTCTATTCCTCTGATATTCTCAGGCATCCCCAGACCCCATCCCTCTCTGGATGTTTGTATTACTTTCTGCTTTCCTGTGTTCCACACTGAGAGGGAGAAAATGAGGACACACTCATCTTTGACCTTCCCCTGTCATTTTTTTTTTCTTACCTATACTACTCCACCCAAAGGGATTAAATTTCAACGTTTTCTTCATTTTGTGGTGGAAAGTTCCTCTTCCTTTGCATTTCCACTTTTCTCCAGGTGTATAATGGCCAGGAAACAAGATTTAAGGGCAAGGTAATAATGTGACTTGTTGTTCAAATTAGGATAATTTTGAGTGTAAAAGTGCACACTATTTGTAATTACATCATGAAACAGGCATAAGCCAGGAACCACCAGGCATAGTGGATATTGTGGTAGGCCACCATTCTCTCCCTTCAGGGAGATGGGCTTAACTGAGGAAATCCAACTTACACAATGTCACAACCCTTTTTCAGAGCAACCCCTATCCCGATGACCATCCAGTGTTCATGCATGCATGTCTCTGTGTGTGTGTGTGTGTGTGTGTGTGTGTGTGTGTGTGTGTGTTTATATGCATTGATGGCAAGGAGATACAAAGTCGTACCCTCTTTAACTCTTCTGAGATGCTTTCTATAGGGCCATCTCAGCCTCAGAGCTGGGGCATTGCGGCTCCCCCTTTCCTTCTGTTTAGTCCTGCTCTTTCCTTTCCCTTCTGCAAGTATGAATTCCCAGGGCCCCCTAATCAACATCCTTCACTGGCATGTCCATCATTTGTATCTGACTCTGCTGTTCAAGGAAAGCTACCTGAAGCACCAGGCAAACTACGATGTATGGTCAGCTGTTTATAGAGGGAATGATAGAAAACATATAGGGATTTTGCAGAATATAACTTACACCTCAAAAAGCCTGACTATACACACAGGTATACAGACAGACACACAGGCATAACATTTGAAAAGTATTGCCAAAGTAAAATTTAAAAAACATCTCTAGGAGTTCCCAGCATGGTACAGCAGAAATGAATCCGACTAGGAACCATGAAGTTGCAGGTTCGATCCCTGGCCTTCCTCAGTGGGTTAAGGATCCGGCATTGTCATGAGCTGTGGTATAGTTTGCAGATGCGGCTCAGATCTGGCACTGCTGTGGCTGTGGCAGAGGCCGGCAGCTGTAGCTCTGATTCAACCCCTAGCTTGGGAACCTCCATATGCTGTGGGTGCAGCCCTAAAAAATAAATAAATAAATAAATAAACAAACAAACAAATAAGAAATGTCTCTATTACTTTGTGATGTTGAGTACAACCTAACATCACCTAAACATTGAATGGTAAATGAGAAAGTCAATGTGAGGGCCTGAAACCAGGTGTCACACTCAATAATTTAAGAAGCAGCCAGTCTTAGCTTTTTTCCATTCCCTTCCTACATGCTTTCTCAAAAATAAAAATTTTGCTCTTCACAAAACAATGCAATTTATTCTGCACAACCCTGTTTCAAATGTTCCCAAAACTCATTATAGCATACTTGGTTATAGTATAGGATCCAGACCATACCCAAGCATTAACATATTAAAAGAATCTCATTAATTATATGGTATCACGTGAAATATTTATTTCAAGAATCCAGCCCTGACAAAACATCATAGTAAAGATCCCACCTAACATGAAAGCAGAACTTACATTGTTTTTAAACAAATTGCCATCCCAATTCATTTATTAATAATAAAAAATATTTTACATACTTTATTTACCTGGTGTCTACCACTTATTGAAGATGTAGAAGTTAATATGATTTTGTTCTTGCCATCTAAATAATACTTTGCTTAAGTGTGAAAATAGATATGTAATTGAACATCTTTAATAATGTCAAATATTTTAATAGAGGAGACTCTAGATACCATGAGAGTTAACTATGCCAAGAACAATTGAGGAGATCTGTGATGAAATGAGAACAGATCTTGGTTCTGATGAAAATGTAAGAGCCTTCCAAAGCCTCCAAACTATGGTGAGATTTTTAGGGCAGAAGAAACAGCTCATGCAAAGGCATAATATAAAATTCAGAGTCTGCAGTAATCCACAAGTAATTTTGTAGGTCAGAGTATAGTATTTGTGCATGGGAGAGGTAATTTTCCATTACCCTTTCCAGGCTGGAAGAGGTAGTAAGAGTAATTAATCTTGACTTAACACCTGCAATAAGCAGACCAATGTTTCAAGCATATTGCTTCTATTGTTACTAGATTTTCACAGTGGTTCTGTGAGTTAGGAATTATGATCATTCCCATTTTACAAGTCTTGAAATGGAAGCATCAAAGTTGGGGTAACTTGTCCAAGGTCACATTTAGGGCAAATGACTAAGGCAGAATTTTAACCTAGGCAGTCTGGCCCCACATGCCAGGTTCTAATCCCATGTTCTATTCTCCTGTTATTTTGTCTTTTTTTTTTGCCTTTATTTTTTATGTAGAGCTGCACCCACGGCACATGGAGGTTCCCAGGCTAGGGGTCTAACAGGAGCTGTAGCCGCCGGCCTTCGCCACAGCCCCAGCAACGCGGGATCCAAGCCGCTTCTGCAACCTACACCACAGCTCACGGCAATGCCGGATCCTTAACCCACTGAGCAAGGCCGGGGATCGAACCCGCAACCTCATGGTTCTTAGTCAGATTCGTTAACAGGAGAGCCACCAAGGGAACTCCTCTCCTGTTATTTTGAAGATGACATGATACCATTAGAAATTCATGATTCATATTGACTGCAAATTGATGATAAAGCTTAATTTAATCATATGATATCCTTTGATGGAGATGTTCTCAGAAGTTGGTTTGTGAACATAAATGTCACAGGAAAGAATGATAAAGTTAACACATCTTAAATCCAGACATTTTTAGTGTGCATCAGCAGGATTACAATGTTGTGTCCTATAAAATTTGCAGATGATCAGTTTCATAAATATAGCCTTTGGAGGATGACTGTTGAAGACTGATTTTATTTAAAAGAGTAATGACCATATTAGATAATTTCAAATGATAAAAACATTTTTTTTTCTCCTCGAAGGGCTTTTTTGGTTTTGCTGTTGCTGTTGTTTCTTTTTTTTTCATTTAAAATGTTTTACTTAGAGTCATCCTTTTTAATTTATACAGTTTGATAATGTTTAGAATATATACAGAGCTGTGCAACTATTACCATAATCTAAGCTTAGAATTTTTTCATCACACCAATTAGAAACCCTTTATTCATTAGCATTCGTTTCAAATTTCCCCTGTCCTATCCCCTGGCAACGACTAATTACATTTCTGTCTATAGATTTTTTTCTTCTGGACATTTCATATAATATGTAGTCTTTGGACTGACTTCTTTTATTTGGTACAATATTTTTAAAGTTCACACCTGTTATAGCATACCTCAATATTTCACTCCTTTACCGAAGAATAATATTTCATTTTATAAATGTATCACATTTAATTTACCCATTCATCGGTTGATGAAGATTTTGGTTGTTGCACTTTCTGGCCATTTTGAATAATGCTACCATGAATATTCATATACAGGCTTTTGTATGGTTACATTTTCATTTCTTTTCAATATACAACTAGGGTGGAATTGCTATGATGACTCTATGTTTAATGATTTGAGAAACTGCTGAACTGTTTTCCAAAGTAAATTCTGTGATGATTAAATTAAATAGTAAAATTCCTGAAACATTATAGGCTCTTGATAAATGTTTGTCGCCTTTTCTTATAACCCTACAGAATACTTTTACTAATAAATAGTTTTATATTCCTAAGGATTAAACTGGTAATGACTGGCAAACTCCAGCTTTTATCAGAGGGATATATTTTTTCCTTTTTTGATGCACATCAAAAACTATTCCTTCTGTTGCAGTCATTTTGTTTAAAACTCCATAGCTTTGACCTTACAAAGTCAATATTGTTTTTGTATTCTTCTAGTTTAGCAGAAAACAAGGTCCCAACCACTGAAGCAAATCTTTTTCTGTTTCCCTCGATCTATTTTTCATGCCTTGAAGACACTTTTCATGTATTTGACTCCTCTATTTATATCTCAATTCACAGTTGTTACCAGATTTGCATGTTCATGTTCACATTTTCATTTTTTAAGATTTATGCAGAACATGTCCTTTGCATAAGTGTGTGACATAAAATACAGACTTACATAAAGAATAAAATGCATTTCTTCTCCAAGAAAATATAAGCCCCAAACATAATTCCAATAATGACATTCCACTGAAGAAAAAAAATTTTTCCAAGTGTTGAGAAACCATGTGAGGAACTGAAAAACTAAAGGAAAGAATAGTGGATCAGGTCTTTCAGGGAAGGGCACAGTGAAGGCAGCCCGGAATTAGCTATAATTAGGAAGAGAGCAAGAAGACGGTGATGTTAGGCAAGCCAAAAGAGGGAATGGCCACTGCAGAATGGATAAGCAGTGGGCAGCTTGACAGATATTATTACTTTTACCATTTAGACTCTCATGGTGGAAATATAGAGCATAGAGTCATCAAGTTGTTGGAGGTGGAAGTCTGGTGTATCCTGGGCAGAGGAGGATAACTGAACAGAGGTATCCCAGTTCCCATTCATATCTGTTATATGCCCACGGACAACTTGTCTAATCTTTCCAAATCTGTTTTCCTAATTATAAAATGGCTAAGATAATGCTACTTTGTGTATTATTTTTAGTATACCTATGAAAATATGTAATGTATGTAGAAATAATTTTTTTATAACATAAAAGAGACTCAACAGACTGTAGGTGTTATTCTTTCCAGGGTCAACATTTTTCATCTATATTTAAGATGGTAAGAAAGAGAATAAAAGAGAAAGAGAAAAAGACAGACATAGATTCAACTGTATACTTGAAGTTTTACTCAAAATCTGTTTTTATGCTGCTGAAGACACCATATTCTCATTATGGCATAATAGCCTCTTCAACCCCTAAAATAGACTCTTCTGCTTTCTGTCCTCAAGTTCTTTTAAAACTAGCAGGCTTTCTTATTAATGGTTCTGTGGAGCACTATCCAAAGGTACAGCCATTTGGCATGAGAAATAACTCATCTTTCTTTGAACCATTGGCCAGAGTTTTTTTTCTAAAAGAGAAATGATAGGTATGCTATTATAATGTTTAACTCTTCTATAATACTGGATTTTCCTGTGTAGATTCACATAGCTACATTATTGGAAATATTATGCATAACCATACCAGTTATCACTAAGAGAGAAACTCCCAAGTGTCAATGGATTGATAAGATAGTAGTTACCTCTCACGCACCTAGAGAACAATTGGCAGAAGGTGAGAATAGAGAAGAAAGACTGTGCTTCAGGGATCCATCTGATAGAGACTCAGCCCTTCAATATTTGGCTTCCAAGAGCACCCTGGATTTTGACGGCCATCTAGTATGAAGCAAAGAGAAACAGCACTCGGAGAGTTTTGGACCATGCCTAGGGGTGTTGTACATCTCTTCCATCCATATTACTTGTTCAGAACACACACATACTAGTCTACCTAGATTCAAGGGAGTTCAAGAAATATACCCTGTGGCTGGCTGACAACAACTCTACACCAGGAAAAGGAAGCATAAATCTTGAGTTGTCAGATTTGCCATTGATGCCACTGTCCATATTTTAGGTTTTAATCTGCTGAACACCCAATGAGGAACTCTGTTAAGCTAGAGGTGAATGGCACTCCTTTACTATGTTGAAGTTCGCTCTCATCTTATTAAGTATTTAAGAATGACAGTGAGGAATTTTCCTTGCCTTTGGTGTCAAAAGACTTGGATTTGTGTCCTAGCTCAGGTCTGAAACAGCTGAGTGTCTTGATTTTCTGAGCTCTGGTTTCCTTATCTGTGAAGATGTGAGAATGCTAAGGACTATGCTAATGTTTGCATGAGTTCTTGAGGTAAAATATGTAAAATATGCAAATTATTTTTCAGTTAGTCTAGAACAAAAAGGGTGCTTAATAACAACTAGCTGGGTTTTTTTTGTGATTGTTATCTGCATTAATACCGAGAAAGTAGTGATTTGCAAAGACTGAATCATGAATAACATTCTTGATATTCCTAAGATAGCCTATGCACCTTAACATTACCTTTTAAATCATTGAAGAAACATTGACAAAGGGTTTGTCGTGGGCCTGTTCAGTATTTGTGGCCTTCAGTGTTCAGTTGATAGTGTTAATTTCTCCATTCAGCAGTAGTTTTATCTGGATTACTTTAAAGTTATGTTGGCTGCCAATCAAATTGATTATCATTGTTGTTTACTAAGTATTACTAAATAAATTACTTAATAAATCATCCTCAATATCTTTAAAAAACAAAGTATCTTTGATCATGTTTATGATACCTTTGGACTTAAAGAATACCTCATACATTCTCAGATATTTGTTTTATTTTTCTTCTATTTAAGATCACTAGAGAGAACCTCTCTTTAGAGGATTGTTGTATTTATTTGACATAGTCAGCCATTAATATTTGAACATAAGAACTATATGAAATGCATATTGTGACTATATCCTAAAGCTGTATCTCCCAGTAGTAAAATTAACTTCTGGAATATATAAGAATAATCTTAACCTTTATACTTATATTCCTAATGAGTAAAGTTAGTAAATGAATCCCTCATTCTGGAAGTATGCAAGCCTATTTAAATTTCTCCAAGCTCTATTTCAACCCCAACCTCAGGAAAATAATTTAACTTCTACTAGTCTATAGTACTAGTATTCTAGTCTGTACTACTCTGTCTAAAAATGGAAGAGATGCTATCTACCACCCAGAGAGTGAAGCCATTCACAACACCACAAGGACAAATCGAATTCTGCATATATGTTAGTTCTATTTGAATCTAAGTCTGAAAATCCTGTGATTCTATGATGATATTAGAGTTTTCATTTTAGAAAGTTTGCAATTTTGTTATGGGGAGCAGTCATCCTCTATAGAAGCCACTAAATCTGGAATTCAAAAGAATTCTAAACACTCTAAATCCTAGCACTCTAAAGGAGGCCGTAAATGACCTGTTTGCTTGGTACTCTTTACGCGTGTTTTCCAATACAATTTACTAGGGAATGAGATGAGATAAGCAGAGATGTTTGTTATTAAACTGTGTTCCTCGCATTTTGGCTACATCAGTGAAAGTGGGTTTCTGGATTCTAAGTGCTAGAAAATAAATTATTGAAGTGTGAAAGCAGAACTGCATACTGAAAATGGCAAAACATGCAGTGGCTGGCTGGTCTGCCTTATCAAACGTGTTTTTGTTAGCACTTTAGTGGTTAAACCTTAAAGATACCTCTACCTCCTATTAGAAGCAAATGCTCTAACTTCTCTTTCCTGTCTCTTGCCCCTGGAAAAAAAATCCCATAGCTAATATGTTGTAAATGTTAATGAATTCAGTAAGGTTTCTTGTACTATCTCCTGCATTTTAATTGCCATCTAGTTTAAAGTGGTGACTATATTTCCCACACCTCAAACTGGGACACATTGCCTGACACGTGGTCTCACCCTGGGCTATAAACTGTGCCAGGAGAAATAGTCAGGCTGAGTCACAGACTAAAACCACAGACTCTGACAACCACCAAGTAGACCTCCTGACAGCAACTGAGCCTCTTCATTCCTTGGGTGATATGCTCATCTAGAAAATCAACATGAAATATGCAATTTACATGAAGTTTTCTTGTAAGTTTTCTTTTACTTGGGGATGTGAAAGACAGTCTGAGAGATATCAGTTGTTAGAGAAATCCTGGGATTTCTGGATATGTATAAGTAGAATGCTACTGGATTTATGAGCTATTTCTGTGTAGCCTGCTCTAGAACTTAAATGGAGGGAAAGGAAGGGGAGAGGGTGAAATAAAAAATGATAAAACACTTACCAGGTGTCAGCTCTTGAGAAAAAGCCTATATATATAATAACCAATTTCATTTTTTTAACTCCTTGTTATGAATGTTTAGGTTTTATGGGTGGGGAAACCGAAGCTCCAAGAAATTAAGTAACTTATAAGGTGTCACCGATTCTAAATGGCAGAATCAAAATTCAAGCCAGGTCATGGCCCTTTGGTAAAACCAAGTTAAACCCCTAATACCCCTGTGCGCTTTTGCCAGCAATTCAAATATATCATTCCAAGCCCAGCCATTTCTCCCGTTCTCCAACACCAACTGATTATCCCACAATTCAGCTTAATTCTGACACTAAATACCCAGAGTTAGTGTGGACAGTTAACTACTCGGTCCCACAAGACTACCTCAGCTTCAGAGGTCAACAGAAAATGGAATCTCTAAGCTATCCACACTCTACCTGGCTGACTTCACATTCAGGGGTACCTGCAACAACCACCCTCAGCTTGGATAATTTTTAAAATGAATCACAAAGCATAAGAAAGTGTTATTTTAACTATTAGGTTTTTTTTTTTTTTAAATCAAGGAAGCAAATCAGACCAGCCAAATGGAAGAAATGCAGAGGGGCATGATATCATGGGAGTGGGAAGGGGTAGGTTATTGTACACAGATCTTCCAAACCCTCTCTGGGCACATGGCTGCTCACTCAGCCTGCATATTTGTTCATCAACTTGCTGGCTTCCTCAGACCTCATTGCTTCAGAGATTTTAATCAAAGTTTCACTGCACAGGCACAGCTGATTAAATCACTGGCTGTTGATTACTGAATTCATTCTCAAGTCCCTTTCTCCTCTCCATAGGTTGAGATTGAGCTAATAGATCTAACCCTATAATCGTGCAGTTATTTCCTTTGTAAACACTCCCTATCTTGTAGCTTTCTAGTTGCCCCCCAAGAGGTACTTCAGAAGCTTAATTCAGATACCGTCAAAAGGGGCTTGTTAAGATAGTAAAAGGTACTCATCACTCAGGGAATCCAAGGAGTTCAGGAATCCTGTGCCAGAAACCAGAGGAAAAGATCAAATGTGTATATATACATATTACACGGCAACCACCCATTCTTTTTACGTAGGTCATATTTTTCTCCTATAATGTTTACATTTATTAGGGCCTCTTGCTTCAGAGAAAAGACATTATGTGAAACTAAGTTAAGATGCTCCAGGGTTGAAATGTATCAATTTACATGACCCAGTTCTTGTACCAGCAAGATGAATGCATTCCTGACGACAAATACCTTTTGGAAGCCAACTTCAGGGCCATTTGGCTACATAAGAGAATACGTATCTAATGGCTACCTTTATTTTAGCCTATGAAGTATAGTTCCATGGTGTTTAATATTGAATGTAGGAGTTCCTATTGTGGCTCATCAGGTTAAGAACCTGACATAGTTTCTGTGAAGTTGCTGGTTTGATCCCTGTCCCCTCTCAGTGGATTAAGGATCCAACATTGCCACAGGCTGCAGAGTAGGTTATGGATGCATCTCAGATCTGCTGTTGCGGTGGCTGTGGTGTAGACGTTGGCTATAGTTCCGATTTGGCTTCTTGCCCAGGAACTCCTGTATGTAGCAGGTACAGCTATAAAAAGATAAATTAATTAACTAATTAAATTTAATGTAAACATTAAAATCTAAATTATTGGCTGGAAAAATCATAACTAATCAGGAGTTGTGATGAATGACTCGAACATAAAGAGAAGAAAAGTCTAGAACCCACCTCATATTCGTAAGGTACTTATCAGAAAAGAGAAAACTTCTCTGTGTGTTTTGAATATAACAAGAATTTTTCAAGCTCAGCTACCAGTTTAAACATCTAAAGAAAACTCTAAGAATTATGATTAATTAATCTTATATTAATAACATCTTCCTTTTCAGCAAATGCTCACAAGTCTGAGTACTATGCTATATTTACCACTGTATACCAATCACTAGCAGAACATCTGACACATAAGAAGAACTTAATAAGATTTGTTGAATGAATTAGAGAGACTTAGTCTTGAATCTTGTCCTTCAGTTTGGACTCTGACTTTGACAAATTTCTAAATTTCTCTAATCTTCACTTTCCTAAATATTTATAATGTTAGTACTAGCTTTTTTAAAAAATTTATTGGGAGATTTTAGTGAGATAATGCATGAGGTGTACTTCTCATACAGCATGGCAAATAGTGTGCATTTAATAAAAGTGGGCTTTGATTGGAGTTCCCACCTTGGCGCAGTGAGTTAAGAATCCACCTGCAGCGGCTCCAGTCCCTGTGGAGGTGAAGTGGGTTAAAGACCCGGCATTGCCACAGCACTTCAGCTACAGAGTAGATAGCAGATGTGGCTTGGATTCAGTACCTGGTCTTAAAACTTCCATATGCCATGTGTGTGGCCATTAAAATAACTAATTAATTAATTAAAAAGTTAGCTATGATTATTATGTTTACCAAAATGTAAAGGACACAGAAGGAAAAATAGAAGTAAACGTTATAATATTAGGATCTATAGCCCACATTTTCACAGCCACTCAAGTTGTTACTTCACAGAAATTCCTAGATTAAAATGACTCTAATGATTATCTTGCACTTAGTGGATATTCATGCTAATTAAATGAATATGTGAATGCATAAATGAGAATGTAGCATTCTATTTCAACAAACGGGTGGCTGAGTATATAATATGTCATAAATGAACAAACTGCAATGTCTGCATTAAAGCTATTACAGAATGTGGAGAAAATACCTAAATAGATCATTTCAATGATGTATGATAATACTGTGTTAGAAATATTTAAAAATCAAGAAACATGCATATACGTACACACGGTGGCAGGTGAATAGCCACAGGTATATTTAGCATGGCAGTTAATAGTTCAGAAAGGTGTTTCACATCTTTATCCTTTTTATCACTTGAAGGGAACAGTTCTCATCTGTTTCCATCCATTTCTCAGATGCAGAAATTGAGGCTAATAGAATTGCAGTGATTCACCCAAGACTATGCCACCCCCAGAGGACATGCATGCATTTAAAGATGTCCTTGGCATCAGTCTCCACAGGAGTTTCCTTCAGTAGGGTGCTGGCCTGACTCTGGGCCTGAGTGGGCTTGTAGCCGGCTTTGCCATCTGCACTGTGGGGTTGTGGGCATGCAGGGCACTACTCAGAGGCCCCAGCTACTTCTGGGCATGATCCTGAGGCGCTCGGTTTCTACAGTCTCATTGTCGCCCTCATGCTATCCACAAAGTAGCCCCTCTGGACCCACCAGCCAGAGAATATGATGTAAAGACCACCTGTCCTCTTTCCAGAACAAATAGCCTGACACACACGCATGGGGCATCTGCGCCCTCCCCCAGTAGTTGGTCTTGGAAATGAGCAGTGTCTTAGTGCCCATCATCTGTTGCCCCAGCGTTGTCCCTGCCCACCAGTGCCACGGACATCTGGGCCCACCACTCACCCATCCAAGACCCTGACCAGTGAGGATAAAGGCCTCTGGACACCTTCATCCATCAACCCTAGAATGTTCTATGTATAAGGATGAATTAGAATTGTCATATTCTCCTCATGTATGTTTATTTATAAAGATTTGACCTGTTCCTCTGTCTGTGGAACAGCTCTCTGTCTCCCAACTATGTAGTAATCTTAGGTAAACTGTTGCATCATGACGTTACCGTTTGCCCTGATACTTCTTGGATGGAACCACCCTCCAGCCGCATAGGCTGCCCGGGGCTGAGAGGCTGGGTGCTGCACCCACCTGGCCCTGGTGCTGAGCCATGTCCAATAAAGTTCTCAGATGTGACTGGGAAAAAAAAAAAATGTCCTCTGGTGTCCCTGACTAATACACAACGCTCCCCTCATTTCAATCCTAGCTAACAGTAGCATTTTTTTCTTCTCTAGTTCTCATTCCATTAGTCTTTCTTCTTTAATCCATTTCATGTTTTTATGGATTTACAATTTAACAAACCCTTTTAAGTACTCTTATAAAGTGATAAATGGAAGTCACGGTGAGGATTTTGGGGCTTAGGGTAATAAGGCCAGGTGAGTATCATCATGTGTAGAAGGAGGACTTAGTAAAATGGGGCTAATGTTACTTATTTCGGAGACCTGCAGAAGGTTAAAAAAGATAACACAGATATGGAAAGCCCAGAATGCAGTGTCCAGCACCAGCTGGGTGTGCTGTGCTCGACAGTTCTTTTCCCCTTCCCCTGTCAGGCCCTGGCTTCACTTGACAGTCCCCTGCTGTCTGCTCTCCAACTCCACCGTGACTTAAATGTCCACGAAAATGGCTTTAGAACTCCAAAGATAACACTGTTTGGCAATAACATTAGAGAAAACACACACACAGCAGGACTGAAGACATACTGCATTTTATTTATATAAGAAAGCTAATGGTTTCCATTATGTCTCTATCAGCCCCTCCCCCTCACCCTAGCCCTCAGCCCAGCCTGTATTACCAGGCAGAGAGTGCACAATTCTGGAGATTTTTAGAGCTGTTACAAATTAGAATCCACGAGGGAAAGGCTCACTAGAGGACATCACAGGCGAGGTTATCATTTTTTCCTTTTGAAGTTGGGCCTCATATCTTTTTCTCATTACAATCATTACTTTGAAATATGATTTTTTTAAACAGTAATTTTCTAGAACAAAAGGGATAATACCATATTTCAAAAGCTTTACTGTGAAATTAAACCTTTGAACTACTGTGAAAGAAATTATTCCCTCAAGGCTGCAAAGCTTAAAGGTTATTAAAAATTTAATTTTAAAGAAGGCATCCAGGAAAAAAAAAAGTGTATAAATGCTACTTAGAACTCAGATGGCCCAACATAATAACTCCCATTGCTCCTTATTTTTAAATAATCTGGAAATGTGAACAAATGCGGTCCTTTTATTTTTTTTTCCAGTGGCAAATCAGTATGTCAACAGATGGCAGGCACTGTTCGTTAACATCATCTATTCTCAACTGAAAACACATACGCTGCAGTGGTTCAGCTGGTATCTTCTGCCTGCCCATTTAAGGTAGAGAATTGCACAGTGTAGAAGAAGTACCATATACAGGTTATGCTGAACCCAAAGAATCCCCCAAACTCCAGATATCATTTTAGTCAAGATAAAGTATCTGAATTTCAGTATAAATGGTCCACACTTAAAGGACGATGGGATTGAAAGTTTTAATTTTATCATCTCTAAAATGCAAAGGATTTTCTTCTTCCTGTGATAGGGCAATGATATTAACATCCCCGTTAAACAGCGTGACCTTAGGTCACTATCTTCTCTGTGCCCCAGTTTTCTCATCTGTAAAATGAGGATAATAGTAGTACTATCTTATCTACCTCACATAGTTGTCATGGAGATTAAATCCATCCATGCATATATGGTGTTGCAGACAGCACCTGCACATAGTATGTACGATGTGTTATTATCGTCATTATTAATTTTAATCCTACCATGTCCAAGTACTGTCATGTATTCTAAGGAGACAGAGTGAATAGATAAGCCCATGCCCTAAAGGAACTCACGAGTAAGTAGGAGAGAAAGACAAATAAGCAACAGTGAATAAAAAGTGCGACACTGTAGGATGCCAAATCAGAGGTGTGTTCAAGGTTTGTGATTTGGATCTGCCTGGGTGGTGACAGGGTGAGAGGGAGATGTGAGAGGGAAGATTTACCTGAGGAGGTGCCTCAGGAAACACATTCTAAACCTAGAGGAGTGAAAGCTCCTGTGAAGCCTGTTTCCCAGGGATGCTGTGGAAAAACAAATTACGTAAAAACCGTGGTTCTCAATCCTGACTGCAATTCCAAATCATCCATGAAGCCGCTTAAAAACATCTTCCCAGACCTACTGAATCAGAACCTGCTGGTTTCAGGTATGGGCATTGGCATGCAACCTGTACATGTAATTGTGAGTCACAGCCAGGGATGGAGAGCCATTCAGAAGAAATGTACCTTAAAAGCACACTGTAAACAACGAATCTCAGTACAAACACTAGGTAGTGTTATTAATGCTTTTTACTTAAATATTTAAATACAGTGATCTCAAAGCTCCTTATATGTTTTGGGAGTTGGTGTTTTTTGTTTGTTTATTTTTATGTGTGTGTGTGTGTGTGTGTGTTTTTCTTTTTATTTGCAAAGTACCATTTCCCACCGGTGGGAGAAATGACAAGCAAGACCACTGATGACAAGCATAAGAAGCTGGACTTGTAATATAGTTTTTGCCAAGTTAGGGAAATGACTAGACCGTATGCTTAAAGTATGTTATCTCTGTGTTCTTTTGTGTTTTATGGAAGATCCTATATTAGCACAAAATTTTCGTAGAACTAATTAGGGTATGGTTTACTCAGAAATAACTATAGTTGTTCCTTTGTGACTTGCTGCAGTCTTGTCTCTAAAGTTTCCTATCCAGGAACATATTAACCTTGAGCCTACTAGAACTACAAGCTCTTCCCACTAGATTGTGTGCTTCGTGGGATCAGTAATACTATATCTGGAATTCACTGTTGTTTCTCTTGGCATCTTGTAGGGTGCTGTGGTATAGTAGTAG
Source organism: Catagonus wagneri (assembly GCA_004024745.2). Classification (NCBI taxonomy): domain Eukaryota; kingdom Metazoa; phylum Chordata; class Mammalia; order Artiodactyla; family Tayassuidae; genus Catagonus; species Catagonus wagneri. Next base: position 1,610,654 of record PVHT020000037.1, read on the forward strand.
ATGCTGATAAATATTTCTTTAGTAAATGCTAGTTTGTTAAACGGCTTTTTCCCCATGGGCCTCACTTGGGTGCTACTTAATTCTCTACTCACTGCCTTTGGGGAAAGAATTCCTTTTTTTGATATTCTGTGCAGATAGCCTATTTTAAAAAAGATGTTTATGATAACATGTAACATTTTCCTGGTATGATTTAAACAATTATTTTTATAATAAGCAGACAAATGCTTCAGTTTTCTTGTGTGCTTCTGTATCATGCAGGGGATAACAGCCACAATTGCCTACCTGAATTATTACCTTGAATTTCTAGCACCCACATTAAGACATCCTATTTCTCTTTAAACGTCCTGAGTCCTGCCCTTTTCTTATCTAGAGTTTAGCAGAGCAAACCATTTGTTATATATTTTTATGAAAAACTGCAAAGACCGTGCAGTATGTGTAACATACAGTTACTTATTAATGTTACTGTTGCTCTGCTAAATGCCTAGTATGTCACTGAAAATGAATTTTCTCATTAACCTCAAGCATGCCAACTTGTCAAATTGTGATGAACCAAACAAGACTGCACCCAGAAATTGAGCTGCCATCAATACATTTATATGGCTTTGCCAATTAGTCTATAAATAACACGTTTTTAGCACACTTCAGAATTTTGAAAAACTGAGCCACTTCTGAATGTTCTTAAATACAAGAACAGCAAAAAAAATTATCCAAAGAAAGTGAAAGAAAATGATTTATTTTTGTTCAAGGAGGAGGTGAAAATTATTTGGAGGAGCGAGGAATCAGATAATCATATAGACACTAAAGAGATATTTACCGGGTGTCTGATCTATGGATAGGATTTTCTTGGATGTAGAAGATGAAACAAGTCACTAAGATTTTTCCTTCAGTAGGAAATGATTATTTACCAAATATTTATTACAGCTATATGCATTATTCAAGATACTAGCAATAGAGCAACAGAGATGCATAAGACAAATGACTTTTTGGAACTCATACTTGATAGAGAAGTCAGGTAAGTAAATATTTAGAAAAGGAGTTGGAGAGGCAACAGCAGTGGCATGTATTCATTTACAGACGCAGAATGGTGACAGTTAAGGATAGAAAGATGACCAGAAAGAAAGGATGTATAAACCAGGGTATTGTTTGACATAATTCTGAAGCTCAGGATATGTCTATAGGATGACGACGACTTAGGGGAATAATCATGTGTGTTTGAATCACAGCTTTTGAGCTCTCTCCAACATATGTTTAGAAGAAGCTTTATGGATGCCGTGAAGGGTCAGCAGGGAACATTGATGGCAATGCTCAGTCTCTTATCAATGATAGAGAACAACCCATTTCTGGTTCCCTCACACCCACCCATGAGACAAAGGCAAACAGAGATAAAAGTTAACAGGGTTCATCTTCTCTTGAAAGCATTTTAAGAGCAAGTCTTATGACTCAAGCATCCCCGTGTATTCTTACCCTCCCTGCCCAGCAGCTATAGGAACTAATTTTTCCAAGAACTTTTTTCTTCTTCCTGACAAGAGTTTTGTTAAACATGGTTTTCTCCATCAACTTTTTATTTCCAGTGATGTTTCCATGCCCTGTTAGAGTCTAATGACCTTTATATACCCAGCTGTTCTACCCATTAAGGTGGGTCTGCAAAGAAGCACTGAAATAGGATAGTGATAGGACCATTTTGGCTGTTTAGAAAAGTCTTTAAACAAATTCATACCTACAGTGTGAGTGGAACAATGCCTGGCATTAAGTAAGTGCCAGTAATGACGGGTCATTACTATAATGACTACAGCTACTGCGACATCACTACTATCCAGTAAGTAAAACAAAACATTGACACACACATGCCGTTCCCACCCTTAACTGACTCTGCTAATGTGACCCCATGAGAACAGCAAGCACATCTCCCTGATTGTTCGATTTATGCCCAGTACCAAACATCGCTCAAGAAAGACATTTGGAGTAAGTCAAGAATAAGAGAATAAGCTAACTTAATCCTCATAACCCTAAAGTTATTTTTTGATCTTTTTTTTTCAGGGCTGCACTTGTGGCATATGAAGGTTCTCAGGCTAGGGGTATCAGAGGTTGAATCTGAGCAACAGTTGCCAGCCTATGCCACAGCCACAGCAACGCCAGATCTGAGTCATGTCTGCAACCTACACTGCAGCTCACAGCCAACACCAAATCCTTAACCCACTGCGTGGGGCCAGGGATTGAACCTACGTCCTCATGGATACTGGTTGGGTTCATTACCACTGAGCCACAGTGGGAATTCCTAAAGTTATTTTTTGAGTCATTATAGTGAACTAATGTCACCCCTACCCAGAGAAGCATTAATACCCACTCAGCTTAAATTCTGTTTTGATTCCATCTGAGGCTGTAGATTCTTATCACAAGTATGAAGTGAAATAGAAGCATTTAATTAAGGGAGGATGAAAGAAGTATCTCCCAATTAATTATGAAGTGATGCAACCTATTGCCCCCTTATTGTGTCAGTGGAAATGGTATTTTTCTTATTCTGTTGAGGAGCATTGTGGGGATGAGAAGAAGACTATAGGTGCACAAGGAGGGAAAGAGACTTAAGCAAGTGGAGTCTGCAAGTCTCTACAGTACATCTGCAAATCCCAGCAGGGAAAGGAAAGGGTTGGGCATAGACTGACAGCTTCATTTCCTAGCTGGGAACCAAACATGACGCTTGCAAGTTTTGTATTCAGTTACATTTGGAAGGGACCTTAATAGCAAGCAATAAATTACTCTCTGGGCAGTTCTTTGGTTAAAAAACAATTGACACATATAGCGTCACAGCTGAGCCTCGGTTTCTCCTATATAGAGTGGGGGTATAATATTCTTTCTCACATGAGGTGTTGAGACTTAATTCAAATATCATGCAAAGGCTTAGCATGCTGGCACACATTAAGGGTTCATGTATGTGAACACTTGTCATTGATATGGCTTTATTATTAACTCCTCACCCCAGGCCTGGGAGGCAGATAGGATGGACATCAGCTGGCAGAAATGAATTGGCCTGTCCTACCCACTCTATCTCTTAACCAGAAAATGCACGATTTAGACTCTAATTCAAGGCTCTGGGTAAAAACGTTTCTATTTTGGACATAAATTTTGGTAGCCTTTTTTTTTCCCCAAGTGGTAGAGATTCTTCATATTCATTTATCAGTCTTGATAATATACTCTTTTCTGCTCTTATAATACACATTCTTAGAGCTTGTAAAGCTTCAGGCTTTCATTTAAAAATGAGCATATGTGATGGCCACACAGGAATCATCTCACCACGTATTAGTGGTAATGATGTCTGCTGGAGCATACTCAAGTTCCAAAAAACTAGAAGCCCACCGAGTTTGACAATGGGATGCATAGAGATATGGACCTGAATCCATAGAGAAAGGAAAGATCCAGGGTGCAGGGTGGGGGGAAGGTAAACAGGGACCCCCCGCCCCGCCACATGCACACAAATGCTGGGTTTCTAGACAGCTGAGTGTCTGGGAAGGAGCTGAACCAAGTACACATTTCATTAGGTACATATGAAAGGAGAGATCCAGTCCTCTCAACATGGACAGTGAAAGGACAAGGAGTAGAAATGTCCAAAGGAACTAGCCGCTGAATAAGGAATGCCTTATACTTTTCGGCTAGTATGTTTAAATCCTAGTGATGTATCATTGCCCTATTGGCTGAATCAGTTCCATGTGTGTTTCACTAATAATGTGTTATCCTGCCTAGATCAGTGTATCCACTAAGGCACAGTGTCCAGAGATCCTGCATTTGTCCTGGATATTCCACTTGTCCAGACATTACTGAGATGGCCATTTATGAAAACTGGAGTTTGGCTTTATCTATAAGAGATATGGAAACGTATAGGTCGAGATGAACAACTTGTCTCAAATGGCATTTATTTTATGTTGTTCTGAGAGGCAGAAATGCACATTAAAGATTTAGAGGTGTGCTTGTAGCCCTCACTTTGGAAAACTCTAACCTGGACCCTCACAAGGTCACCCCCATGAGCACAGAAGGCAGAGAGAGCAGATAATCACCCCCAAACCTTTCCAGATGAAATTGGTAAATCCATGAAATGCTTACTGCTGTCTCCTGAGATCTCAGGACCTGGTTCCTTAGGGAAATATGCCCCAGAACAGGAAAAGGCTTTCCTGCATGGACAAAGTGAGCTAACTGTGCCTCAGGTGTGATTTACCAGGCTGCTCAGTACAGTTGGGGGTCACCAGTGCTTGACCAGCTGATCATAGGGGCTGCTAAAAGGAGCTGTGTGTTCTGTTGTTTACTTGATGCTCCATGCTTGATGGAGGGTTCAAGTGGGCCTGCAGTGGTGACACTTTTCATCCTCTCCAGATTCCCCACCTCCTACTCAAATCCCTCTGCTGGGTACACACAGCAGGAAGACAGGCCCTTAGGGTTTGCCTAGAGCGGCTTCATTGAAAAATGCCTCAGGCTTCCCTTACTGCAGAAAGGAGGGGGAGGAGAGCTCCCATCTGCACAGGCTTCCAGGAGCACAGCTCCCAAAACACCCAGGCTTCCAGTAATACTTTTCCAATGAATACCTGCCATGGATTGGTATAATTTTCAAAAATAAAACTTGAACTGCCCTGAAAACTTCAGACCATTAATGAGTGTTAGAAAAAAGCTGCTGTTGAGTGGAATGGAATTATGAAGCCACTGTCTCATTAGTTTAAGATTGTCTTTTATTATTATTATTATTATTATTATTATTATTATTATTATTATTATTATTTCTCTCCTGATCATTCACAAAACTCTATCAAATTTCTCTCCCCAAAAAATGCCCTCTGAAATTCCAGAGATCTGTACTAATTCCTTGCACACAATAATAGCTCTCAGATCTTCAAATGTTTATATGACTTGAGCAAAGTGATGCTTGTTTTACTGTAGGTGATTAAGCAGATAAGAATTGGTCATTCCCTGCTTGAAATCAAGCATGATTCATTACTTGTCAAATTCTTATTAATTTATTATTAATCACTATTTACAGAGATTAAAAATATTTTTTTTCTTTATATGCCCTCTTAGGACATTGTTTATGTTCTCAGGAATATTTCTGACATGCAATGTATTATGATATATCCTTTTAAATACCTTTTCCTTGTTTTTTTCTACATCTAATCTTGTTGCACCAGTTATTATCTTGACAACCTTGGATAGGTTAGATCACATATTAAAATGAAAGTTCTCGGGAGTTCCCGTCGTGGCTCAGTGGTTAGCGAATCTGACTAGGGATGATGAGGTTGCTTGCTCAGTGTGTTAAGGATCCAGCACTGCCGTGAGCTGTGGTGCAGGTTGCAGACGTGGCTCGGATCCCGTGTTGCTGTGGCTGTGGAGAAGGCTGGCAGCTACAGCTCCAGTAAGACCCCTAGCCTGGGAACCTCCATATGCCATGGGTGCGGCCCTAGATAAGGCAAAAATAAATAAATAAATAAAATTAAAGTTCTCTCATTTTAAAATGGAATATTAATTTGAATGGAATGAGATAAATATAGATTTTTCTTTTAACTCAACTGAATTCAATACATAGTTATTACACACCTATTTGTCAGAAACTTTGTCTAAGTTATTTTATTTCTTCTTCTTAATCACTGTATCTAGTCACACATGGAGAAAACTAGAACTCCGAGTTAGTACATAATTTTCCCAGTGAATAACAGAATTTGAACCCAAGTCCATGTAATTCCAGAGTATGAGCTGCCTCCCCAAGAATGAGTCATTTTTATAGATTATTTTATTATTCATTTCAACTGTGTCTTTCTTTAATAAAATACATCTCCTCTTACATCTCCTGCTTTATAAAGTCATTTACCGTGGAATTAATGCCATACACTGAATGTCAAATAAGAACATGAACAGACAGTGGGACAGACAGAGGGTTTTGAAAACATTGAAGAGAAAATGGAAAAAGTAGAAGTAAACTATAAGATAGGCAGTTTATCTGCCATGGAAATTCATACCTAGAGTATAAATTCTTTTTGGAAACATTAGGAAAATACTGAAAAATGTATGCTCCTGTCTCGAGTTTTCACTTCCTTTTCATTCCTTTAATAATTCTCATTCACTCCTCAAAAAATCACTTAATTCTTGTACAATTCTGCATTTGCTTCAGTAAACTGTTTTTTTTACTCAGGATTTGTGTGTTTTCTATTTTCAAGCAACTTAACTCCATCAGCATCAAAGTCATTGCCATCTTCAGAATGTGGTTCTATGATAGGACCATAAGAAATAAGTTTCCATAGGTCATAGTCATGATGAACCTGATAATAGCACTATGTTCCAGGTATTCCATTAGTTTCCAGAAATATAGAGACTGATTCTGTCCCCTAAGGTACAGCATTTAAGCATGTAATAACTATGAAAGATGATAAGGACAATCATAGAATAGCACTGTAGAAATCTAAGTGAACAAACTGCATACATACATACAAGTTTACAGATGATGTAGTAACAGAAAAATTCTAGAATGGAGACCAAGAGTTTCCTCTGTTGAAAAAGCAGAAGCTGGGTGATATAAGCCAAGGAAACTGAGCGAAAGTTGTTAGTATGCACAAATTTTAACACGTTCACGATGACATAGGTGCTAAAAGTGGAAAAATACCAAATTAATTCTGCTATGAGATTTTTATCTTAACCCTAAATACCAAACAAAACAACAGCAATAACAACAAAATTATATCTAGAATCAGATGAAATGAGTTGTTTATATGTTAAAATATTACTAGATTCATTTTTTTATTCTTTCAACTATTCATTGACTATTCTGCCAAATACTTAACTAGCTGCTGAGGATTCAGTGGTGAATAAAGAGACCTGGTCCTTGACCTGAGAAACTTTGTTGTCTAGTGGAGAAACAAATATTAAACAACAACAAAATCAAGTAAATTGTGTATGGTCTCTAATACAATTAGTTTGATAATTTCTAATACAAGGAGTAAAACATATTTCAGCATAATACAGTGGGACTGATGAACAAAGCCATGAAAAATAAAATCAACCAAGAATGAATACATTCAAAAGTCAGCATAGAGGATAAAGGTAGAAACAAGTATTTAATTTCAAAAGAAGACAGACATCTGCTTTGGCAGCAAGTTATAAGAAAAAGTTGGAAATAGTACATTTGGCCCAAAGTAGAAGCAAAATTACCCATGTTGATGTTAATACATCTTTTAAATTAAGTAAGTGGCTTCACTTAAATAACGAAGATCTAAATTATGAGTATGACATTGCTACTCATTTTTCTATTTTAGAGATACATCTGATACATGCACTTTGCTTCTAAACATTAAATTTTAAGGATGTTAACTAAAATATTCACAAAGAAGGACACTCAAGACCTACAAATAATGTTATGTATAATAATGGGCGACACAAGTAAAACAATATCAAATCTGGAGGTTGTTGTAAGAGGAATAGACAGACACTTAAAATGTTCAGTTCAGCCCTTCCCAGTTACTGGCTATAACCCTTGAGTATTTATTTAAGTTCGCTAAGGCTTAACCTTCTAATCTTTATTGTAGATAAAAATATAATGTATTTATATGATTATTGTGAAGACTAACACATGTAATATGTTTAAAATAATACCTATGATATAATAGATGTTCAACAAGTGTTAGCTAGTATATCTGATTTCTTCTAGTTCTGACTGCTCAATATGCTTTCCTAAAATTTCTAGTTATGACACTCCACTGGCCCTTTTCTTTGGGAAACTGCTCTTCTCCTAGTGCAATTCTGTAATTCTGATGGAGCTCCCAACTAGCTCCATAGAGGTGGGCATGTAACCCAGGCCTGGACAATCATAATGTTCCATCACACTGACCAATGATTGGTCTGGGGATTCATGTGAACCTAGCTGTCCACCTAGAATCCTTACCTCGTGTTTTTACCTGTTGAGATGCAGGGAGCTTTTTTTTTTTCCTTTCAGTCTATAATAATGTGGCTTCAGAGCTGTAGGGGCCATGTCAATCATTACATGGTAGAGCCTGAGTAAATTGAAGCCGACTCCCTAATAGAAATGGAAGTGAGAGATGGAGAGAGAAAATCATGGTGAGAAAAAGCCCAAACCCTATCTCTTAAATCCCCAAAGCTGCTCTGGCTCCCCCATCTCTTCCTCTGCTTTTGGGAACATCTCCAGTGTCCTGCCAATAAACCTCCGTGGGCTGCTTGAGTTAGTTTGGATTAGGTTTCTCTTACTTGGACTTAAAATCATTATATAACTGCCATTATCATGGCCATTAACAAATGGCCACTAAGCACTTACGAACTAATAAGTTCTCATTAAATGTTTTTGAGTGAATGGTTTTGAGATAATTTTTCACATTGATGAGTCTGAACTGTTTTTTGAATTACTGTGTGATTATGAAGGATGTTATAAAACAGATATATTCAGAATCTAAGAGACTATAGGATTGAAGCCTATTGGAAGAGATGGCATAGAGGAAAGAGTAAAGTTTTTCAGGTGAGGTTGACTTAAATTCATATCTCAGTTTTATCACTTACTAGTTGGTGGCTTTAGTTGGGAATAGCCAAACATTTTCTGTGATCAAATTTCCTTGTAAAATAAAAACAATGCACACTCTCAAATGAGGTTACTGTAAGTATTCGTGTAAACATTTCATATCCTTATATCTTCTTTAACTCTTAGGAATCTAGATTCTTTGATTGTATGACCATTTTTGCATGAGACATGAAATACTAACATTATAAAGCTGCATTCCGAAAAAAATGAAGTTAATACACAAGACCATGTGTTAGATTCTAATTATAGTTTTATTTCAGAATTTTCTGGAAACAATTTAATTTAATGTAACATATTTTAAAGTTTCTTTCAAATGCCTGTTTTTCATGAATAGAATGACATTTAAATAATAATTAAATATATAAACACTCTCGGAAAAAAATGCAGTAAATAACTTTCCCAGGCTTTAATTATTGACCGACCACATTGACTTTTCTTTTAATGACTCACTGCCCAATGATTTATTTCTCTAGCAAATTTTTTAAATGTATTCAAATGAAAACAATTTTATTTTTTTCCATTTTAGTATCTCTTCATGAAATTGCACAGCCAGTGGTCAGGATCATGAGGCTTGAATCACAGAATAACCATAGCTCTTGCCTCTTTTTGTGTGCTTATCTTTCCTGATAATCCAGGGTATTATTTCCCATAGACAGCCTCATGCTTCTTTAACCATTATTTTCCATTACCAAGGGAGTTTGGGATAATGGCATGTGTAGTCACTTTCAATTTGTGTCAAATTTTCTGATGCATTTGTACCACCAACATTTTATCAGCTTGTCAGTAGAACAAATGAAGTTGCAAATTGCATCGACTTTTTCCCATGAAATCTTTGAAACTGTGTATTTTTAACATGACTTCTTTCCTTTTTTGTTTTTATAAAGTGTAGCAGGCTTGATTTTCAACTTTCAGGGTCTTTGTCACTCAGTGAGTATGGCATTCAGGCACAACAATTTCCTGGGGCCTTGAAAGTTTTGAGAGAAAAGATTCAGGCATATAGGGCATATTAAAGATGAATGCAGATTGAAGCAATAAGCATGGAGCAATTTGATGAACTACCTATAGGCAGGAGTAGAGAATTTCTGACACATCAGGAAAGCCATTATGCTCCTATTATGTTCAATAGCCCGGCTGGCCTAAAAGGTTACGGGTGATGTATGTTTTCATTATCTCCTATGGGCTTGATGCCTCAGAAGACCCCAGATGGCTTATTCTGGCAGCAGTTCCCTTCATTTGCACTATAGTAAGGTCTGTCAGATCAAGCTAATGTCTTTGCAAGGGTCAGTTTGCTTTGAGGAATATTGTTCCCTGATCTCTGCAGTATTCTTCTGGATAAGAATCTGCAAGGTGTTACCACCTGGGGAGTAACTGAAAATTCTTCAAGAACACATTTTGATTTCCTGATAATCAACAGTTACTGTGAAAGCAATAACAGCAACAAAACAGCATCAGCAACATTAGTTCTCATTTGTTGAACCTGTATTATATACCAGGCATGCCTTACACATACACTATTTATGATATATATATATTTTTTTTACCATATCCTGGCAAACCAGGTATCATGATTTCTATTTCATATGTGAAAAAACAAACAAACAAACCAAAAAAAAAGCAAAACAAAACAAAACAAAAAAACAAGATCACACTGAGTGATTAAGTAACTTATCCAAAACTAGATTTCTAGATGTGTTAGATACAGCATTCAAACCCAGGTCTGCCTGACTCCAGGAAATTCCTAACTACTGCAGATTGTCTTTAAAAGACCAAAATGTAGAAAGTCACAGTCTATTTTGGGAGAAAAATGTACATGAAGGGTACCTGTTATACAATAATGTTTTTCATTAACATATGTGTCTAAGGCACAAAGGAAGCAATATATACTAAGACATAGTTATACATGTCTTTATGGGAAGTAATTAAATCTGCAAAGGAGGAGTCAGAAAATCCATGGAGAAGAGGTAATTTTTCTGTGGAAACACAGTGCTACAATGCTACAAGACTTTGTTTAAGCAAAGGTTCGGAGTGAGCCTTGAAAATACAATACAAACAGTTTAGGAAAAGTAAAAAAGTGAAGGGTGGCATAAAAATCAAAATGCTGTGATGCCTAACCTGTCTGTATAAGCATAGGATAAAATAAAGGTGTGGAAGCACCAGACTGTTGCTAAAAGGATGATGGAACAGGAGAAACCGAAGGACTTAGACTGATTTTTTTTTAATTGAAGATTGTGAAAATACAGTGAATTTATGAGAGACATTAACTTTCAAAATAAAATGTGAAGATTGACATCTGTCTTAGCTATCACCTGGAATTATTGTCACATTGAAACAAATTTATACAGAAGAAAAGTAGTTGTTGGAATATCCAACTTGACTTCGTTCTGACTGTCTTTCTGTCATCTTGAAATTTTATTAAAACTCCTTTTTTCAAAAGAAAATTAGCTAAAAGAAACCAAGCTGTATCCATTTTAATATTGCTTTTTTGGTACTCATATTCCTTCATATAACTCAACCAACAATCCACACGGAGTAAAAATGAGACAAAGAAAACCTCAGTATCTCAGCACAGATTATTTATGTATAAGCTCTTTCCAAACTCTAAGTAGTGAAGTCAGTTTTGCACAGCTTTCCAGTGCAAATATGGTATTTAATAAGTAGCTGGAATGTCCTTAAAACTAATCCAATAATAACCTTGGTCTTCCTCTGGAAAAGCAAGTATTCCTTCACTTAAATTGACCTTGTGTCATAAGTGTCAAAAGGTTGATCTAATACAATAGGACTTTATCCAGTTAATTTGTCTTAGACTGCTGCACATTTGTTTTAGAATAAGGATTGCTTTTTCATTACACAGGGTATTATTTGCTTTGTCAAATCCCTCTTGGCCTTGAGTACACTGTGGAAATAAAGCGATTCTTTAGAAATTCCAATAAGGATGTTATATTAAATGTTACCCTTTATAAATCTTTGAGGAGGACCAGGAGTTAAGGTAACACTGTAAGGATTTATATAAGCAGATGTACAAATCTGGGTGAAAGGGGACACATCTGGGACATCTGGCTCCACCCTCTCAGGGGTCTGTGCTATATAATGCTAGTATGTTTATTTTACTTTGGTAATGCAACAAAAAAGACGTGCTCCTTTGATGTTTGTAACACCTCTCTTGGTTCTAATATGCAATAAACCATACCTGTGTAAAGTCTATAAGGTGATAGTTTTGACATAGGCATACAGCCCTGAAACCATCGCTCCAGTGAAGATCCTGAACATGTCCATCACCCCAAAAATTCTCTGTTGCCTCTTTGTCATTTCTTCTTTCCATGCTTTGGTCCCTTATCATAACTCCTGATCTACTTTCTGTCATAAATTTGTTTTCATTTCTACAATTTTATACAAAAGGAATAATCATATAACCTGTTATCTGGCTTACTTCACTCACCATAATTACTTGAAGATTTGTTTGTATTGTTACAGACCTCGGTAGTTTATTCCTTCTTATTTCTGGAATAGATATTGCTGCATCATCTTATATATCACAGTTTGTTATCTGTTTTCCTATTGGCAGGCATAGGTCTCTTGAACTTAATTTACTTTTCATGGTTTGTCTCATGTTAATTAATAAATTCCTTGTGGAAAAATATTTCTAAACCTAACTTCTCCATTGTCTCTTAATCATAGAGAGGAAAGCAGTACCTTAGGAATATGCTCTGGTAGGATTATGATATTTATGACAATAATAATACAGGCATACCTTTTTATTGTGCTTTGCTTTATTGTACCTTGGAGAAATTGCTTTTTTTTTTTTTTTTTTTTACAAATTGAAGTTTTATGGGAATCTTGTTTAAACATTTAAAGCAAGTCTCTTGGTGCCATTTTTCCAGTATTCCAGTAACATTTGTTCATTTCGTCTCTATGTTGCATTTTGGTAATTCTCACAGTATTTTAAGCTTTTCGTTACTTTTACTTATCTTATGGTAACCTGTGATCAGTAATCTTTGATGTTAACCATTTTAATTGTTTTATTTCGATTTCTGTATATATATATATATACATATATATATATATATACATATATATATGTGTGTATATATATATATATATTTGTCTTTTGTCCGTTTAGGGCCGCTCTAGCGGCAAATGGAGGTTCCCAGGCTAGGGGTCTAATCAGAGATTTGTGTATTTTTTTAATTAAGGTATGTACATTGTTTTTTAAGACATGTCCACTGAAAAAATGCACAACCTAACAGTTGAAAGTTTTGTTTTATTCGTGAATCAAAATGAAGACTTAAGCCCAGGACACAGCATCTCAGATAACTCTGAGAGACTGTTCCAAAGAGGCAAAGGGGGGAAACCAGAATATATAGCATTTTTTGTAACAAGGACCCAGTAGTCAGAAAATCAAAAGATTACTGGTTTTGTTTTGTTTTGTTTTTTGCTTTTTAGGGCTGCACCTGCGGCATATGGAAGTTCCCAGGCCAGGGGTCGAATCATAGCTGCAGCTGCTAGCCTACAACACAGCCACAGCCACAGCAACCTGGGATCTGAGCCACGTCTGTGACCTACACCACAGTTCAAGGCAACGCTGGAACTTTAACATACTGAGCAAGGCCAAGGGTCAAGCCTGTATCCGCGTGGATACTAACTTGTTTCTTTACCACTGAATCATAATGGAAGCTCCAAGATTACTGTTAATTAAAGAAAACTCCATATCTCATGCTTTTCTCTGTATGGGAAGACAGAAAAGTCACAGCTCACTTAAATTGTACTTTTGTTGTGCACTTTCTCTTCCTGAGTCTCCTCAGGGCGCACTCTCACAGGGAGGGGGTCTGTTCTGTCTGATGGCTTCTTGGTGGGCATTCTGTTTCTATCCTGAGTTCCCTCTGGGCTCACCGTCAGGGCAGCTGTAATATGATGGCTTGATGCCTGCAATATCCTTTGTTACTGAGATGGCAGGCAGTATCTTTTGTTCACAGTCCTAATGCTATTGCGTACTTAATAGACAACGATAAAGTATAAACATAACTTTTTCAGGGATTGAGAAGCCAGTAAATTCATGTGACTCACTTTATTGTGGTATTTGCTTTGTCGTGGTGATCTGGAGCCAAACCCACAATATCTCTGAGCTATGTCTGTTATTTGCTGATTATTTGCATGGTACCTAATGAAGTCTGGTTTTGTTTTTTAAGCTGGACATAGTTTCATTAATAATATGGGCTTGTTCCCTCCTTCCATCCCCCGGAATTCTATTTTTAATTGTTTTACAAAACAATTCATGGGTTATGAAGATAACTCATGTGACTGAAAACTAATATGACTGAATTTAAATCATTCATTTAATAAATACGTTTTGAGGGCCAACAGCATGTCAGGCATAAGGCTAGGAATTAGGGATTCAAAAGTGAAAAAACATACAATGCTTTTTTCTTCCCTATCCAAATGTGAATTTATTGTAAACTGATATGAAAATTAAGTATATTCACAGGCCCTTCCAAGGTCTTGGATTTAGCAATGGGTTCATATGGTTGCATATTTTGTAGAATTTGCAAAAAATACTATATTTCAAATTCATTGATAAGAGCCTGTGTCCCTTTGAGTTCCCATCGTGGCTCAGTGGTTAACGAATCCTACTAGGAACCATGAGGTTGCAGGTCCAATCCCTGGCCTTGCTCGGTGGGTTAAGGATCCAGCATTGCCATGAGCTGTGGTGTAGGCTGCAGGTGCGGCTGGGATCCTGCGTTGCTGTGGCTGTGGCGAAGGCCGGCAGCTACAGCTCCTGTTAGACCCCTAGCCTGGGAACCTCCATATGCTGCAGGTGGGGCCCTAGATAAGGCAAAAAGACAAAAAACAAAAACAAAAACAAAAAACCTGTGTCCCTTTACACTTTAGTTTTCCTACCACTTTTTCCCAAGAAGAGTGGTATTGGAGTTGCCAGGGATATTTTGGTGATCCAGTTAAGGGAAACTGGAGTCAGAGAGTGAGAAGGAGAAAATGGGGGCGGGGGGAGAAAGAGAGAGAGAGGGAGAGAGAGAGTGAGGGAGGGAGAGAGAAGATACATACATACTTAAATATTATGTGCTTGGACTTGAGGATAAATATATGTGTTCACAGTCACTTCTGTGTATATTAACTTAGGACTAGCCATTCTAGGTTAGAAATGATATTCAAAACCCATGTACCAATTCACTAGGCTACACGGCCAGAAAGGAGCATGTCCGCAAGTGTTATTCAATATAAATGTGCCCACTGGTGCTAGATACTCTAAGGGTGTGGATAGTGGAGGAAAAAACAGGTTTATAATGATTGGACCCAGGAGTTCCCTGGTGACCTAGTGGTTAAGGATCCAGCATTGTCACTGCTGTGGCTTGGGTCACTGCTATGGTGTGGGTCCAGTCCTGGCCTGGGAATTTCTGTGTGTTGCAGGTGTGGCTAAAAATAATAATAATAATAATAATAATAATAATAATAATAATATATAAAATAAAATTGTTGGACCCAGAAATTTGTCTATAGGAAAGTCTATAAGGCTTGCTAGGCTATTAATTAGTAAAACTACATTAGTTTTCTTTATTTGAGAAACATCATTTCTAAATTTTTAAAATTTCCAATTTGATGTAATTTATTTCCTCATACTAATTTTTCACATGTGCACTTAATTTTCAATTTGTACTTTTGAATTATTATTATTAAAGAGCCGCTCCACAAAACTGGAATTTATTGCTATTTACACATTACAGTTCAGTAGGAAAGCAGGCCAGAAACATAGAGTTCAGATATAAGGTTATAAGGCTACCCAGGAGAACCTCCAGGAGTGCATAGGACAGGCATCTAATTCTTACTTATGAGGCTAGAATAGGCTTCCTGGATGAAGCGGTGTTAAAGTTGAGATGTAGTGGATGAGTAGGAGTTGGCCAAGAAGAGATGGACATGTCTGAGCATGTCTGTACAACTGTGTGTGGGGTTAGGGGAGGAAGATAGGGAAGTGATGCGGGCAGGTGGGGGATGTTGCTTTACTCTTCGATATGCAGAATGCAGAAGGTTTTTTTTTTTTTTTTTAGTGGGGGGAGGCCGCACCTGTGACATAGAAGTTCCCAGGCTAGGGGTCAAATTGGCACTGTAGCTGCCAGCACTACAGTCATGACACCATATCCTTAACCCACTGAGCAAGACAAGGGATCAAACCAACATCCTCTTGGATACTAGTTGGGTTCTTTACTGCTAAGGCACAGTGGGAACTTCCTGATATAGTGAGTTTTAAAATAAGTGGGTGGGTGGCACAAGATCAGATTTACATGCATCTTACTGTTATTCCTGGGACACATGAGTGAGAAAATCCCAAGACTCTAGGTAGAGAGACCGTATTTGATTATGTGTTCTCTAAAGCAGTGTTTCTTTCCTCTAAGGCAGATGTCCTTAATTATCTAGTAGCAGTTTTTTATTTTTTTTCAAATTAAGCAGTAACAGCAGGTTTTTTTATGATTTTAATTTTTCCATCACAGCTGATTTACAGTGTTCTGTCAATTTTCTGCTGCACAGCAAGGTGACCCAGTCACACATACATGTATACATTCTTTTTTCTCACATTATCATGCTCCAAAACAAAGTGATCAGAAGGAATTCCTGTTGTGGCGCAGTGGAAACAAATCCGACTAGGAACCATGAGGTTGTGGGTTCGATCCCTGGCATTGCTCAGTGGGTTAACAATCCAGCGTTGCCATGAGCTATGGTGCACATTGCAGACGTGGCTTGGATCTGGCATTGCTGTGGCTCTGGCGTAGGCCAGCAGCAACAACTCTGATTAGACTCCTAGTCTGGGAACCTCTGTATGCCACAGGTGCAGCCCTTAAAAGCCAAAAAACAAAAAAACAAACAAAAAAAAAGTGACCAGACATAGTTTCCAGTGCCATACAGCAGGATCCCATTGTTCATCCATCCCAAAGGCTATAGTTTGCATCTGTTAACCGCAAATTCCCAGTCCTTCCCACTCCCTCCCCCTCCCTCTTGGCAACCACAAGTCTGTTCTCCATGTCCATGATTTTCCTTTCTGTGGAAAGGTTCATTTGTGCCCTATATTAAATTCCAGATATAAGTGAAATCATATGGTATTTGTCTTTCTCTTTGACTTACTTCACTTAGTATGAGAGTCTCTAGTTCCATCCACATTGCTGCAAATGGCATTATTTTGTTCTTTTTTATAGCTGAGTAGTATTCCATTGAGTGTATATACCACATCTTCTTAATTCAGTCATCTGTCAATGGACATTTAGGTTGTTTCCATGTCTTGGGCTATTTTGAAAAGTGTTGCAATGAACATGCAGGTGCAGGTGTCTTTTTCAAGGAAATTTTTGTCCAGGTATATGCCCAAGAGTGGGATTGCTGGGTCATATGGTAGTTCTATGTATGGTTTTCTAAGGTACCTCTATACTGTTTTCCTTAGTGGTTGTACCAATTTACATTGCCACCAACAGTGCAGAAGGGTTCCCTTTTCTCCACACCCTCTTGAGGCAGTTTTCAAGGAGCAGTTTTAGAAAGCAGGGGCTCTTAGTGAATGCATGCTCCTCACTGCAGGGGATGGTATCTGGGCTTCTATTCTAAATACTAACACAACCTAGGCCACTTATCATCACCTACATTTAATCATTGCTAACTTAATCAATGTTTGTTATACTGCAAGAGTCAGAAATCCCAAGCTCCTTTGCATATTCCCTACTATTTTATTTACTCTGTGAGCTTGACAAATCATTTCTATCCTCTAAACTTCAATGTATTTATGTTTACAATGAAGATAAACATTCCTTCTTTAAAGGGTGGTTTGAGAACAAGAGGATCTACTAAAATAATCTGGGATAGAAGTGCCCAGAATAAAGTAGATGTTGAATAAGTTTCAACTGAATGTGCATTTTAAAATTCCTAATGAGATATTATCTATAGCTCCTCTCTGATGTTCTTGATGAGGTAATCCTTGGAGAATGTCTCTCAGAGGATTTTTTTCCCCTAAATGTGGAATGTCTCTTTGAATTAATTCACTTAATAAAAAATTGACTACTGCTTGGGATTCCATTAAAAGAGTAATTTTAACAGGTCACTGAAAGCTTATTTTATATGCCTTCTGAGACTATTACAATATTTACATAGTATTCAAAGATGATCCACCTCTTTTTTAAAAAGATTGGGATCGTAACTGCTGCAAGATGCTGTTCAAAGGTAGTCACAGGATACAAAATTAATACACAGAAATCAGTTGCATTTCTATATACCAATAATGAAATATCAGAAAGAGAAATTATGGAAGCAATCCCACTTACCATTGCATCCAAAAAAATGAAATACTTAGGAATAAACCTACCTAAAGATACAAAGGATCTGTACTCTGAAAACTATAAGACACTGATGAAAGAAATCAAAGAAGACATAAATAGATGGAAAAATATACCATGCTCTTGGACTGGAAGAATCAATATAGTCAAAATAACAACACTACCTAAGGCAATCTACAGATTCAGTGCAATCCTTTTCAAATTACCAATGATGTTCTTCACAGAATTAGAACAAAATGTTTTAAAATTTGTATGGAAACAAAAAAGACCTCGAATAGCCACAGCAATATTGAAAATAAAGAGTCGAACTGGAGGAATCAAGCCCCCCAGCTTCATACTCTACTACAAAGCTACAGTCATCAAGATGGTATGTTACTGGCACAAAAACAGAAATATAGATCAATGGAACAGGATAGAAAGTCCAGAAATAAACTCCAAAACTATGGTCAATTAGTCTCTGACAAAGCAGGCAAGAACATACACTGAAGGAAAAATAGTCTCTTCAATAAACGGTGCTGGGAAAACTGGACAACTGCATGTAAGAGAATAAAATTAGAACATTGTCTAACGCCATACACAAAATGGATTAGAGACCTAAATGTAAGGCCAGACACTATAAAACTCCTAGAGGAAAACGTAGGCAGAGTTCTCTTTGACATAAATCACAGCAACATCTTGTTTGATCTACCTTCTAGAATAAAAACAATAAAGACACAAGTAAACCAGTTGGACCTAAGTAAACTCAAAATGTGCTATACAGCACAGGAAACCATTGAAAAAAACTAAAAGACAACCCGCAGAATGGGAGAAAACGTTTGCAAACCACTCAACTGACAAAGATTTAATCTCCAAAATATAAAAACCACTCATACCACTCAACAACAATAAAACACACACCCCAACTGAAAAATGGGCAAACACCTAAATAAACATTTCACCGAAGAAGACATACAAATGGCCAGTAGGTACATGAAAAATGCTCAAAATCACTATTATAGAAATGTAAATGAAAACTGCAAGAAGTACCACAAGAGTGGCCATCATTAAAAAGTCAGCAAGTAACAAATGCTGGAAAGGATGTGGAGAAAAGGGAACCCTCCTACACTGTTGGTAGGAATGTAAAATGGTACAACTACTATAGAAAACAGTATGGAAATACCTCAGAAAACTAAATATAGAGCCTCCGTATGACCCAGAAATCCCACTGCTGGGCATATATCCAGACAAAACTGTCATTGAAAATATACATGCACCCATATGTTCATCGCAGCACTATTCACAATAGCCAAGACATGGAAACAACCTAAGTGCCCATCGAGAGATGAATGGATTAGGAAGATGTGGTGCGTGTATACAGTGGAATGCTACTCAGCCATAAAACAAGACAAAATAATGCCATTTGCAGCAATGTGGATCAAACTAGAGAATCTCATACTGAGTGAAGTCAGAAAGAGAAAGACAGATACCGTATGATATCACTTGCATGTGAAATCTCAAATATGGCATAAATGATCTATCTGCAAAACCAAAAAGATCATGGACATATAGGACCGACTCATGTTTGCCAAGGGGGAGGGGGAAGGAGTGGGATGGATTGGGAGTCTGGGGTTAGTAGATGAAAACTTTTGCATTTGGTGTGGCTGGGCAATGAGATCCTGCTGTATAGCACAGGGAATTATGTATCTAATCACTTGTAATGGAACATGATGGAGGATAATGTGAGAAAAAGAATGTGTATATATTTATGACCGGACCGCTTTTCTGTACAACAGAAATTGACTGAACATTTAAATCAATCATGACAAAAAATTACACACACACACACACACACACACACACACACACACACACACACAGACACCTTTTGACTTAAGGCAGTTCCTGATATGTAACAGGTATCCAATAAATATTTACCAAGTGAATGAATCATTATATAAATGAACATTTAATTAAGAATCAAGACTACTGCCAGAAGGAAGAGTCATAGAACTTTTAGGATATCTTCAGAAAAAAAAATTCTTTAAATTCTCAAACTGAGCAAACTTTGGGAGATGCTTCAATGAAGGGAATTAAGAGATAAATGAATAAAAATGCAACATTGGTTTTTTTCAAGCTCGTACTATTTTAAAAACAAGAAGTGTCATCTATAACTTGGTTTGCTCATAAAATTTTAGCATTTGGTTTACTAAATTGAAAAGCAGAGTTTATATAGACAAGTAAATATTTACAAATTGAATTTACTTTGAGATATTTTTTATCTTCTATGTAAATTCAACCCCAAGCTGCTAACCTTAAAAAAAAAAAATTCTTATCATTTGAGGGTTGATCAGATACAGAAGAAAATTTGAGATTAGAAAAAAAAAATTCATGGTACAAAAAAAAAAAAGATAGCATTATTAGGGTGACTGTCTTGTGCCCTTTAGTTACAGATGCAGAAAGGAAAAAAAAACAGAGGAATCACATTTACATTTGTTGGGCCCTAAGCAGGGCACTTCACATGAATTTTCTAATTTAATTTCCATAACAGTTATTTGGGGTTGGCATCATTATTCTCATTTTTCAAATGAAACACTGAAGCACAGATATGACAGCTAGCTTTTTAAAAGGATTTTTAGTTAAGACAGAGGGAATGGAATTATAACTAGGTTTTCCCAGCCCCAAAGCCCATGCTAATGGCCTTACCATTTTAAAAATGACAGCCTCACCATGATTCAGGCAATAAAGAAAGCTCTCATTTTTAAAACATAATGCAGCAATAGTCACATCCTATAGTCTTATTTCTCTTAGGAAAAAAAAGGCAAGGTCTCCAAAGGCCAAAAAGTATCTATCAGCTCTGTTCTTTTAGGAGCTGGAGCTGGATCAGTGGTATCCAGTAAGGTGACCCTTGTAGATAAAAACATCTTCCAACAACTCTATTTTTAAAAAATAAGAAAAAATAGGTAAAAATAATTCTAATAATGTATTTCAGGTCAGTAAATAAATCCACAGTATTATCGTTTCAGCGTATAAACAATATAAAAGTCATCCATGTACTTTTTTTTCACAGTGAGTTTTCAGAGTATGATACACATTTTATACTTGTGGAATATCTGAAACTACCACATGTCAATTGATTCATAACCAATGGGGTGCTGGAAAGACCTTATTGGATAGCCCAGATTCTAGCTGGGCTATAGATAAACTATCCAGGCAGGGAAACTTTAAGCCGTATTCATCAAAGATATTAGCACGCGCACTGTCATATCTTTTATACAGGGGCTGTCTTCTCTGTGGCTCAGTGCTACTTGGGCATTAGTAACCTAGACTTTAGAATGCCGATTCCATAAAACTCTGCTTTACCACTTACTAGCTGTGAGTACTTGAATTAGTTACTTAACATGTCTGAGCCTCGGTTTCCTCCTTTGAAAGATGGGGAGAAAGAAGCCTGGCTAATGAGGTGGTAATAAGCTGGATATAAGTCTCCTGGCACATGGCACTTGCTGTGTAAATAGATGATCTTAAACTTAAAATTAAACCTCATTTTCTGGTCTGTGAATTTTCATAGAAATTGAATGCATTATTTTTTTTAGGTTTTTTATTTAAAAAATTGTTGGAGCATAGTTGACTTGCAATGGTGTGTCAGTTTCAGGTGTACGGCAAAATGAGTCAGTTACATGTATAAATATATCCATTCCTTTTCAGATTCTTTTCTTACGTAGGTTATTTCACAGTACTGGAGTTATCCTGGCTCAGTGGAAACAAACCTGACTAGTATCCATGAGGATGCAGGTTTGATCCCTGGCCTCGCTCAGTAAGTTAAGGATCTGAAGTTGCTGTGAGCTGTGGTGTAGGTTGCAGACACGGCTCTGATCTGTCCTTGCTGTGACTGTGGTGTAGGCCTACAGCTGTGACTCCATTTAAATCCTCAGTCTAGAAACTTCCATATGCTGCAGGAGAGGCCTTTAAAAAAAAAGGATTTGGTAGGAAATAAGAGAACTAGGAAATAGGAGTCTGAGTTATATAAATACAATCATCAAAAATTCATCAAATACTTTACAATTATTTTTCTTAATTTTGTTTTATTAAGCATTAATTATTAATGTTAATGATTAATTTGTATTATTAGCATTGAATACAAATGCTTCATAATCTCTGTCTTTATCCATGAGAAAGCTAAGGTCATGAGCATTGAAGAGGTTTTCTTGGTGTTAAGTTCTGGGTTAGGAAAGGATGTTAAGTTCTGGGTTAGGAAAGGGTGTCACTTTACCTGTACCTATCCCATCTATTGAAAAACATTAATAAATTAAGCAACAATTGACTTGGCCAAGTACCATTTTTTAGATATTCACAAGACCTGTTTTGCTAAATTTTTTTTCTCTAGTCAGTCTATTTTATAAATGCAAATACATTCTTGAGGCTATAAACATCAGCTTTATCTCACAAAGATGTGGTATTTGTTGTGTTGCGAAGGATCATGTTATGTTGGCTCCTCATTCTCTAATCATGGGCTCTAACCCATTGGCTGTGTGACACTGGAAATACTCTTAGTGTCTCTGATCCTCACTGTCCTTCTCTAAAAAAGTGAATTCTTCATTCCCTAAAGACTTTATCCCCAAATTACTTCCTGACACTGTTGCAAGCACACTTAAACACGGTCTGTGAAGGTTTGCTGACAATATTCAGATAACATATGAGATAAGTCATCCTTACCACTCCTTTGTTTCTCTGAGCTCAGTCACTCAGTGCAACCCAGTGAGGTGAACAGAGGCCTTAGAACTAGATCCTCCTGAGTTAGAATTCTTGCACTGACATTCACTAACTGTGTCCTCAGGGTGGTATCTCACTTTCTGAGCCTCATTTACTTCATCTGTGAAATGGCTCCTTTGACCTGACATGGCCATTGTGAAACTGATCCCTGGTGAGAAATATGCTTCAATCCCCTGGAGGTGATTAACATGGTAATTGCTCTCTCTCTAAGTTACTCAAAAGCAAATGACTGTTACTTTTTCTCTTTTATTCTATTTTTTCAAGCAAAAGTAAAACATATCCAACCTTTGTCTTACAGCAATAACCAACCTCAAGAGATTGAAGCATATTTCTCACTTTACGAGGTAGATAAATCATCCTTTGAAAGCAAAGATCAGTTCACTATCAGGTACTGGCCTCTCAGTTGTCACCATGACATTACCTGCCCCCTTCCCAAACCATTGCTCATTAGCTTTCAGGAATAACATTTGAGGGAATCATTAAACCACCTGCCATTGTGGGGGAATATGTATAAAATTAAAGAGGTACAGTCAAGGATTCCAACTGTTGTTTTGTTGAACACCACATGTGACTGTAGTAGGTGCAGGTGGACAAGTTTATTGCCAATTAAAATATCTATAAGTGAACAAACCGACATCACTAGCACCACTGCCAACAGCAAATTATTCCTGTATTCTCTGTCATAGAAATCTGTATCTCTCTCACTGAATATTTGATTTAGACAGCTATCAGAATCAATGTGCATTACTCCAAGAGGATCTAAGGGGCTGAGTTGCATTGTTTACATATCAGCTACCCTCATTTGCTATTTAAGATTATACATGATTCCTGTTCTTAGAGGAACATCAATGAGAACTGCTTTAGAAAAAAGTCACTACTATGCACAGGTGTAACTCTATCTCAAAGGACCCTCACCATTTCCCTGAGCAGTTATGGATGTGAAAGACTGCAGCAGTTGTGTGAAAATACTTTATAAAGCTAAGGTATAATATGAGAAACATCTCTTGGATGGAAAATAAATGATAATTAAATGTATCTCAAAGAGGGTGCTGTTGACATTCTGATGGTTTTGAATGAGATAGTTCTTCATTTGAAGGGCATTCCAGCACACTGAAGGATGCTTAGCATCTCCGCCTTCAATGCTTTTGGTCAATTATAAAATACCCCCCCCCCATTTCTAAATGTTCTCTCGAGGGTTTTGGTTTCCCTGGTTGAAAACTACTGGGATAAAGCAAATAGGGCTCCTCTGGACACTAAAAGCCAGTTTTTAGAATCCAAAGGATCTGGATTTGACCCGTTGGCTATGGGCAGTACTCTACTCCATAGTCTTAACAGACTTGGACATATGTATGTTATTAAAAATCCATATTGACTTAAAGGTAAGATAAAGGTAGCTGCTGTAGTGAACAGTGATAGTGGTAGTAACTGTGGGTGAAGCAGGGCTGGTGTTCATTGCAATCCTCATAGGAGAGGCAGTAGGTCAGGTCAGGTGTTTAAGACGCTACCTGTAATGCCAGCCATACTGCCTGAGTTGGAATTCCAGTGCCTCCATATACTAGCTATGACATTTGGGCCAATTCTTTATGCTTCAGTTTGCTTATGTAAAAGGAAAATGTTAATAGTGCATTCCTTAATATTTTGTTGTTAAAAAAAAAACTAAATAAATATAAATGCTCAAAGTGAATCAGGTTTAGAGAGGCCTGGAAATTCAGTGGAGGCAGAAGGAGAAGAATGGATCCCTTGACTCTCACTTCTCAAATCTTGGGCCATATTAGTTTCAGTTGCTTTTGTGCTCCTGGCTCCATACTAAAGCGGTTAACTAGTCATTTTCTCACCAAAGATATGTCAGGAAGGCCAAATTGAAGGCGCTGCTGATCTCTGGTAATTAAACCTGGCCCAGACAGTCTGCACTTACAAGAGAGTTTAGTATTTAAGATGCATTTTAGATTCTAGCCAAACGTAATTCATCCTCAGTACACCAAATAGCCATGATTATAACACCTCCTCTAAAATGTAGTCCAACAACATGAAGCCTACAGAGAGAGTGTGTGTCAAGTCCTAAAGGGGAAAGAAGGAAGCTGTTAACGGTTCATTTTCAGTACACCCTCAGATAGTTATGTCTCTGTCCAAAAGAAAAGAAATTGTCTGAATGTTTGGAATGTTAACCACCTCAGGACTAACGAAGTATGTAAATCATTTTGATGAATGGTAGTTATTTGTTAATTTTGCCTCCTGAGCATAAAAAGGTTGTATGTTTTGGTTTGATTTTCTATATAATCCTCAAACTTTATATTCCAATATGAATGCTAAGAGACAACTGGGAATTGGTTTTTCAAAGAGCAATTTTAGGCTATTATCTGGTTATTTTATACTAAATTTGTAACACCTATTCATAAATGTATCTTTGATGATCACCATATTATGTTTCTTCTTAGAAAAATATAATTGTTAACAGAGAAGCAGTGTCCTAGAAAAAACACACACACAAAGGGAATAATCTTTCATAATGATACATATTTCTTTTCTTTTGTCTTTTTAGGGCTGAACCCACAGCATATGGAAGTTCCCAGGCTGGGGCTCTAATTGGAGCTCCAGCTGAGGGCCTACACCACAGCCACAGCAACATGAGATCTGAGCCACATCTGCAACCTCTTCCACAGCTCATGGCAACACCAGATCCTTAGCCCACTGAGCAAGGCCAGGGATCAAACCCTCACCCTCATGGTTACTAGTCAGGTTTGTTACTGCTGAGCCAAAACAGGAACTCCGTAATCACACATATTTCTAAAGGGTGACTTCATTCCTGTTCATATTCCATTCATTTATTTATTGACTATGTGTTCCGGGCCACATGACACCTAGCCTAGCCATGCTAAAGATGGGGACATACGTTAAATTGTCTATATCCACTAACTAGTTTTGAAGAATCACACATTTGATAAATGTACTACACGGGGAAAATAGCACTAAAGAAAGGAAACAGTGGTATGTACAAGATGGGGTCATGTAGGATAGATGGTGATGTCTTAACATAAGTCTTGCAACATTATTTATATAAGCAACTGGGAAAAATCAGAGAATTTTTAAAACTAGTCTTATTTACCCATACATATCTAGTCTTACTAATGCACATACCATGATCATTGTTTAGTAAGGATATAGGAAAATGTAGTCTTACCAGTTACACAGACAATGGCCCACTTCCTCCTGGCCATGTTCTAGCTCTGTAGCCTTAGGCAAGTTATTGTACTTTCTTGAACTACATTTTTTTTTTTTTTGTAATCTGTTCGTGGAGGAGGTGAAGCCCTTACCCCTTAGGGTTGCTGTGAAGATTAAATGCAGTGATTCCTACAAGAGTGAAGGACAATAAAAAGAAGTATTTAATAATTGTTAGCTATAATTATCTTATGGTCAACAATTTTTCTACTTAGGATTTTATCATAAATACACTTTTTCTACTTTTAAGTTATTCTTTATTATATTCTGCTTCTTTGAAATGCCTAGACTTCCTTATTTCTATTGAAAGCTGAAGTCTTAAAATGTTATCCTCTCTTGAATGCCTTCTCAGATTTCTTTGAAATGTATATATGTAATAAATCACTCTGGACCGTGTTACGTTTTTTTCCCCCAAAGTAGTGTTTGCAAGGACCAGAGTGCATCATCTTACTCAACATAGTGCCTCAATACAAAACACTAGTTGAAAAATGGACTCTCAATGCTGTTGTGTTGAAATAAATTAAGCTGTAGGCAGACAGCTACCGAGTTTTATTCATTTAAATTTTGTGCATTCTGTATTTCCATGCATTAAACATCAAGACCTCTAAACCGTATTTCTGTACCAACTTCAGGCTACATCAGTTTAAGAAGAACACTTTAATCCATCGAACAATGGATTAACCAACAAGCCAGCAGTTGTTTATATGCATCACCACCTCAGCTCATAAAGTATTATCCATTTGTGGAAATATTTTAATATTTTATTCACTTTACCTTTATTACTTTACACAAATGGAACAGATAAAAACGAAATTTCTTTGACTGGTGAGGAGAAGCGTAGGTTTCGTAAAACTCAAAACAGTTAAGCCAAGGTGGAGATCATTAGGCTTGCCTAAACTTTAGTCTCTATCAGGTGCTCACTGGCCTTAAGCCTAATCAACCGTATGTTCAATTACAAAGGAAAGGATTAAACTAAAGTGCAAAATACTGGAAATTGAACATTAAACAATGTGCCTAAATGATGAGCTGTCATTTGGGATTTTGTCATTGTTTTTAGCAAACTGGGAATGAAACACCAATTAGATTTTGTAAGTCTTCCGTTTGGCTTGTGAATATTTATCATAATATGAAAGTTGAAGATAACTTAATATTTTATTCCTTTTTAAAAAACAGCAAATTGAATTGGTGTAAACTTTAAATGGCCAGTATTTAAAGGCATAAATCATACCGTGCATCCTCAAATTTTACTCATTCTTGCATTATTATTCTGACACTGTCAGTTCTATCAATTATATAAAGAAGATCTTAAGAGTTAGTAAAATTATTTCATTAGCCGTTTTCCTCTGTTCTAAGTGTGTCTTAGTTATGGATAGAAAATTTTTAAAAAAGGGAACTTCTAATGTAATAGATATTGTGTCATTTGCATTTTATTCTATGTGATTATTATCAATGAATTTCATATCTATATATTTTTGTAGCATATTTTTTATTAATAGGCGCATTCTAATGAAGAATTCTGTACTATCTTTGGTAGAGAAGTTGGATTTCACTTATAAATTTTGCCATACAAATCACATGTTATCTAAATTTGTAAGACAGGAGATAGCTGTTTTATGGTGTAATAGTATTTTACATATTTTAATGTGAATGTGAATCACCTGGGTATGGTTTGAGTCCAGATTCTGACTTGGTAAGTCTGGTGTGAAGCCTGATCTTGAATTTCTAACAAGTTCTCAGATGCTGTTGCAGTTGCTGATAATGATGTGGACCATACTTTAATAGCAACTCAGTAGAGTACAAGATATATAATCAGAAAAGTGGCTTCCAACAATACATCTATAATTTTCTAGCTATAGAAACGAGGATGTCACACCCCCCTACTTTCCAGCTCTGTTGTTACTGCCCTAGTCCAAGACACCATCATTTCTCAACTGCTGGTTAACCTCTTCATTGCTTTTTCAGCATCTGAATGCCCCTCTCTCTAGTCCACTTACTGCATTATAATAAAAGTTATTTTTATTTTTTATTCACTTTTTGCCATTTATTTTTTATTGAAGTACAGTTGACATACAGTATTGTATTAATTTCGGGTGTACAACATAGCTATCCATCATTTATAGACATTATGCACTGATCATCATGATAAATCTAATAAATTTCTGTCACTATATATAAGTCAGGTACAGTATTATTAACTGTATTCCTATCCAGTAGTTTACATTTCCCACGACTGGAAGTTTGTACTCTAGATCCAATTCATCTGTTTCACTGAACCTCTTGCCCTTCTCCACTTTGGAGATCACCAGGATGTTCTCTGTATCTATGAATCTGTTTCTGTTTAGTTTAGTTTGTTTTTTAGCTTCTTCGTATAAGTGAAATCATGTGGTATTTGCCTTTGATTTATTGCAGTTAGTATAATATCCTTTAGGTCTATCCATGTTATAAAATGGCAACAGTTTGTTATTTTTTAATTTTAAGTAATATCTCGTTGTATATTTATAACACATTTTTGTATCTTTTCATCTATCAGTGGACACATGGCTTGCTTCCATAACTTGGAAGCTATTGTAAGTAATGTGGCAATTAACATAAGGGTGTATGCATCTTCTTTAATAAGTGTTTTCGTTTTCTTCAGATAAATACCCAGGAGTAGAATTGCTGGCTTACATGGTATTTCTATTTTTATTTTTTGAAGTCTCCACACTGTTTTTCATAGTAGCTGCACCAATATACATTCCCACTAACAGTGCATGAGGGTTCTCTTTTCTGTATATCCTTATCAACACGTTATTTTTTGTCTTTTTTTATGATAGCCATTCTGACAGATGAAGAGTAACTATCTCATTATGGTTTTGATTTGCATTTCCCCAATAATTACTGATGTTGAGAATCTTTTTATGTGTGTGTTGACCATTTCTATGTCTTCCTTGGAAAAAAT
Organism: Catagonus wagneri; assembly: GCA_004024745.2. Lineage (NCBI taxonomy): Eukaryota > Metazoa > Chordata > Mammalia > Artiodactyla > Tayassuidae > Catagonus > Catagonus wagneri. Next base: position 1,639,413 of record PVHT020000037.1, read on the forward strand.
GTCTATCCAGGTCCTCTGTCCATTTTATTAATTCAGCTCATGTTTTTTCTTTCCTAAATACTGAGTTGTGTGAGTTCCTTAAATATCTTGGAATTTAACCCATTTACAGATAAATCATTTGCAAATATTTTTTTTTTCCATTCAACAGGTTGCCTTTTTGTTGATGGTTTTTCTTGCTGAAAATTTTCATTTTGATTTAGTCACACTTGTTTATTTTTGCTTTTGTCACCCTTGCCAGGGGAAAAAATGAATCGCTAAGACAATATCAAAGAGCATACTGCTTACGTGTTCTGGAGTTTAAATTTCAGATCTTACATGTAAGCATGTAATCCACTTTGAGTTTATTTTTCATGTAGTGTAAGAACATGGTCCACTTTCATTCTTTTTCGTGTCCATATCCAGTTTTGTCAACAGCATTTATTGAAGAGGCAATCACCCCCATTTGCTTCCTTTGTTATGAATTAACTATTACATGTGTGTTTATTTCTGAACTCTATTCTGTTCCATTGATTTACTTGTTTCTGTGCCCGTTTCATATAGCTTTGATCCATAGAGCTTTGTACTATAGTTTGAAATCAGCGAGAATAATACCACTGGTTTTATCTTTCTTGAGATTGCTATGGATGTTCATGGTTTTACTTTCTGGTTGCAGATAAATCTTACGATTATTTGTTCCAGTTCTGTGGAATATATCGGTGGTATTTGATAAGAATTGCATTGAATCTTTAAATTGCATTGGGTAATATGGGCATTTTAACAATAAATACTTCTTTTCCATGAGCTTTTTTTATCTTTCCATTTATTTGTGTCACCTTGAATTGTTTTTATCAATGTTTTGTTGTTTTGAGAATACAGGTCTTTCATTTCCTTTGTTAAATTTGTTGCAAGGTATTTTATTGTTTTTGAGGCAATTATCAATGGGATTGTTTTCTTAATTTGTCTTTCTGATAGTTTGCTGTTAGTGTATCTACATGCAACTTATTTCTGTACATTAATTTTCTGTCCTGGAACTTCACTAAATTTATCAATTCTAATAGTTATTTGCGGAAACTCTTTGACTTTTCTTCAATGATAACCTTCCCGAGCAGAGTACACTGGTCATAAGTGGGGTTTTTTGTTTATTTTTTTCAGCACTTTGAACATGGATATACCAGTTCCTTCTGGCCTGTAAAGTTCCTGTTGGAAAATCAGGTTATAGTTTTATGTGGTTCCCTTGTTCAAAACTAGATTTTATGTTGCTACTTTTAAGATTCTCTTTCTCTTTCATTTTTTGACACTTTAATCCTTTTGTGTCTTGATGTTGATCTCTTTGGGTTCATCTCCTTTGGAATTCTTTGTGCTTCCTGGGCCTGGATATGCTTTTCCTTCTCTAGCTCATAAAAGTTTTCAGCCATTTTTTCTTCATGGGTTTTCTGTCCCTTTTATTCTCTCTTTTATTTTGGGGGCCAGTATAATGTGAATGTTAGTGTGCTTGATGCTGTTCTATAGGTTCCTTAAACTATCCTCTTTTTATTTAAACTCTTGCTTTTTGACCTATTCCATTCGGATGATTTCTGCTACCCAGCTTTCCATATTGCTGATCCATTATTCTACATCCTTTGATCTGCTCTCTGCTGTTAATTACCTGTTAGTATATTTTTCATTTCAGTTAGTATATTCTTTATATATAATTGGTTTCTATTTTACATTTTCTATTTCTTTTTTGTAGTAGTCACGTAGTTCAATATTCTCCTGAGTTTGATGAACAACTTTATGACTATCATTTTGAACTCTACCTGGTAATTTTTTTATTTCCATTTTGTTTTGTCCTCCTTCTTAGTTTTGGTCTTGTTCTTTTGTTTAGAGTGTATTATGTTTTCTCTTCATTTTGCCTAATCTCTGTGTTTGATTCTTTGTATTAGGTATATTAACTATGTCTGCTGGTCTTGAAAAAAATACGTCCTTATGTAGATGTCCTACCTGACCCAGTGATGCAATGTCCCATAATCCCCCAAGCCAGATTCTCCAGGGGTGTTTCTGTATGGGTTGTGTATGCCCTTTTATTGTGGTTGGGCCTTGATTGCTGCATAAGTGGGTAAAGTTTACCCCAGGCCAGCTGGCTGTGAGGTTCAGCTGCTACTGCTTCAGGCGTACTGGTGTGCAGGGTTGGTTCCTTTGGGTGGGGAGCCTCTTTGGCAGAGTACTGGTGTTGGGTGGTGCCTCCTGTTGTGTAGAAAAGGGTGGGAGCCACTTTGTAGGGGCCAGCCAGTATGAAAAGGTTGAACAGAGTTCCCTCAGGGGAATTCTGGGCTGGGGACATGCACTAGAATGATGAAGAGTAATAGAAGTGGCATCTGCCAGCACTGGACTGGCTAAGTGGAAGAAGAGAAAAAATACATATTGTTTACCAGTACTTCTGTGTCTGGAGAAAGTTCCGCCAAGATCCCTGCCCCTCTTTCACACACCCTAAAGGCAGTCAGTGAATCTTCTTGTATGACTTGAGCACTTGTCAAGCTGCTGCCTCTATGCTGGGCCTGGGAATAAGTGAGTTTGTGCCTGTGTCCTTCAAGAGAAGTCTCAATTCCCATAGATCTCTATCTCTCCCAGATGTAAGACTTCCTGGTTTTCAAAACCAGGTATTATTATGGGAGCTTATCTTCCTGGTGCAGGTTCTCTGGGCTTGTTAGCCCAACCTGAGGCTTGAACCCCTTGCCCCTCAGCAGAGACCTCCATGGTGGTTGTGACATTCTTCCTGTTTGTGGGTCACCACAGTGGAGGTGTGGGTTATGACTAGATTACATATCTGCCCCTCATATCTGTTACAGTGTGGTCTTTTTTTTTATATGCTTTGTTGTAGAAAATTTGTTCTGCTGGTCTTCAGGTCATTCTCAGAAATAGCTGTTCTATGTATATTTGTAGTCTTGGTGTATCAATGGGAGGAGGTGAGCTCAGGATCCTCCTATTCAAGGACTCCAAAGTAATATTTTTTAAAAACATTAATCTATCTGATTGTCGCTGCCGAAAATTCCCTTAACAACTTTTAATGGCTTGCCTCAAAGATAAAATTCCAAATTATTAACATAACCCTTTAAATGTCCAGAAAGACCCTGACAGTCTCCCTCACTTCATTTATTTCTCCATTCCTGTTGTTCATTAGGCTTTATTTCCATGGGCTTTTCCTTTAGCTAAATGTGATTCCCCTGGCTAGCAAAAAAAAAAAAAAAGTATAATCTGAACATTGGTGGAAATTCAAATTTTCTGATCCCACTTCTGAAATTCTCTCCCACAGGACTGAGACTCTCCTTTAAAGACAAGGATGACCAGTTTTGTTTCTTTCTGATTCCCCAACACTCAAAACATGGCCTGGCACACTTTGGTTCCCAACAAAAAATTTTGAATGGATGAGAGAAAAAATCATTGTAACTGCTTTATTATCCACTTATTTATCTGTAACATAGACAAAATATTACTTTTCTCTCAGGTTACTTCATATTCATTGGTATATATAAAACTAGAAATCAGAATGTCTACTCTAAAGATATTCAAATTTTGAAAGCATTTTTGATTGTTCTATCAATTATGTCTAACCTATTTGTTTTTACCAACACAGTCAGTTACTATTCACAATGTTGTTCATTAATTCACTCACTTACCTGTATAATATTGGATGTTTGCTAACAATATTGCTTCTACTTGGAATATTTTCCCCTCAGTCTATAGTACTAGCTTCTTTAATGTACAACAGCTGTTTGCACCTGACAGTTGTTTCCTTCTAGCTTCTGGTTTACCTCAATCTTTCCTTTTGAAAACACTTATAACATTTAAACATAATAAATGCTTTTATAGTTCAAAAGTAGCATAGGTTCATTATAGAAAAAAGAATACTTTTAAGTAAAACAGACCCTAGTTCCTAATGCAGTCATGAGCTTTTGTAATTATATAACCTCTCAAGCTCTTACCTAGCCTTTAAATTGCAAAGATTGCTGTAGTTTAGATAAATTTATCTGGCAGTTTCAAATTACTTAGGTAAGATTTTCTTTTTTATCATGTTAGGCAGTTAATATTGTGTCCTATTAACATAAATTCTCCCAATATGTGATAAAGGAGTATATTTAACTAAATGCATTTTGTATTTTTTTTAATGAGGGAAAAAAACACAAGTCATTTGGATGTAAAATTGTATTGGAATTAGGTGACACAGTAAGAACTGAACTCTGTAAGAACATTTGATCTACAGTAGATTTCCTGTGTATTCTCTGAGCCATTTTCAGCTCTGCTCCCGAGGGAGCATCTAAATGCACACAGCTACTTCCTCCTGCTATTGTAGAACCAATTAAATTAATTTGTTGGAAATAACATTGTCTACTGCTCGTACTACACTAGATTAGATTCTCTCTGAATCTTCCTGGGTTTCACTCTGTGATGTGTATAGCACTTTGAATTTTAGTGGTGGGAACTGCAGTTTTTCTCTGCTTATATAAAAAATGGATAGAGTACTCCCAAGAAATAGAGCGTTCTCAGAAACTTGCATTTGCTTTGGGAGGCTGCTGCATATATTTCCTGACACTTACTATCATTTAGGATAAGAAGACATTGAAAGAATATAGAAATTATTTTGCATTATCTGTATAACTCTGAGAGTTTTATAGAGAGTTTATCCAGTGTCCGTTAGGGAGAAGAAATTTCTTTGTAGAGACAAGATGTTACATAGTGGGGAAAGAATTATTGTTGGATGGGAGGCTTTAATTGAGTTTTGTGTACTATGTGTCATAATGCCAAATTCATCAGTTCATTGCGTGAACATTTATCAGCACTACTCTAAAAGCAGGTCTCAGATAAACAGGGTTCCTAAAATACACACATATATATTTTAAAGAAATAGCTATATATTTCTTTATAAGACCTTAAAAATATATTTATATATAGGTTAATTATACATACATATTTCAATATGTATAATTTCTAAAATACATATAATTTTAAAGAAGTAATACAAATCATTTGAATGTAAAATTTCAATTTCTAAGTTGTGTGTGTGTGTGTGTGTGTGTGTATGAGGATAAAAAAAAAAAAAATCTAAGGAGAAGGACAGCTGGGGGGTGGGCTGAATAATTTTGAGACCAGAATATTTATTTTGAGATGAAGAGCCACAGTAGTATATGGCTGAAAGGTAAGCAATGATTAGATAGTTAATGAGCCTTCTAAAACATAATACGGAATTTTGACATTTTGCTGTAGAAAGCAGGGAAATGTAACGTTTGTCATCCAGGATGCTGCCATTGAATAGTCTGACTGTATCAAAGTAGTACTTTACAGAGTAAAACCAAAGCTCTTTAAACTTCAGAGAATTTTTCATGCCTAGGTTTCTGTTTTGTTTTATAGTTTTATGCAACTGACACAGGCAGTTCATCTACATACCAGTAGACTCTGTCTTGCATTAATGTGGAAGTAATATGAAAATGAGAAATAAAAGGACTGAATTTGAACACTGACTTTGCTATTAACTAAGCTGTGTAGTTTAAACCATATCACTTCTCTTTTTGGGTTTTAGCCTCCCTGTCTTCAAAGCAGGAGGGGAAACACTGTTGGAATAAATAACATTAAAGCTCCTTATAATGTTCACTTTCTATTAGCCGTTGTGACTACCACTGACAGCACTTGCCCACTGTCTTTTAGAAGATAATCCAGCCTAACACTAATCCCAAGTAATATAAAACCTAAACTATGTTAAACAAGATTTTTAAGTATGCTTTCATTGGAAAAAAAGTTCAAGAAAAAAATGTTACATGGTATTACTACAGGCTAAACAACTTTGGAATTTGGACAAATTTTTTTATCATTGCCCTAATCATCATTCCTGTTTTTAAAGGTTTTAGGCCTATTTAAAATTAAACAAGTCAATGCCTGTTTAGCATGTACAGTGCTGCTTGGTATATAGTACAATCCCAATAAAAATGATCTTCTAATAGGGTTGCAGATGAGATATAAATAGACAAAATTTGGAATGTAAGCTATATAATGTTGCACGTCTTCAAAAATGCTAGTTTTAATTCTCTTTATAAGGTCCTGGTCAATCTGTAGATATCTATGTCATTTTTTGGCTGTGCTTTGTGGATGCTCTCCTATAGGCCCCAATACACTTTACTCTATAAGTGACTGAGCTTCAGCGGTGGGCAGGTGAGTCAGTCTGAAGACTGAAGATGTCGTTAAGCATCAGAGGGAAAACAAGAGCTCAACTGAAGAAGGTAGAAAGAGTAAACTATACTTGATAGTGTCAGTATTTTTGACAGACCTCTATCTAGTTCCTGAATGAGGAGGGCAGAAAGATAGACTTTAAGATACCTGAGACACACATGCATGCCTACTGGGTCACCAGGTGGTAGCTGTGGCCACATCCACAGCATCAGCTCCAGGCAAAGTGATAAGAAAAGATGGTTTCTCTATGATATAAAATCTTCGAATGTGATCTTCCTTAAAAAGATTCATTTGGGAGCTCTATCCACATCTTTCTCATCCTGTTCTGGGCATCTTTCTTCTGTGATATTAGAACTGGAAATGCCTTCTTTATTGTTTATGTCTGAAGTTCAAAAGGTTTGGGCAAAAAGACATGATCTTGTTACAAGGAACCTCCTTTCCAGCTCTGGTAGACTGACCACTTGGTGGCCCTGGTAAACTCTGCCTTTCGTCACTCAGGCCCTTGCATATTCTCCTCCTCATTGACTCTAGGCTTGGCCATAAAGTTCATTAAAGTTGGTGGGGCCTTAGCAAGTATGATACAAGCAAGAGGGAAGCTTTGCTGCAAAAGATACTGAAAAATATTAAAAAAAAAAGAAAAAAAAGCAGAGCTATCACCCATAATTCCACCACCTTAGGATGTTTTCATGTTGTGATGATAGTTAAATAATACAAAACTTTACTTGATTCTTCTTTGAAGACAAAAAATAAATAAATAAAGGTACTTTTCTACTCAGTGCACAACGTTCTGAGCCACTACAGAAGTAGATTTTATTCCAGCATTAGATGTGGACAAAACTTCAGTAGTGGAGTAAGAAGGTTGTCCTCTTGTAAGAGAGGACCGTTTACCTTAGGAATAGGAAAAATACATTTCAAAATCGGATGATGAAATATTGTTGTATTTAACTAATATATATGGTCATTTAAGAACTCTGGAAAGGTTATGACCTAAACTATCCTATTGCCAGTTCTGTGAACCCTGTGGTTCATCTGATCTGTACTGTTGGCTTTGCTTTCACCTTGGTGAGAGCATAAAGCTAGAGTGTTCTGTCACTCACTGAATGTACAATTTGAAGAAAACTAATTAATATCCCTGAACCTCACCTCATTTGTAAAATAAAGCTACAAAACCCTACTTTCAGAATCACATTGAAGATTAAATGAAATAACAACTATGACCTTGCCTAACACAGGAGCTGTTGTTTAGTTGGAAATATATCCATTTTAATTGCATTTCATATCAGAACTTCTATGCCTTGGACAATTCCATTTCAGTATTCACTTCACAGTTTTTCTATGTCTAAAATAAGCTTTGGGGTGAGATTTTTTTTTAATTTATTACAGCTCTCACTTTCTACTCTTTTATGACTTCTCATGACACTATTTGCATTCTAAGAGAACAGACACTGTTCTTATTTTTACAAATGTGGCATTGTGGACATTTCAGTTATCCTACCACTGAGTGACAAGAGATCTGAAGGTCATTAGGGCAGTGACAAGCAGATTTTAACATTACCTAATTTTTCTTCCCTGTCATTTGCATTGTCTTTGTGTCTGTAGCCCAAGCTACACTCCCCTTCGGGGGACCCTGAGGTCATGTTGAGAAAAAATAATTTAGGACGTACCAGTTTCTTTTTACAACAAATTCCTGTACTTCCTCCCCCCTACACACACAGATATTTCCATATGTTGGGAGGAGGGGGCATGGTGGATAACTTTAACATCTGCCTGCCCTTGTTCAATATGAGGACTGTGACCCTAGGTGAAAAATGCCAACTTTTCCAATTTAACTTGTGCTCCTTTTTCTTATTCAATATTTTTTCCTCTGCTTTGCTCCCCAGTTGAGTCAGGTCCTATCCCTTCCTCAGTGGAGTTGGATGTTGAATTTTATCTGAAATAATATGAATGGGTCTCAGACACAATTGACTTCCCAATTAGTCCTTTTAAAATGCTCTCAGACTAGAAACCATGATATTAATTGACTTCTACCTAGCAAGACAACCTGCTTCATAGTGAATGTGAATTTTATGAGGCCGTGTTTACCTATATCCTAGAACTTCTCAGGTGTCTGATGCTGGAACATATTCTTCTCCATCTCCACGACTAGATGGTGAGTATTGGCTGGCATATACTAGAACCCTGTGTCTTTTTCACCTTTGTTTCTCTTATGGTTGACACAGTGGATGCTGGTGCATGGGACCATGGTGGGTACTTGTGGAATATGTAGGTAGGTAAGATGCGGGGTCTGTCTTCTACCAATTCATAGTTTAGCTACAGAGACTGACAGGTGAACAACATTAGACATCTGAAAAATAAATTCTACAATAAACACACGAGTAATGTGCTGGCACTGAGTATAGTGTTGAGAGCATGGTAGCTTCTCACAATAAGTATGAAGAGTCCAGCTGAACTCTTAAGCAACACTGGAAGAGAGTAAATTTGTTTTCCCAGAAAAGGATAACATTGTTACCTCAAAGAGGTGATGGCTGCGATGGGCGCTGAAAAACTAGTTTAATAAGTTCAACTTCGTTGAAGTTTGTGTCTGCTCATAGTATTTGAACAATTCTTTAGAAACCTTGTTAAGGCCACTGTGGCTCAAGACCCATTCTTCCCCTCTTGTTTTCAAGGAGACCTGAAATCAGCAGAAGCAATGATCATGTAACCAAGTTGGAAATGTAGGCATGGGCCAGATCACAAAGAACAGTTGCAAGCCATGTTAAACAATGAGAGGTGATAAAACACTAGCCTGTCACTTTGCTGTTAATTCACAGCTCTGCTTAAATTTGTCATGAGGCGTTCAAGTCACTCTCAGCTCCAGCTAAAGATGTTTGGATGAAAAAACAAATAATAGAGGAGATTCCCCATTATAAACATCTGGTCTCTAGAGTAGACAATCTTCATTAGAATTTCAGGGACATAAGGCCAAAGTATATCATAGGGCCCAAAATGTCCTATCTCCCTGCTGTCTCTACAGAGATATATAGCAAAATATAGGTAGCTTTTGTAAAACTAGTTTTTACAATTTAAGCTAAGTGGAAGACCCTTCTATAAAACCAAAATCTCAGAGACAGAATTATGGTCTGGATTTAGATCATCTAGGCATAATTTGTAGAAAAGATAACAAAATCTGTAGGAGAAATATCCAAATGAAAGGACAGTGGGTCAAAACCAGCCTGCTATCTAAAGTCAAGGAATCTGAGTGCTTGCAACCTGAAAAAGAGAAAAGAAACAACAACAAAATAATTGGAATTTATCCTCAAATATTGGCTTAATAACTGATCTCGGCAACTTATTTTGTGTACTTGGGCAAGTCATATAGCTTAACTCCACTATACTATGTGGACGTAGCGCCATTTGTTTTATCTCTTCCACAGTTTTTTTTTTTTTTTAATGAGAATCCAAAGATATGTATTAAAGCCCCTCCTAAACTCTAAGATGCTATTTCAATACATTCGTTAATTTTTTAGCCATGTTTTCTGTGACACTAAAAATATGATCCTGCTCATTAAAATTTAATAGACAAGCAATTTCTTCAGAGCACCTTTGTTGTGGGAAGTGTGGGCCTAGAATATTGAGCTAGATCATGTCGTTATGCCCAGCTATGAGTTCCTTGAATCACAAATGATTTTTATCTGCTGTGAGTTTAGAGTGCACTGGCATTTTCGACTATGACCCTTTTGTTTACATTTCATAAGTAATATATATTCTTTCTTGTCATTGAGGAATTGGCATGACCCTGATAGTTCCGATTAAGTATCCTTGTCAAATCATCTACAAAAGAGACCAAACTTATTTTTCCCGTTCCCTACTCAAGCACGAGGAGAAATAAAAAAAGGGACCCATTTAAGATTGGAATAATACTATATTCACCCCAACTCACAGATGAATAGATCTGTAATGAAGTGCAATTTTCCTTAGAAAATAAACTCCAGCGAATGGAAAATTGGGGTTACAGTGCGTGCATTGCAAAGTAATAGTCACTTAAATGTTGAATACAGCCAAAGGACAATTTGAAAAGATGAAAGACACTCAAACAAGAAACTAGAAATCTGGCAAAGGTGAAAAGGTGTCCACTGGAAGCTTTATTGAACAGTGATTGCAAGTGTAACAGCGAAATAATGATTTGGTTCTGCAAGATGGAAGAGGTTGAAAGGGCAAAGTGCATCCTAGTTCATGTTTAGACAACAGTTATGTATACCTCATTCACAGGTTATGTACAAACCATGACCCAGTGGGTGACCTCACAGGAGTGAAGAACTGATGAGTACAGAAAAAGAAGTTTTAAAAATTAACAAAAAACGTAAGATCAAACCAAATTCAGCTTCCAAATGTGCATATTTAGAATGTACAGTGCTCCCAAAACACTTTACTTTCAGATCATTTGTTCATGCAACCTACATTGGTTAAATACTTACCAAGCACGGAACACTCTTTAGAGACAGCAGGGAGGAGAATGAATGAGGTATGTTTTTTGATCATGGAGCTTCAAATTAATGAGTTTTATCTGATTGCAATGAAATGCACCATACTTGGTTATTGAGATTTCCACATAGGTTAAATTTTAATAAACTTATTTTTGTAGGTAAAAAGCGTTAAAGTATTGGCAATTTTTAATTGCTCAGCCTATTATTAACCTATAATCTCTTCTTGAAGCCTTTTAAGTAATTGTTATTTCCCCTAAGTATATTCTTCTTTGTTTCTCTTTGAATTCCTTCCATTTGCAATTTCCCCAAAGCTCACTTAAAATATCCATTTTAAATAGTTTTATGTTATATAGGTTGGAACTGTATACTAAAGGATCACTGTGTGTGAACGCAGACTTCTTACAATCAGTCCCTCCATCAATATTCCTCATATCAGGTACATTTTATAGAATTCTGGGGGAGAGCTTAAAGAGTATTCTTAAACAGCTTTACTCTGTAAGGAAAGCTTTTGCTGAAATTCTATAAATTGTATTCTGAAATCATTCCATCCTTCCTTTGTCTGAGACCAAGACCTTCACTCTCCAACTCTTGGGATGTATTTCTTTTCCTTCCGTAGAGTATGATTAGTTTGCCCCTAAAATGGTATAGTCCTAGGCCAGCAGTGTAAGTACCACATGTGTATTCTTAAGAAAAGCAAACACCAAGCCCACTCCAAAAACTGCTAAATAGGAGAGTCTGAGTGGGGCCCAATCATCCTACAGCAAGTTCTCCAGGTAAGTAAGTCTCATGGAACCACTGATCAACAGCCGTGGTTCTCATCCTTAACAATATTTTGGAACCAGCTGGAGAATATCAGTAAGTAGTGCTGCCTGGATCCTGGCCCTAGAGCTCCTGCTCTTACTGGTGGGGACCTAGTAGGGTTTCTATAAGATCTCTGGGTGTTACTAATGAATGGCTAAGGCTGAACATCACTGGTTTACTACAGTTAACAGTTTTTCATGTAGTTTCTATGATTGCCACCTGTGAAGACAGGCACTAAGCTTCTTATCTTGGGAAGTGGGGTTAGGAAGTGTAGAAGTGGGTCAAGGTTTTAGATAAACTGCTTAACCTATCAGTTTATCTTCATCTTTATTTATGCTGTATGGATGACAGATGATTTCTGGTGACTGAAATAGTATAGTCATCAGCATCATATACAGCTATGGAAACTCTCAAATAAGATGAAGTAGCTAATCTATCTATTTCTATCTTAAGTTTGTAGGAATTTGGGTATAGCATCTAAATTACTGAGTGTAAAGGAGATGGGGCAAAGTTAGAGGGAAGGAAGTGTGAAAAATGTCTTCAAAAAACACACATCCAGCTCACTCAAGTGTATATAGCATCTGCCAAAGTGTTTAATTTCTCAGCTCTAGAGACTTGCCACATGACCCTACACTTCTCCCTACACTTAAGAAGACCTGGATCATTTTAACTACTTCTCTTCCCTCCATTCTTCTATCACCTCTAAGTTTTTGATTACCCTTTGACCTCCCTTTCCTTTTGTGTCTTGCAAATCCTCACGTCTCCAGCGAACAACACTGACGTGGGCCACAACTACATTCTTCTTTAGCTGCTTACACTGCTTAGAAAAGAAGGGGAGAGATTCTGACTCTAACGTTGGAAGATGTCGTAACGGTCTTGGCTGTGGATTGAGTAAGGTAGCTCTGAAGAGTTGTGCACTGCCAAGAGACCAGGCTCAGCTGAAATCCAGCCTAACTCTGAGAGCCAGATGATAGGTAAAGGAAGCAGAGGTACAAGGTGGTTTGGTGAGGTGAGGGGGATGTGTAAGGAATCCCTTTCCCTATTCAATCTGAAAATGTTGTTTTTTATAGGGGAAGGGAGATTTTTTTCTTAGCAAAATGGCATCATTGAGTCAGGGAGGCCTTGGTGGCAAGTCACTTGGTTTTCTTCTTTCCGAAATTTGTATTCATTCCTAAAAGATTTTAGATAGATAACCAATAATGGAAAGGGCAACAAACGATAAATAAGCAGGCCTATCTATGTATAGTAATTTATATTTCTCCTGAAAACAAAGATATTTTAGATATTAATTTACCGAAGAATGTCTTTTTCCTTAAAACTACTATGCTACCATATTCATGATGTGTTACAGGCCAGTTTGTTCTTTTTCAATGTCTGAACTATCTTTTTCTTTGGAATGCATTGAATAAGGAGAGGGGTCTTTGGGTCCATAATGTTAGAGTTTGGAGGAAGACTTCACTGCGAAGACAAGTCAGACTTTGTGGGAGAGAAAAGAGTGACAGCTCTAGCTTAGAGTTATGTTAGGATCACTGAACTATCAATAAGGCAGAAGCTTGGATTCCTGAGCATATCTTAGTTCAGTCTCTATTAGTGTCTTGTTCTGGGATGGGGGCAGAGAGTTAGGTGAGGAGAGCAGAGGAGAACAAATGAGTATATTTGAGGTCGTTTGTATAACATCTAAAAAATTAACCCTTCCATCACAATTGATTGGAAATATACATGTCTTTTCCCAACGCGAAAGTGTGAGTTTCTCTAAGGCCAGAATGGTTAGCATGGATAAAATCTCCTTTTCTATTTGCTTTCTAAGATCCTTTACTTTAACCTCATGAAAAGCCTTTGCTCAGGGAACACTTTTCAGTGTGAATCTGGTTGATGGAATAGATGGGGGAGAAGACACTCTTTAAATGTTCTTCCTTTTTTCTTTAACCTTTCAAAAGTGCAGCTGTCCCACTTGCAAAAATTAAGCAGCCAAGAATATTTGATGCCTCATTTTGAAATGTCAGACCTTACATAAACCTTTCCCAAAGTAACTATAGGTTTTTGCTCTATACAAATTCATAGAATTTTTATTACCAAAAGAGCAAATATTCTCTCTTCTCAGTGAAGCTACATCCTCTAACCACCACCTAATTCTGCATTATTTGCCATCTTTACCCTAGGGATACCAAACTCTGAAGAACGGAAAGGTAACAAGGGTCAGGGTAAATATTTATAGGAAAGACTGTTGCCAAAGAGCTTAAACCTCATAAACTGTGATCCAGCAATTCCCTGAAAGTGGGGGAGGATATTTTAAGCACTGATGCCTTATGTAGGACCAGTTACTACTGAATCAAGAGAATTTTCAATAGTAGGCAAGCTTGGCTTTATATACTTTTACACGTAAAGCATAGGAAATGCTTTGGCATTGATGGAAATGTTGAGCCCTCAATTTTCTCTGCATTGCGTTGCCTTTATTGTCTTCATTAAACACATTATTAATAGACAACTTTTATATTTGTATATGCCGAGGACTACAAATTGGCATTTATGCGTGCAAGAGACTTGACAGGCATTTATTGGGGAGTCTTCATATCAGTAACTGTTTATTTTTTTTTTGGTCTTTCTTTTTAGGGCCGCACCTGTGGCATATGGAGAGTCCCAGGCTTGGGGCCCAGTTGGAGCTGTAGCCACCAGCCTACACCAGAGCCACAGCAACATGGGATCAGGGCTAAATCTGTGACCTACCCCACAGCTCACAGCAATGCCAGATCCTTAGCTGACTGAGCGAGGCCAGGCATTGAACCCACATCCACATGGATGCTAGTTGGGTTCGCTAACCACTGAGCGATGATGGGAACTACATTACTTTACCATTTATGTAAGGTTCTCTGAAACCTTATGTTTTAAGCAACTATTCTCCAAAGTTTGTTCAGATTTGCTGACAGTAATAATAATAGCTGTGAAGTACCAGACATAAGACCCTGCACTTCTGCTGCATTTTTTCTAGTCCTTACAACAACCCTAAACATTAGGTGTTATAATATCCGTTTTGGAATGAGGATTCTGAGTTTGAGAAGCAACTTGACCAGCATCAAAGGCATTCCCAGTGGAGAAAGAAGTGAGAGTATGGGCTTGGATCTATGCAGGGACAAATCCTTGCTTTTATATCTGCATCATAACTCTTCTTAAGCATCAATGAGATCCTTAATCAGTCAGAAGCTAAACTCCATTGAGGTGAAATTGCATTTTGCCTCTTGCCATGCCTATGGATGCTAGACTGTGAGTTCCATTCAAGTAGGACCGTGACTACATTGCCTTTCAATATATTCCCTGTATTCAGCACCATGCTTGGAGGCCAGTGACTACACAATGCACATTTATTTTTGAATGGCTGAATGAATCAAGGAATAAATTAGCTTGCCACACCTGCTGATTGAGGCCTGGGCCAGATTCCCAGTTCTGCTTCATAGCTTCCTGACTGGAGGAACTTGGAAAAGACATTCAACTCTGCTAAATCCCAATTGTCTCATCAGCATAAAAGGAATGGTTTAGAAGATTAATTGAAAGATGATTGTAAGAATATTTACTAAACTCAGTCTAAATATTAATTGCTACAATTGTGCTATAATTTGTAAAACCCTGGAAAAAGTGATTTCTTATCTAAATATGATATTTCATCCTTTCATCTACTTGGTACCTAAAATCTGGCAATAATTTTCACTTTATTTTTTTTTATATTATTATTATTATTTTGCTTTTTAGGGCCATACCTGCAGTATATGGAAGTTCCTAGACTAGGGGTTGAAACGGAGCTGCGGCTGCCAGCCTATGCCTCAGCCACAGCAATGTAGGATCCAAGCTGCATCTGTAACCTGCACCACAGCTCAGGGCAATGCTGAATCCTTAACTCACTGAGCAAGGTCAGGGATTGAACCCATGTCCTCATGGATGCTAGCTGGATTCTTAATCCGCTGAGCCACAAGAGGAACTTCAATTTTCTCATATTTTTACTTTTTATCTTGCCCCACTTTAAGAACTATATTTTTGGTCAAATATCAGTCCATACACATGTGACATTGTAATTAAAAGGAAGCAAAGATTGCCATGAAACAGTATTGAAATCTTTATTAGGCATATCTGTATGCTCCTGTTCGCTTCCATTTTATTCTGTTCACATAAAATAATGTTCATTATTTACTGAGGTGATGTTCAAATCTACTTTATATTTGAAAGCCACTTTTTGAAAAGTACTGTCTTGGGGGAAAGTATCTCTCTGACTTGAACTCTTTCATCCTGTATTATTGTAAGACTCTGACTAAAAGGATGGTGTCAGGGTCTGAAAGGAAGGCAGAAGTGCGTGTGTGTATGTATGTTTGTGGTTGGGAGTGACAATGAGGCAGGAGCGAAACTGATTAGGAATAGTCTATCATCTGTATATTTATTTTCACGTCCAGGCTGCTATAACAAAATAGCATAGTCTGAGGGGCTTAAACAACAAACATTTGTTGCTCACAGTTCTGGGGGCTGGGAAAGTCAAGATCAAGACACCGGCAAATTTAGTGTGTGGTGAGAGTCTACCTCCTGGTTCACAGGCTTCCATCTTCTCAAAGTCTCCTTACATGCCATCTTTATCATGCACTAGACTCCAACACATAATTGAGTCTATTCCTAGAATTTCTAATCTGAGTCATTGACTTTCTTTTTATTTGCCAGTATCACACTGCTTCATTTATTGACATTACAGAATATATTTTAATATTTAGTAATATTACCAAACACCCAAATGCCAGCCTATATTTTCAGTTTTCCAAGTGATTCTTGCTTGCTTCTGTTTTCATGTAAAGTGTATAATCAGATTGTTTACTTCCTGCTTGAGAAAAAGTTAGTTTTGCATGGCATTTATCTCATGATGGAGTACATTAGGGAGCGCAGTCATCACTGTGATATGGAATATTCCCATCCAGGCTCTCTGTATGCCTTTTTATCTGTTCTAATCATCTTTGGGTACCTCAGGAGCATTTACAATTTTTCTTTGTATAGATCTTGACATTTCTTTTTGGATTTATTTCTGAGTATTTTATCTATGTTATTGCTCTTCTAAATGGAGTTTTCCCCTTTCTATTATGTCCTTTAACTGAATGCTGTTTGTTTGTATGAAAGCTGTTATTTCATGTGTAAAAAATTTGTGCTTAGATCCTTATAAAAATTATTTTATTATGAATAATAGTTTCTCCCTTTCTGTTAATTTTTATTTTATGTATTTTGGGTGCTCCTATGTTAGATGCATAAATATTCACAAGTTTTATATTGTCTTTTTGACTTGACCCCTTAATAATTTTGGAGTGCCTTCTTTGTCCTCTGCTACAGTCTTTTTTCTAGTGTCTGTTTTGTTTGATGTAAGTATTGCTATCCTACCATCCTTTTCTTTTCTCTCTCTTTTTTTTTTTGTCCTTTGTCTTTTTAGGGCCACACCCAAACATATGGAGGTTCCCAGGCTAGGGGTCATATTGGAGCTGTAGCTGCCGGCCTACACCACAGCCACAGCAACATGGGATCTGAGCAGAGTCTATAACCCACACCACAGCTCACAGCAACACCAGATCCCATGCCCATTGAGCCAGGCCAGTGATGGAACCCGCATCCTCATGGATACTAGTTGGATTCATTTCCACTTTACCACAACTGGAACTCCCTATCTTACCATTCTCTTTTTCATTTCTTAGCTTAGAAAATCTTTTTCAAACTTTCACTTACGGTCTGTTTGTGTGAGTCTTTAGATCTGAAGTAATTCTTGCATTTTTATTCAACTTGCCACCTTATATCTTTTGACTGGAGATTTTAGTCCATTTATAGTCAAAACAATAATTTTTTGCCATTTTATTAGTTGTTTTCTGTGGGGGTTTTGCAGTTTTTTTCTATTCCTTTCTTCTTTTCCTTTTTTCTTTCTTTCTTTCTCCTTTTTTTTTTTTTTTTTGCTTTCCTCCTTTGTGGTTTTATTACGCTCTTTAATGTCTAGATTCCTTTCTTATTATTTTTGTATAATTTGTTAAAGGTTTTTGGTGTGTGGTTACCATGAGGTTCAAAATAACAACCTGTATAGTAGCTGTCTACTCTAAGTAAGTAGTTACTTAAGTGCAATAACATTCACTATGCTCCCCCATATTTTGTGGGCTTTTTACTTCACATTTTACAACTTTTTATTTTGTATATTTTTGAAATAATTGTTGGAGTTATGGCTGATTTTATAACTTTTGTATTTTAACCTCTATATTAACTCCATAAGTGGTTGATCCACTACCTTTACAGTCTATTTGCCTTTATCAATGACATGTTTTTCTTTTAGTTTTCTTTTCCTTTTCTCTAGCTATGACCTTTTCTTTTCAGGTTAAAGAAGTTGCTTTAATATTTTCTGTAAGCTCAGTTTAGCGATGATGAACTACTTAACTTTTTCTATCTGGGAAACTCTGCTTCATTCTGAATAACCTTGCTGAGGAGAGTAATCTTGGTTGGAAGCTGTTTTTGTTGTTTTTGGGTTTTTTCATGCCACTCCCTTCTTGCCTGCAAGATCTCTGCTGAAAAATAAGCTGATATTTTTAGGAGGGTTCCCTTCTATGTAAATAGTTTACTTTTGCTGCTATAAGCATCTCGATTGGGATTTTCTTTACTTCCTGGGCCTGATACCACTTTTCTCGCACAGGTTAGAAAAGTTTTTATGCATTGTTTCTTCAAATTAGTTTTCTACTCCTTTTTATGTTTTTATTATTATTATTATTATTCTGAGACCCCTTATAATATGAATATAAGTTCATTTGATGTTGCTTTACAGGTCCCTTAAGCTGTTCTTATTTCTTTTTAATTCTTTTTCTTTTTGCTGTTCTTTCGTGTGGTTTCTACTTACTACACTATCCTTCAAGTCACAGATCTGATTTTCTGTGTCATCCAACCTGCTGTGGCATTCCTCAAGTGTATTTTTCAGTTAAGTTGTTATATTCTTCAGATACATGAGTTGTGTTTACTTTCTCATATTTCCAGTCTCTTATTTGAAGTTTTCACTGTGTTCATTGATTCTTCTGTCAAGTTCAGTGAGCATCTTTAGGACCATTTCTTTGAACCCTTTATCAAGTAAGATACTATCTCCATTCCTTCAAGGTTTTTTCTTTTTTTTTTTTTAATTTGGAAAATTATATTCTGTTTTCTCATTTTGTTTGACTCTCTCTGTTTTTTTTTTCTGTATATTATGCAAAACAGTGTCTCTCCTTTTCCTGAAGGAGTAAGTTTGTGGAGGAGAAGAGCCTTATCATTTAATCTTGCCCTAGTTATTCTTATTTATCTATCAAGCGATCTCTCTGATCATTTCAAATGCATGGGGTCCTGAAATACAGTGCTTCTAGTAACTTGAGCCTGGTGCTTTGTGAATATCCCCTGTGTAGGGTGCGCATGCCCGTTGGTTCTGGGAGAGGGGGTTGAGAGAGCAGCTCAGCAGTGGTGGGGTGCTTGCTTGCTACATCTCTTGTGGCATGGAGGGATGGGACTGCCCACTTGCTGCAGTTAGAAAGTTATATTGAGAGTGTAAAAATGGTACCTTCCAGTGCTGGATTCAGCAATGTAAGTGGAACTGGTAAAAATGACATCCACCCATGTCCCATTCCTAGAGAGAGACCCCAAAGACTTCTGGCACTCTGTCGTAGACTTTAAGATTGACAGTAAACCTCCTTCACATGTGGTCTAGGCTCTTTTCAAAATGTTGCTGTTTTACTAGGTCCTGGAGCAAGTGTGTCTGTGTGTGTGAACCTCTAAGTCTTTGTTCTCCACCGCCCTATATTTCTCCTAAACATAAACCCTGTTAATTTTCAAAGCCAGCCATTCAGGTGCTCTTTTCTCTGGTGCTGGACCCAAAGTTTGTTATACCTAGTGTGGAGTATAAACCTCTTGTTCTCAGCTTCTCAGTGAAAGGCTCCATTTACATATGTGATTGATACATTATCATACATATATGAGTATGATATATGTATGTATATATAATATTAATATATATTTAATATCCTTGTCTTTTGTGGGTCACTATGCTGCATATGAGATTTTTACACATATCTCTGCCTTTCCTACCCATCTTGATGTGGCCCTTTTAAGTTGTTGTAGAGCAGATCTTCAGCTAGTTTCTCAGGTTTGTTTCAGAGGATATTGCTCTACATTTAGCTGTATATTTGTTGCATCCTTGAGAGGAGGTGAGTTCAGGATCTTTCTACCACCATATTCTGTGTTTAGATATTTTGATGATTATTCTGACCACCATCTCCATAAAATTGAATTGAAAGAGGGGAATTGGGGAAAAGAACAGTAGTTTAGGCCAAAATCTGAGAATGGCATTTTTTTTCCAGTGGTGAGTCCCTTCAATCCTCAGAATGGCAGCCAAAAATGAAGAGTTTGGAATAGACCTGTTTCCCTTGTTAAAAATAATACCAATATAACAGTCAGTATAATGTCCATTTGTGAGTAGGAGGAATTTCTGTAGGCTCTAACGTTTTCCAAATGCTAGGTCTAGGCTAAAATGGACTTTCTAAGGTTTCTAGTTTTATTTGGAAACCTTATGGATATATTTGGAAACAATTTTGAATCACACCAAATAATTCTCTTTTATATTGCATGAGTTAATGTCTATAAATCAATTAGCACAGTGCCTATCACTGGTAAGTGCTCAATAAATATTAGCCATTAACATTATGCCATTTGATTTTCACTGAACTCCCTCTAAATAAAGTTGAGGAAAAGATGACTCACAGTTATTAAAAGTACTTGCCTGGATCACACATTTAGATGTGGCATCACTCAATTGCCAGCTCAGGTTTTTTCACTCTGGTATCAAAGTTTTTCCCACTACTAGATATTTATAAGTCGAGGGCTATGTATTTAAATGGAGAAATTCATTCATCTCTAATTGAATTTAAGCATTTCCTTGATTTATGACCATAAGCAACAAATCATTAGTGTTAGCTATTCTTCTAACTTTATCACCAATAGAAATAAAAATGTTTTTATCATATTAAATATGCAACATATATATTGAGATATCATTGATGTTCACCACCATTTTCAAATTACACTAGCTAGCAGACCTTCTGCTTAAATTTATTATTGAAACACTAATTCATATTTATAGCTCTTTTCAATAGAATTAGTTCTTTATAACCCTATGTGTTTATCTTATGCCTTTAAAGTGTTATTTTGAGAAAGGAGTCCATGGGCTAATGGTACAAAAACAGAAAGGACCCCCGCTAAACAAGTCTGAGATTCTATAACCCTCTTATCCTATTCTGTATTTTTAACTATATTTCATAAGGGACATATCATTGTGGGATGAATGTTCCCAACATCTCATTCAAAGGAAATTTGAGACAGCCACACCTGATAGTAGTTGGCACTGAATTCAGTGAATTCTTCAGCTGGCAGAATAGCCAGATGGATTTTAATTGCCCAGTGAAGGCGTAATTTTCCCCAAGAAATCCCACACATGCCAATGCAGCCGTACGAGCTAGTCACAAGGCCTCCTCCTTTGCCAGCCTTTTCAGCCTGCTGCAAACAGTGCTTTTCAAAGGGATCCTGTGACAGCATCAAGAGAAATGTAGTAAATGTCTTTGTGCGATTGGGGTAGAAGTGAAATAAATAGCCAGCGCTCCAGGGAAAAGCCACAGACAATGCTCTCCCGCAGCTCGTTGTGCTTATCAGTACACACAGCCCTTCTGCAGAATAGATTGTGCTAAATCTAATCTGACGCCTCCCTCTGGGGAGATGGGGAGAATGTGGAGATGATCAGAGGATTGATGGATTGGGATATATTCCATCTTCCTTTAGAATGGCAACATTTCCCTTCAACACAGCCCTGGTATGCTTTATGGACCTTGCATTTGGAGTGATTTTTGATGTCCTGATAATGAAAACCTTGCTTTTCAGATTCTTTAAACTTTAGGATACTTGAAGAGGATTGATACATAGAAAATGTTGAAAAACATTGAACCACATCATTATCAAACAGAAAGGGACGAATAATAGTGCTCTTTTTCATCATCCAAGACTTAATTTAACGTCTTGACCTCTCTTTCTTTTCTTTCTTTCTTTCTTTTTTTTTTTTTGTTTTCTTTTCTTTCTAGCGCTGTGACTGTAGTATATGGAGGTTCCCAGGCCAGGGGTTGGAGCTACAGCTGCCGCTTACGCCACAGCCACAAAAATATGAGATCCGAGCTAGGTATGCAGCGTACACCACAGCTTACAGAAATTCCAGATCCCTGACCCACTGAGCAAGGTCAGGGATCAAACCCACATCCTCATGGATCCCAGTCAGATTAGTTTCCGCTGAGCCACCACGGGAACTCTGTGACCGCTCTTTATTTTCATTTTGCTTATGAAGAAATTGAGTCTCAGAATGGTTAAATAACTTAAGGCCACACAGTTATTAGAAAACAGAGTTGTGCCTCAAATATTCATTTATTTAATTCATTTCTAAATTTTCATCTGTCCATTATTTACCTTTACAGTTTATACCTAAACTAAGTTTTCGGAAAAAGGAAAAACTATATATTTTGGGTGCAATCTTGAGATGTTTCTTGACCTAGATCTTACAGAGAGGAGTCAGAGTTCCCATCAGTAAAAGCAAAGAAGAGAGATTTTTAAAAAGAGAACAATACTCCTAGAAGCACTTCTTAGCAACCCCAAAATGAAGAAACGTTTCCCCTTTTAACCTTAAAGCAAGTATTCTGCTTTGCTTATAAGTCTGTTCATACCTCAATCAAATTAAATTGGCTTTTCCAAATAGCAGTTTGGAGAAATATCAGGTCCATTGGGATCAGGTGAAAAACAGATGTGATATAATATGCATTTTTCGTGTGCCCCAAGGGTTGTGACATTTCCAGTTTTGTGACACTCTAGGGTTTTGTGCCATCTCTTAGCGTGAAACTGAAGCTCTCAGTCCATAGTTTTGTTATTGGAGTGAGCGTCCTTAGGTAGGTGGAGAACTTCGCTGAATATCTCCTGTGGAAATTTGCAAAGCTTGGACCTTTTTGTACAATTGATCATTTACGACAGCCAGTTATTTTCCTGCTTGGGAAACAGCTGGCTTTTAAAAATACTGCAACATTAACTCACTTACTTACCCATACCTACAGGTATAAATAATGTTATGCTGTCAGAGAGTTTGGCGTAAAAAATCCTATTTCAGCTTTTCCTCAGATATAGGTATTAATAAAATAAAAGATATCCAGATCATCTCTCTCATAGGACTGCAATAATGTTAATTTAGTCATTCATTAAAAAGAAAATTATTAAGTGACCCCCAGATAAGGTACCTAGATATTGTGAAGGTCATAGTGAGGTTTTGATAAAGCTTTTAATGTAAACTATTGATCTTTCAGTCTGTGTTGGTGGTGCTGTCTGTATTTGTTTATTTGTTTTAGCCATGTCCAGTAAATACCAGACATACTAATCCCATACTGACCCACTGTAATTTGGGGGACTCTGTGCAGTTTAGGTACTAATTAACATTAGGATATAGCTGTAAGGAATGAAGAGCAAGGTGTTTAAAACAATTATATTTATTCTTTGAATACTTACACTGATGATAATGGCAATAACAGTTACTTATTAGAATTAATGCTGTCCCTGGATCCTGCTTGGAAGCATATTCTCCTTCCCTAGACAAATACCAGAGTAACCATAACATCTATTCCACAGGCATTGTAAACCAGATATGAGTGGCTCAGTGACTGGTCCTAAAGGAGTTTAAGGAAATATCATTGGAGTTCACCTCTCGGCAAACGATTCTCTGACTCTACAAGAGAACCAAGTGTGCACTTGTATAATTACTTGAAGGTGACCTTGGGAAGGATCCAAGCTGTCAGGAGGGCATTGAAAGATGCTTATTTTTTTTTCCATAGAAAAGAAATAAGTGGACAGGGATTACCCTTCTATTCCACCTGGACATCTGAGTCTACCTTTGGAAACAACTATGTGTCCTATTATCCAGTGCATTATAATGACTCAGCATTTTCTTCTCAACTATCTCTGGAGGATGTCATAACTGACCATATTTTCTAAAGTCATACACACAAAAAATATCTAAATTTGAGTCATTTCTATTTTTCACTTTATCTGTGCCAAGTAATATGAATGTATAATATACTCACAATAATTTTACAGACAATAATATACTCACAATTTAATTCTCACAATACTATTAAAGAGCTGTACATTTGAGTTCCATGTTATGAATGAAGAAACTAATGTTTATTTGAAGTCATGTGACTTGTTCAAACTTTACCTCCAAAGCTGGGGTGGCCTTTTCGTATTAACAGAATTAACACGACCCTTATTGAAGAAATGTATCCTAAATTTAGAAAGCATTTCATGTTAGGTCTTCTCTCCTTAGCCTGTACCTCCCTGAGAATAGTTATAGGGCACTCATAATCTCTGCATTTGTCTCCTAGAAGCTGTCACCACCCCTGACCATCTTACTTCAGTTATAGTCACAGGTTGGTTCCTCAAGTCTCAGCTCCCTACATCTGGCAAATGTTCTGTCTCTTTTTCAAGGGATAGCTTGAGATCTAAATACTTAGAAGAATTTAAAAGGGCCTTCTTTGCTCTTTGTTTAGAACAGGAGTCAGGGACATTTTCATTAAAGGACCAGAGTGTAAATATTTTAGGATTTGCCTGCCAGTTGTTATTTTGTTGATGTTGTTTTTACAAACCTTATAAAATGTATAAATCTATTCCAAGATCATGGGCCATATAAAACTGTCATCATTTGACAAATGCTGGTCTAGAACTATTTAATATTCTTAAATGCCTTTAACGTAATAAATTTTTATCTACTTTAGCCCAAAGAAAGCTACAAGTTTTATTGCAGATCCACATCTAACAATAATAATGATAATAATAAGATTTCACTCTTAGTGATTAAAATCTTTCTTAGTAAATTATAAAATGGGTTTATGAGAGTTCCTGTCATGGCTCAGCAGTAACGAACCCAACTAGTATCCACGAGGATGCAGGTTTAATCCCTGGCCTTGCTCAGTGGTTCAGGGATCTGACGTTGCCATGACCTATGGTGTAGGTCACAGATATGGTTCAGATTCCACGTTGCTGTGGCTGTGGTGTAGGCCAGCATCTGTAGCTCTGATTCGGCCCCTATCCTGGGAGCTTCCATATGTCATGGGTGCGGCCCTAAAAAATAAAAAAAAAAAAAAGAAAGTAAAAGGGATTTAAGCCATGACCCCAGATATCCTCCTCCTTTTTAAACCTCTTGCATTTAGCAAGAACCATTTGGTGCCTCACTCTCTCCATTCTAACCATTCGCCACCAAAAGTCCCTCTTCTGTTGAAAGGCATCTCACAGCCTCTTCTCCCCTCTCTCTGGATGCTTGTAGATTAGTGTAATTGCATTCCCTTCATATTTCTTTTCACTCTCAGAGTCTTTCCTTCCAAACCCATTGTGTAAGTGCACATCACAGAGTTCCTTAAGAACCTGTCAGAAAGAGAAACATTCTTTTCAGGGTAATGAGAAGGACTAAATTGCTGATGGTGGTGTGGCTCGTCAGGCTAGAGGCGGAAAGGGACTGAGGACATGGGAAATGTGAATTCATTAACACTAGTGAATTTTATTTTGCCATACAAGCCATTATTAAATAATTTATCTTTACCTATATGTGATTTCTCTATATGAGCAATTTTAAAATGTGGAGACCATACACTAAAGACAAAAAAAAAAAAGAGAGATAAAATGTTGTCCAAATAAAGTTCAGAGAAAACGGTACAGTGGAAAGGGGATCTCTGATATTAAAGAGGTCTAGATTTGAACTCTGCCTTATCCACTAAACAGCCAGTGCAGCTTGGATAAGCTCTTCTCTTCCCTGGACTTCAATACCCCATCTATAAAATAACAACGTTGAATTCAATGAACTTCACTCCCCCCCCCCACTGTCTTGTTATCCTATCAAAAACAGAAGAAATGCCTTCTTTCTTTATCATTTAGGATGTTGGAGATCTGGAGTTCCCTTTGTGGCTCAGTGGTTAATGAACCCACCTAGGATCCATGAGAAGGTGGGTTTGATCCCTGGGCTGGCTCAGTTAAGGATCCAGCATTGCCGTGAGCTGTGGTTGTAGTACGCAGACGTGGCTTGAATCCTGCATTTCTGTGGCTGTAGTGTAGGCTGGTAGCTAGCTCTGATTAGACCCCTAGCCTGGAAACTTCCATATGCTGTGGGTGTGGCCCTAAAAAGCAAAATCAATTAAGTAAGTAGAATATTGAAGATCCCCTTTAAAAAATAAAAAGGAATGGTCAATTTTATCAATAAATGTGAAACAGCAAGTTGTTCCTGAATTTGTATGTACACACACAATATTTTGCTTCAGTTGCTGAAAAAATTTACAATTGTTAATGGAACAGCTTCTCATGGGAGGTGAGGGATTCACTATTATTAGAGCCATTCAAGGCAAGTCTAGACATGGCTATGATAGAGTCTGTAGAATTATGTGAACTAACCTCTGAGAGCTCCACATGGGATGGGTAAGATGCCCTGAGGCGTATATCCCTGTCTGCCTTTCATATCTAAGAGCACATTTCAGTTTTCACATGAGTGATTCACTTTCCTTCAGTAGTTTGGCCTGGAGATGGCATTGACTTCCTTTGCTATTTCACTTCTGAAAATGTTGGTCAAATCAAATAAAAACTAAGTTGGTTTTTTAAAAATGAGATTGGATTCTCTTGATGGTCGATACCATATCCATTTCCTTAACAAGTGACTCTACCTGTTTGTCATTTAACGAATATATCTTCGTATTTTCTCTGTCTCAGAGTAACAAAGATGAATAAAAACAGTCACTAGTCTATCATGGCAAGAAGGGCGGGGTTTTTGTCTAATTATTCTAACTCCCTATTACACTAACTGGGATATAGCAGAACTCAGAACAGTCTTTTGATTTTGCTTGCCTTGAAGTATTATAAACTGGAAAAATTAGGCTAATAATTGCAAATAATTCTAATGCCATGAGTTGCTATGAGATATGAGCAAAAGAGAAAATTACATTTGGGATATAGAAATAGTTCAGAGGAGCAGATAGCTAATTCAGTCTGGACAGAAGGCAATTAATATAAACTTCAAAGATGAAGTATGATCAGAGAAGGACTTTGAACAATCCATAGATATTTTAGTGGCAAACAAGCAGAGGAGATCATTCTATACACATGAAAGAGCATTGAAGTCAGTGACCAGTTGTCTGATGGGATTTGGAATGGGGTGGGGCTGGGAGCGGGTTGGAGTGGAGGAGTGGCTGTGTAAGAGGCTAGAGAAACAAATAGGTAAATGCCAAGTCTTAGACTACTAACAGCCAGGATAAAGAGGGGAAGGGCTTGATCAATCTTTATGCTCAAGAGATCCTGTTGTCTGTAAAGTGAGAGATGCCCTAGAGCTGAAGCAGAAAGATTCAGGTAAGTGAGTTAGTATAGTCCTGAAACAGACTAAAGGAGATATGATAAGACCCTGAATTAACAGTGGAAGTGGTGATAGAGACATGAGAGAAGGGAGATATTTAGAGTCAACTCAATTTCTATATTTCTAGAATTGTTTTATAAGTTACATACAGATGTGAGAGGAAAGATACATAGGTTCATATCTTGAGAAATTGTTTAAAAAAGTTTCACTCTCAAGTTTCCTGTATGGAATTTTGATGACCCCTTGCTGGGAGGTTTGGGGACCGTAGAGTGTGCTTTAAGTATTTGGTTCTCTCAGTAACAGGGAACTACAGGAGGTTTAGAAGCAGGTAGGTAGTAGGATCGGAAGAACCATATTTTCAAAGGAGAAGTTAATAAAGGCATTAAAATCAGATCAGGGAATGGTGTTGGAATTAGTCTCTTCAAGCTTAGACCAGGTTAATGGAAAACCATAAATATTTAGTGGGAGGTAAAATTCAAGTATATGCTCTCTAATTACTTATTCAGTCATGACATACTTAAAGAATCTCTAACCTAAAAATAAGAAGCCCCAGGGCTTACTCTGCAGGGGAAATTCCTTCTATTCCACAGATACCTGGTGGCCATACACCAAAAGTCTAGAACTGCTAGTGTGCAGATTGCTATCTTCTGTAGATTCATACACAGTTTATTCAGGAAGAGTGGAAGTTAATTTTAAAATCTTGGTAAAGGATATATTACTATGTAAATAAGGGAAGAACAGAAACAAAAAGAGACGAAAACAGATTTGAACCTGTCTACTATGTGTTGTGGCTTAATGACATTTCCTTCTCTACAATGATAAACAAGAAAAAGCAAATGAGGAAAACTTATGTCAATTATTTCTATCTTCATTCAGCTCATTGATATGCATTTAAACATAGAGGAGTTAAAACATAATTAACTTATGAAAAGTATTACACTAGGAAAGTAATGGAGTTTAAAGTATTTTAGAAAAGATAAGGAAAACTTTGAGGCTGATTGCTAATCCTATCTTGTAAAACATCCATAGGATGTCTATTCTAGGATCCTGTACTCTGTCATTGTAGCATCCAATTAAGGGAAATTTATTTATAATAGAAATATATTTCATCAATTTTAATACCAGTTCCTTTGAGACTGAACTAGTTGTTCGCCATCTGTGAATCTCATAGGTTTTCATTTGATGAATTTGTTGTCAGAGCTAGGAGGGTTGCAAAATGAAATGTACTTGGAATTCATATGATGAATTAGGACTTGTAAGTCTTTGGACTACTTACCTATATACTTCGGACTCAAAAATCTTACTAAAACTTTTAAAAAAAAGAAAATTAATCGAAATGCCTACTTTGAAGATTTCTGAGGCTAGAATGAGGTAATATCTGGGAAAATTACCCAGATGTTAAATAAATATTGCAAGGATGGTGGTCATAATGCTTTTAATATAAAAATTCACTAAATTTAGTGAACAAAAGATATCCAGTTATAAAACTGACAACTACACTACAAAGACAAATACTGTACTCCAAACAAATATGAACATATGGCTTTGGAATCATTATTCACACCTGAAAATAGACATATTCATAAATATAACCCAAGAGTTTAATCAGCATCAAACTAGTCTATTATTTTCAGAGGCAAGTTGGTAATTGGTGGGAAAGGAGTTACGGAAAATATTTAACACTGCTAAACTTCATGTGTTTCTTTTAAAACAGGTTTCTCTGATTAGGTTAAAAGAAGATTCTGATTCACATAGTTCTCTGCCAGTTAAAATGTAAAAGTTTGGCAACCACCCTCACCTACCCAAAGGGCCCCTCGATTCATGAACCCTATCTCCTCAAATTTAATTGTCTCCTTTATGTCTTCTAGCAAATGATAAAGCACAATGTCATGTGGTAAATACTAATCCACTATCCTTCTCCAGAAGCACAAAAACACACTTTACTTCTCCAACTTGGGAAAATGGAGTGGGCAGGTTATCTAATGAACCTTTTTAAAATACACACACACACACACACAAACAGCAGCTAGAAATATTTTTTAAAAACACTGCTTAAGACATTTAGAATATTTTGTATTTATACAGTATTTTCTAATTGTTTCAACAAAAACTTGCTGAATATAAAATATGTTGGACTTTGTATTTCATTTAAGAATAAAAAATACACACTCATGATTTAATCAGAAACAACAAAGCCTATAACTATTATTACTGCTGTTACTGCAACTACTATTAGTATTACCAAGATTTTTTTACATATTTGTGTACTGTATTTATAGTAAATTTCATCGCAATCCCACTTGCTTTTAATACATTCTACCCACCTATTTGAAATTTGTAGAGGTATATGCAGACAATAGGATGGCCCTGGCACAGTCTAAGTGGAATTCACACAATAGTTTACCAAGATTTTCTTATCATTATATTATTTAATTTTCCCAACAGTTCTATATACTGGTGATGTAGATTAAATATTAAATCAGCAAAGGGAAAATGAAAGAAACATTTTGTGTATATCTTGGCATGGGTTCTAGATGAAAAAATAACAATTCCCATGAGAACTGACTCGATTCAGATTTAGGGTTCAAATTTATATTCCTTCTGAAGCCACCAAATTATAAGCCTCCTAATCAAATAAGAGCTGTCCATATGGACGCATATGTGGTCAATTGATTAATAAAAAGTTATTTACCCATATGGAAATAATTTCTAACATATATTTTGTTGGCATTCCAGAAGTGAGAAGATAGAGAATGGGGAAGAGATAATAACTAAAGTGAAAATGGTAGATAATTTTCATTAGCAGTTAAAGACATGTATTTTCCCTTCTAGAAAGCCCAGGAAAATACAAGAAGAATAAAAAGAAATTCACGATAGGGCAGAATATAGGGAAATGGCAATTTACCAAATATAAATAGAGTATCTGAAAGTAATCCAGAGAAAAGTCAGATGACTTAGGATAAAACGATAGTCTTAAATTTGAATTTAGTAATCATGGAAGCCAGAACAAGAAAGTGAGACCTCTAAAGTGCTCCAAGAAAAAATGTTCACAAGCTAAGACATTCAAGAACATGAGTAAAATCTAAATAATTTTTGACACAACAGAATATTTCCCATCTACAGCGCTTCAATTTAATGAATGAGTTCTAAATGAATAATTCCGGAAAAATGATATGAGATGTAATCGGAAATGGTGAGCAAAGAAAGCAGGTAAGTGAGTTAACTGAAATTGATTGACCATATAAAGTTAATAAAAAAAGATTTCACTGGATGATAAAAAATTAGAACAAACATATAGTAAATGAAAAAATATCTAAAATGAGGGAGATGGTAATAATTAGGTTGAAATATTATAAAATTCTTCAATTTATCCAGGAAATTGCAGCTACCAGTATTAAACTTCAGAAGTGCATATTTAAATATATACAAGTTAACCTCAAAGAGAATAGAAATACAATTTATAGTGTCCCAACTAAAAGAGAGACACATGAAATTTTATAAACAAAGTGCATTCAAAGAAAGCAGCAAAAGATAAAAAGGAAACAGCAGGCAGAACTAATATGAAATAAAATAGAATCTGCCAAGTGTAATTCCGTATATACCAATAAACAGAAGTGAGAACATTAAGTGTCTTGTGTGCTTAGCTAAGGAGTTATAATAGTTTTCTGTGGAAAGTAGGGAATTAGTTAGTCCTGCAAGTTGTATTTCTATCTCCCTGTATGACTGTAAGTTATTTTATAGCCACTTCTTTCTGATTCCTCTCTCTATCTACATGGACAGCTTCTTGTGGTGGGGGCATCTTTTAGTGCTATTAGAGACATAAAATTAAATAGGTCTTTATATGGTGATCAAGATGATTAATTAGACTGGCAGTTTCTTGAAGGCAAATGCAGTCTTTCTCTTGGTCCTTACTTTAGAAACTACAATGTGACTAGTAGTTATTAATAAAAAAGGTGATCATCTCTTTTCTAAGATCTTGTATGATTTATCCTGCTGAGTTAATAAGAATTTCTAATACACTTACAAAATTGTATAACCATAACTGTTATAGACATCATTGATAATGAGAGTAATGCCGTATAAATAAATCAAATTAACTTTTACTGAGTGTTTACTAAATCTAAGACACTGTATTAAGCATATAGGATCATTTTGAATTCTCACATGTGCTTCATATGTCATATAATGATTAATCCCATTTTATAGATATGGGATTACAGGCCTTGAGAAATTGAATCTCTAAGATTATATCTAAGAAGTAGCTGAGCAGGAATTCAAACTCAAAGCACACTTCAGAGTTTGTCCGTTAAGCTATACTGTTTCTCCAGCCTTCTCAGACATACCCTTTAAGCTCAGTAAAAGTCCATTTGGCTGCTTTGATGTTGATGAATTAAAGAACATTCAAGACAATCAAAGAGAAATGGCATTTAATTTGCATAGCTGATGAGAACAACAACAACCATCTAAGATCTGTTTGTTTAAAATGCACATATTCTGTTGTTTACTTTTGATAGATTTGTGATTGTCATTAAAAGCACTCCGTTTTCTCCCAGTCTGCAGTTCTCTTTGAATACAACTCTTCACTAGGAGTTAAAAGCAACTTTAAAAAGAAGCTCACTATGAAAGATCGAGTGACATTTGATCAGCAATTATTTATTAGCGATCTCTTCTGTGTGTACAATTGTATAGGCTCTGGAGAAAGTGATGCTAAACTTTCTCTATTGAGGAGTAAGAAGAAAGCAAGCAAGTATACTGAGTGGCATAGAGTCTGCATTTAATAAAATTTGCTGGGTGAATGAATGAGGAAGAAACTGTTAGGGGGTGTGTTGATTTTTTCTGGTTGTCTTATCAAAGTCCCCAAACTGGATAACTTAAAATAACAGACCTTTATTTTCTCCAGTTCTGGAGGCTGGAATTTTGAAATCAAGCTGCAGGTAATACTATGCTCCCTCTGGAGGCTCTGGTGGAGTATTGTTTTGCCTCCTTCCAGCTTCCAGGAATTGTCAGTAGTGCTTGATGTGCCTTGGAATGTAGATGCAGCACTTCTGCCACTTCTATTGTCATGTAGCAATCGCCTTGTGTGTCTGTCTGTGCCCAATTTCTCTCATTTTGTATGGGCACACGTCATTGGATTTTAGGATCCATTCTAAGAATCAAGACTTCATCTCAATTGCAGCTTCAGAAACTCTATGTCCAAATGAGGTCACATTCACAGTCACCAAGGTTTAGGACTTTAGCACAGCTTTTGAGGGGACATGATTCAATCCATAACAGGAAGCTATGACAAAGTTTATAGAGGATGTGAGCCCCCTGTGTGTGGGTGGGTGTGCGGGAAGGGGACTGCAGGCCATGGCTTTCTAGAGAAGATGAAGCTTATTTGACACTTGAAAAATAAGGTTTTCCCAGGAATCCATGGGGGATAAGGCAGGCATTGCTGGTAGAGGGAAGCACCTGAAAAGCTGTAGGTATCAAAGGGATCCTAGGCTTCAGCCCAAGTCACCACTGTCTAAAAAGAAGTAAGCCATATTTTGTTTTTATTCTTTATTACTTCTGCTGATCCTCTTATCCCTCTCTCTCTCTCTCTCTCTCTCTCTCTCTCTCTCTCTCTCTCTCTATATATATATATATATATATTCACACACACACTTATATATTCACATTTAGCAATATGTAGTTAAGATTTATGGTAATGCTGTGGCATCAACCTTTAAAATCCTCCAGTCTCAGTGAGAAGCCCTTGGTATTGAGTCAAGTTCTGAAAATCAGAAATGGTAATGCTTTGTGCCATGCTAATCATGAAAGTATCAACATCATTTTCAATTTTATTGTTATTTATTAATAATTGTGCCAGTCTAAAATGAGCTGTCTTTTGATGGTTTTTAGTGAGGAAACACCAAAAATGAATCACAAGTACTAAAACTGTAGGATAAAGTACAAAACACTGCAGCATCACCAGTGCAGTTAAGCTCCTCATCTAGGTTGTAATTATTGTGATTTTTGAACAACTATCCTTTATATACAGATTTCAAACATCTTGGATGTTCATGGTCATATCCTTGGTTAATGAGAGATTATACATGTGGCCATAAATTTTACATTTAAAATATATCAGTTATCTGTCAAACAACATGAACTCGGAATTGGTGAAAGAAATTTGGAATAAATCTATGTTATAGTCCTCTATTAAAGCATGTTTTAAAAGCATATTTAATAACACAGCAAACCCACCCATGATACACTGTTAAAATTCAAAACCTATTTACAATGGATCTTAATTTTGAAGTAATTTGTATGTAAAAACAAATACCCCAATAATGAAGTATTATAAATAATTCTTATTTTTACTTGCACTGTTCCATATTTTTCAAATTCACTGCAAGGATGAGTAATGGAAAAGTGAAACGATGAAGACCTATGTAGGAACTTTACTCATTTATTAGTAGCAATGAGGAACTTCTTTGCTAATTTAATAATAAATTTCAAATACTTAGAAGAATATTTCCTCCATTTATTTGTGCTGTTCAATATGTAAGTGAAACAGTTTCAAATTTAATCTGCTTTCTTAGCATTTTCTTCAGCGCTTTCTTAAATCTATACGATTAGCAAAACAATCTTTAGAATTTTGCTGATGTCGTTGGTGAAAACACTCCCACCACACTGATTTTTAAGCTACTACTGCAATAATACCAAACTTGTAGTTAGGAAAATATGCACACATATGACACAATAAATGTAAATAACCTCCATGGTATAGATAATAGTGAATTGCAGTCCAACTATTATAAAATGATGTTTTGAGTACTTACTGTTATATTTAAGTATATGTAACACAATGTTAAATAATAGCTAACAATTAAAAAAACTTAACTGATTCTCACAAGTTGGTACTAGCTAGCTCCAGCACACTACTATCTAGGAGAAAAAAACAGCAAATGTAGATGTAGGAGACACACCTTAAGCAAATTTTGCAACTAGTTCACACTTTAGTTTCAATGGTTATATAAATGTTGTGAAAACCAGAGATATTCAATTAGTGTGTATACATATACACTATACCATATATATATGTTAGAAGACAGCCTACACGAATATGTCTTCAGCTGTGAAGTTTGCTCATGTAAAATTCAAACATACACACACATATATACATACATATATATAAGGTATGTGTGTATATATGTGTATATACACTGATATTTATACGTAAACATATATGTATTTTCTATAAGGTATGTGTGTATATATATCTGTGTATACACACAGATATTTATACATATACATATAAATATGTGTTTTCACAAAGTTGTTTATGAATGTAGCTGAATGCCCTCTATTGAGTATAATTAAAACAATATGGAGATTGGGGCTGGAAACAGAAAGTAGAGGAACAAGGAAGAGCAGACTGGGATATGGTTTCTAACACTTTCTCAGTGTCTCCATCTCCTTATCTGTAAAGTGGGGTGATAATAATAGGATTTCCTTCACAGGCTTGTGGAAAAAAATATGTGAGTCTATGTAAGTAAAGTGCTAAGAATGGTCATAACACAGAGTAAGTCGTTAGAAGAAAGTTACTTTTTGCACTGGTTATTATAATTTTCATTATTTTCTTGGAAAAAAAAAACCTCCCAGAATGAAATTTCTATTTGTTGTATTTTTTCATCTCTTTTTAAGAACATTCTCTCTAGAAAGGCTGGATCAATTTGAACTTCCATCAGCTGTCTCTGAGAATGTTTAGCAGGTGACACCACTCCCTTTAACACTCCATATTACATTTTTATCTTCTCAGTTTTATAACTGAAAATCACATTTAACTGGCTCAATCTAAAGTTTCTTTATGATTTATCAAGTTGATATATTTAATGTATTCATCACTATTAAAATAATTTTTCATTTGTAAATTGCTCTTCCATATCTTGTCACATATTTCTATGGGAATATAAAGATGTTCTATGACTTTCAGGAGCTTTTCATCTGTTATTCACATAAAATTTAATTATTACGTATAATGACATGTCCAGTTTTGAGTTTCAGTTTTATTTATAGAAAGTACTAAAGTGGAAAAAGTATCACATTAAACAGATCAGCTAGTATTACCTTCATTGTTCGTTTCTAACTTTGGTATGATCATTATAACTGACCTTCTCATTCCTGATATTATAGAAATACAGTTTCTTTATATTCTAAATTATTGGGGCCTTTATTTTTTCACATATTTTATTCAAAAAAATTTATGTTGTTTTCTCTGAAATTCAACCATTTTTTTCCAAGTTTTTATAAATCCCTATATTGACAGTTCTTTCCTGATTGGTTCAAAATATTGCCTCTGTCACACATTAGACCTCTGAACATAATTTTCTTTTTAACCTTGAGTTTATTAATGTGCTAATACCACCCTTCCTCTCTTTCGCTTTGCTGTTTCTGAAGCTCTTATACTTTGAGTCCAGAGCAGTTAGTGTAAAATCTAAATGCAGAAGTGCAATGGAGTTTATGACTGGCTGACATGGTCTCACTATAATTTTTAAAAGTAGTTCACTTTTTTGCAGGAGGCACAGTTTTTGAGGTATTTTTGGTTTTGTTTTTGGCATTACTTTCATTTTTTTCCCCCGAAAATAAATATCTGTTAGCAAATATGACTGAGTTTTGGAAAAGGGCTAGAGGCTAGAGGCATCACATCTGACTTACGTTGTTCACATACCTAATGTTTTAATTACATGGTAGAATATTTTTCTGTGTGAAGTAGACCTTTCATCTCAATAGAGTTTTATTCTTTTTTTCCCTTCCCTCAGTAGATATTTAAGCTAAAAAGATACTTTTACATTTGGCTAAAGAGAGATAATTAACATTTTCTTTAGAAAAGCGATATGGTAAGAAGGATTCTACTTTATAGACTCACAAATTATCATTTCTTATCTCAATGAATTAGTCTTAGAAGCTTTTAATCTAATTAATCCTTAGCCAAGTATAACACTGCAGGGTGATATTTGTGTAACTGCCAGTGCGCATGGATTTAATTATGGATTTGCAAACAGATTTAGATAAATCATCTCCAGCTGACCTATGCCTATTCTGGGTGTAAGGTAAGGGACATTTTAGTTAATTTAAGAATTTTAGTTAATTTAAATGTCTTATATTAATCTGCATTTGTGTATGTTGTGTCTGTGTTCATGTATGTGTTTATGCACATTTATTTATTCTTTCTTCCAAATTATCTAGAACTCCTGATATATTTTTCATTATGGGGTAAATAAATCTATGTGAGGAAGTAGAAAAAAGTTGGATCTGGAAACTAAGAGACCTGGCCTCTCCTTTAGAAAACCACTCTTTTGGGGTGGTTTATTTTCTTGAAAGATAGAAATATTGGATATCTAGGATCATGTCAAACTCTAATATACTGTGATTCCAAATTTAATAATGGTTAAATTTATTTCAGATGGAAAATCTTTGACTATTTATGTCTCCCATATCTAGATCTGAGTTCTAGAACTCTTAAACAAATTTTATCTTTGTCGTTTGCCTCGCCAGATACTAATATGCTGTTAGCTCTAGAAAAGTGAGCTGAGAGACTTGATGATCAGTATGCACAAAAGATTAGGCAACCCCCCCAAAAAAAAAATATATATATAATCAAAATGTATATGTAACACAGTGTAAGACTAAAAGGAACATTTTAAAAATTGGAAAGGAAGATAACATTTATTATTAAAAGCTACATATGTAATACATATAAAAACTTAAAAAAAGAAAAACTAAATTTAAAAGTATATAGTCACTATTGTTTATTAATTGGGGATCTTAGTTTAGTTTGTTCTGTTCTATATTAAGAGAGAAAATAATTTCTGCACGAAGTAATTGTAGAGTTAGAATGAAAAACATATATAAAGCTCTAAGCATGAGCTTTAGCTCAGAAGAATGGTATTTCTTATCTTATTCTTTATCTCTGCAACTTTCATTTTGGAAAATTTTGAAAGTATACAAAACAGACCTAAGAGACCTAAGACTCCCATGTGTCTGTCATCCGGCTTCAACAAGTGTCAAGTCATTTTGCCCTCAATTCATTTAGCATTATTTTGAAGCAAATCCAAAATATCACAATTTATCTGTAAACCTTTAAATATGTCTCAGAACGATGTCATCTTAGTTATATGAAAACAACTCAAATAATCTCATCACATCCAATTGGTAATAATTTATTGGCAGTTGACCCAATCAAATACAAACATAGTTTTACACACTAGAGGAGAAAGTAAGAGCAGAAGGAAAGGAAGGTGATCATAGGAAATAAATCTCTATTTTCTTTTTATGAGCATGTCTTTTTTCTTTGTTTTATTTTGTTTTTCTGTAGGATGTGATACCTGAATCACAGAATAGTCAAATGATTACATCAATATGAGCATAGAGCAAAAGTACTCACTTTAGGACACTCAGGTCAGTCCTTTCCCTATTTCATTAATACCTACATTTTAGGAACTGATCAATTTTCCACTTTGAATAAATATAATAGATTCACACTGCTTGTAGTAGTTACATTGTGTATAGTTATGAACACTGAATAAGTGAATCCTGCACCATTGTTCCTAAAGGAAATATGGGATAAGGTTCCTGCAAGTCTCTGATCACAACATATTTTGATAACTATCAATACTAGCCTTGTTTTACGTGTGTTTCTGATAAAAGACATTTTATTTAATATACAAGGTTGATTAGCATTTATTTCATGGCCAATGGCACTGTAACTCATGCCTGAACAAAGCTTCTTTATGACATGCATTTTCTCACAAGTCACATCACAGACTTAGGGACACTAAATAGCATTTCAGCACTACCCTGGAGGCCCATCTTAGACACTGAAATCACTTACAAAAAAGCTAAACAAGTGCCCAAAATATGGCACTTATATTTGTACCAGGAAAAGGACATTGTGTACAACATGAGAGCTGAAACAAGAAGGCAAAGCACCACCTTGTTCAACCTTAGCTGGGAACTTAAATGACATACAACTCACGTGTTTCACTATTCTGCACAGGTCCATGAAAGTCCACAAGCAGCGATTTTGGTGTTGCAAGTACATTTTAGTAAGTTGGCAAATTTGCACATCTGGAAACCTTGAATAATGAAGATGGATTGTCTATACATTTAAAGGCATACATTTAGAACTTAAAAGTCAACCTTTGAGAATACTTTTAAATAATATTAGAAAATGGAGTTTAGGGGACCAAGTGGGCAAAAGTTACATAGCAGAACAACGGTAGATAATTTTTCAAAACTGAACACTGAGAGAAATAAAGTAAGTTGCTATAAAACCCATCTGGGATTTTTTAGTGGCATTTCTGAGTCTGTTGATGAGGAAGGAGCTGGAACGTTTGAGGCATGGTGTGATGAAAGAGATCACAGAACTCTGCAGTGCAGCTATGTTCTGACCTGCCCTGGCATGTATTAATCACAGCACAGCTATCACTGTGTAAGCCTGTGGCTTGCACACTGAAATCGCTCCTTCAGTTC
Source organism: Catagonus wagneri (assembly GCA_004024745.2). Lineage (NCBI taxonomy): Eukaryota > Metazoa > Chordata > Mammalia > Artiodactyla > Tayassuidae > Catagonus > Catagonus wagneri. The sequence continues at coordinate 1,677,804 of PVHT020000037.1, forward strand.
TGCCAAACTAATATTTCGTAAAGACTATTCCAAGATTTCACCAACTTGGCTATACAAGTTCTTATTTTGTGGATCAAAGTGAACAAGTACTTTTCAATGAGAGCAAGAGAATTTACATGGTAATTCAAAAATTGCATAGCAGTCAACAAATAGAAAATAAAACAGCCAGTCAATACAATAAGGAGTTTTTTTTCATAAAGATATTATATGTTTACATACACAATTGATGATTAAAATTAAATAACCCTTATATATGACAGATTAACTTCTGAGATAATTTCTGTACTTCACTGTGGCAAAGCCAAACCCACAGTGATAGTAGCCTTTGAAGATAAGGACTATGGATATGATTCACTTGACTTACAGTGATCTTAGAAAACCATTGGCCCTCATTTGATCTTTTATAATGTTATTTGAGAGAGAAGGCAGTGGCCGTGCAAACTGCCCCAGCCCTTGAACAGAGCAAAATTTTGAGGCTGAGCATAAGAAACATGAAGGAGGTGATCATTAGATTAATTCCAAAGGATCCAGCATTGAAGCTTCTGTTTCATGGGGTGATGGCTTGAAACTGTTGAAGATGTCTATCCTGGAGATCTTCAAAGGCTCTTTGCTTCATTAATCTAATTCTTTGGTTGAGCCATTAATTTTGCCTATAAGAATAAAGGGTGTTTTAGCTCATAAGAAACTCCACAGTCATGAAGAAGCAACTTGATGTGATTAAAACAAGCTCTTTCCATGATAGACTCAGCTGAGGAATTTGGATAAATGCTAATTCTGTGATTTTCATATTTCAGTGATTTGGCTCTCTTATCAGTTTCCATTATGCTGACTTTTTTCATGGCAATGAAAAGAAAATGAGGGATTGCAGCTCAAGTTTCCTCTTAATGTGATGGCTGCCTTCTGTGAGAGTCATCAGGAAATCAGCTCACTCAAATTTTTAAAACTGACTAGAATCCATAATTATTTGCATCTGAGGCCCATACTTTTCTGAGAACCTGTGCATGTTCCTTGGCCTTCACTCAGTCTGGAGTCCCCGTGCTTCTCTTATTCTATCTCCAGACACTCACAATAGAGGGAGCTAGTGGACTGCCCAGGTTCTCTTTGTTTCTAGAATATTCTGAACATGGAAGAGGGCTGTGATGGATGTTAGGAGGTGGACCCTTGCAGAGGTAATTACGCTTAGATGAGGTCGTAAAATTAGAGCCCCATGATGAGATTTGCTCCCTTACAAAAAAGAGAAGTTTTCTCTCTGCCCTATGTGGACATGGCAGGAAGGCAGACATCTGAAAATCAGGAAGAGAGCTGTCGCCAAAACTAAATCTGCTAGCACCTGGATCTCCCACCAACATTCCCCAGCCTCCTGAGCAGTAAGAAATGTCTGTTACTGAAGCCCCACAGTCCCCAGCAGTTTACTATAGTAGCCCAAGCTGACTGAGGCAAAGAGTAATGATGACAGCACAATCACAGCAATAATAACCATTAAGTATCTCATGTTCCATTTCAGACACTTCTTTCTCTGTAACCCCCACCGCCCAAATTACAGCAGTAACAGATATGAACCCCTTCTTATTCCATAGGCTGTGGAAAACCAAGTACTCTTCTTTCCCAAAGTTTTTTCAAATTCTTAGTTCTTTTAACTTCATCATCCCTCTGCCTCCCAGGCCTCTGTTTCTTCACACCATCTCTGTAACGCTTGTCCTTGCTCTGGAGATGCAACTTAGCATATCCATCCACTCCAGTAAAACATTTGTAGGCACAATTGACTTTGCCGAGTTATTTTTTTCTTTTTGAGGAACAGGAATGCTAAAATGGCATTAATAGTGAAACAATGCAAACAATACTAGAATCCATATTAAACCTCTTATTTCTAAAATATTTTTGTGAAGTACCAAGGGATTCCATTGTGTATGCATTTTCTCTAGCTGTTGTAACAAAATGTCACGAACTCAGTGGCTTAAGACAACAAACCCTAAATCAGTATCACTTCCTTAGGAAGTTCTAAGGGGAATCCATTCCTTGACTCTCCCCACTTTTATTGGCTGCTGACCTTCCTTTGCTTACATTTGCATCATATGCATCCTCCTTTGCTCACAGGTGCATCATTCCAATCCTTGCTCCCATCTTTACGTCACTCTCCCAGGTGTATGAGTCTAATCTCCCTCAACCTTTCTCTAATAAGGACCCTTATGATAATATGAGGACCCATCTCTTTGGGAAAGGAATCTGACAAAGAATGGATGTGTGTATCTATATGGCTGAATTACTTTGCTATACAGCAGAAGTGATCACAGCATTGTAAATCAACTATACCTCAATAAAGCTTTAAAAAATGAAAAAAATGAGGACCTAGCATGATAATCCAGGATAATCACCCCACGCCATGATCCTGTATCACATGTGCACAGAGACATTTTTCTTATGGATTCTGGATATTTGGACTAGATAGCTCTGAGTGGCCATTATTCAGCCCACCATACCCTTCTCACTCAGTTCCAGCCTGTCTCTAGTTTATTCACTCACAATATTAAATGAAGTAATGTAGATAAAAGGGCTCTACAGGAGTTCCTGCTGTGGTGCAGTGGGTTAAAAATCAGGCTGCAGAAGCTCCAGTCCCTGTGTACTTGCAGATTCCATCCCTGGCCTAACACAGAACATTAAAGGATCCAGTGTTGCCACAGTTGTGGTGTAGGTCAAAGTTGTGACTTGAATTCAGTCTCTGGCCTGGGAAATTCCATATGCTCTGGTGTGAACATAAAAAATAAAAATAAAAAAGGACACTGTAAATTATAAAACTTTATGCAAAAGTGACACTATTACCTTTATGATCACCACCAATGCCATCACTTCTACCACCACTGTCATTAATTATCTTTAATACCACTTCATACCCACCACTGCTAATATCACTGTCATTACTAACAGCACCATCGACTCCAAGGTGACTATTACCACCACTACCACCAGCTCCATCATCACTCTCCCCACTGCTAACATTGTCGTGATCACTCCTAATACCATTAGTGGTACCAGGAGTACTAGTACCACTAATGCACCTACTAATACTTCACACTGCTTACCTCAAGGGTGTGTTGGAACTGGCTTGTACCAGCTGATGAGATATGACTGTTATTATCTCTTCTCAACTCTGCATATACCAATATCACATTGGTAGCTTGAAACAGACCATGGTAGGAGTATAAACCTCATGAAAATTAGTAACTGCTACAGCCAGTGATATTTATCTTCTAGCACACCAAGAATCCCCACAACTGCCTTGCTATTACCAATACCAGCACCATTATTGCCACCATCATCACCCCCACCTCAACAACTGCCATAATCTCATTCTCAACATCTTCCATGCTTTGGTATTATTCCCATCTGAGAAATTAAATTTTTTTTAAATAATTTTTTTTTCTCAAATGAATCAGGGTGAAATTGTGGTAATTACCTTGGTGCTTCTATGTAAGAAAACATTGTAAATGTTGGCCTTGATTCATGAACCCTCTGTGAAAGCATTGTGGAGCATAGCATGAGGGGAGGGTTGAAGGGACAAGCTCTAAGTTCAGCATCCTTCTTTGCTGAAAAACATGCCGTGAGGTTTTGCTGGATTTATTGAACAGGCAAAGTCTATCCACACCAAATCCATTAAAACAATCCTGCTGGCACTCTATTATTTTCACATGAATTAAGCTGCAGATTGCTTGAAATACATTCATCTCTGGGAATAGGAGAGAATGATGAGTAAAGCTGACAAGTCTACATACCAGGGGAGGTTTAAGGCTGTGAGTAGGGAAAATCCTCTTTTCTTACAGTTTTGGACTGGGCTAAAAAGTGAGTTGATTGTGGCTTAGGATGCAGAAAATGAAACTTCTTTAGTCTTTCCTTAGAGACAAAAGGGAATAGAAAGCAAACAAGATGGTACATAATAATAGCTGCTAAACATTTATGAATTGTCTTTATAACAATGTTATGATTGATATTATTTACATTTTATTAATAAATGGACTGTAGCTAAAAGAAGTCATTATACATGACATAGTGAGATTTTCTTGGTGCCAAGTCTGTGCTTTCCTACTACATCTTATTACTGCATAGAGGAGGAAGGAGAAGCTATTTAGTAAAACTTAACACTTAAACCAAAGTGAGATCTTTTCATGTATATCTCTTCATATTATCAAAGCAAACTTGTAAATTATGCATTATCACCTTTATTTTACCATTCAGAAAATAGAGACAAAGAATTACTTGTTCAATTAAGTTACTTGTCCAAAGGAAATCAGCTGATAAGAACCAGAACCAGGATTCAAATTCATAGCGCAGTTTTCAAAACCTTCTCTTTTTCTTCTTACCCCAGACTTCAGGGCTGTTAGTACATGCATCAGTTAGCAGGAATTGAGTCACATTCTTTTATGAGATGATTTAAAATGTCCTTTGCCACCTAACATGGTACCTAATGTTTAGTTTTCATGTTACTGTTCTGTTTGTTTTTGTTCTGTTTTATTTGTTTGTTTCATTAGCTTCTTGAACTAATGTCAATTTCTGTTGTGCAGGTGGCTTTCAGGTTGTTCACTGAGCAACACCCTCCTTGCAGATTGCCTGCACTTAATCCAATATACTTGAAATCTGGACCTTTATTCATTGTTGTTCCCATTAAGATAAATTAATTAGTTGACCTTTTGGGGTTCTTTTTAGACAATGTCATTAATTGTCCTAATTATTTAGATCTTCCTAACCCTCTTTTAAATTTGTGTATTGATTCTAATTACTGTTGCTTATGTGACTATTGTCTAATGTCCCGGTAAATGCAATTGCATGGTCATTTATCTTGAATTTTCCCTACTTACCTAAAGCAAGATTTTTTTTCTTAAGTGACTCATCTTCCCTTTAATCAGCTGTCACCTTTTGCATAATGCCAGTAGGAGAAATAAACCAACAGTAATCTCATGGTGAGAGGCAGTAGAAACAATTTAATCCTAGACTAAAGAATTCCCAGCCACTTCTAGTGTGCATACAGGATGCTGTTTAACAAGAACTCTCTTTTTTTTCTATATTCTCAGTATTTCTTCAGTTTATTCCTTTTCCTCTATTTTCACTACCACTGACTTTGAGGGACTCTTACTTTCCTTCAAGTGGAGTGCACGTTATTTCTTAACATGGTCTTCATAGGTGTTGGTATTCAGTCAGATTTATAGCATGGCCAAGCTGAATGTTCAGTCTTGAACCCTCTCTGCCTAAGAGAAGGAAATGACAGTATGAGTGGAATAAATGCCCACACTGCTTCTTCCTGTACCGTTTATAGTTACTTAAATGCCAGCCATTCTGACACAGGCATTACCCTCTGTACCGAAGATACAGACAATATGGCAGATACATAAACAGTAATTCATTACAGTGTAACCAGCACTAAAAGGATTCAAATTAGTTGTTTCGTAAACACAGAGGTTAAGTGAAGTCTAATTTACTTTGTCTGTTCATAGAGTGTGGGGCATATAGAAGGGTTTAGGAGGCTATTAAGCCAAATTTTCACTTCCTTTCTGATCCTTAAAGGATATAGTCATTAGCCAGGTAGAAAAGGGCAAGAGCGGAAGGAAAATTAATTCTGGATCATTTAATGCATGTGATACTATTTAATGTTCACATTGACCCTATTAACTAGTCGTTAGTCATTACAACTTGAAACCAAAAACCAAGGGTCAGACAATTTAAGTAATTTGCCTGAAGCTGTCATTTAGTCATTGGTCAGGCAATGATTTAATGCAATATTGGTTTGTTAAAAACAAGACAAAAGGCCCAAAATGGAGTTGCTTACGCAAAGCCTTATGTCACCAATCTGAGATTTAATTACAGTTTTGTGTCTCTCAGAAATGCAGTCTCTAACCGGTCAATCAGGAATCACCTGATCAGCATTACTTAAGTGAGCTTCCTGGCAGGCCCCTGTCATGCCCTAATGGAAAGTAACCTTGCAGTTATCAGCCTTCTTTTTGCTTCATGTAACTTCCTTGTCCCTGCTCCCTTTTGCCTATAAAAGTCTTTCATTTTATATACTTCCTTGGAACTTCCTTCTGTCTGATGGATTGGATGCTCTCCAATTCATGAATCGTTTAAAAAAAAGGGGGCAATACAGTCTTTAAAATTTACTCAGTTGAATTTTATTTTTTTAACAGATTTGATTCTCAAGCCCACTTTCAGTGCTAATATTTTGAATTTCATGAATGAAGAAAGTATTTTTTGAAGGGAGATTTATAATAAGATCTCCAACATTATCTTTAAAAAAGTAATGATGTTTTAAAAATATCTATTATCTATTTAAAACCCATATAATAAAAGGCATGTTAATAAAAGATTAGCACAGACACACCTAGAGAACAAAAATATAGTCGTTTCCAAGAAAGTATGTTGACAACCTCTGTCTTACACACACATACATATATACACACACTATACTAGTCTAAATTTTATTGTCTTCAGATTTATGAAAACTTATTTGTGGATAAGCATTTGGAAACCTTTCTGGTAAACTAATAATTGCCTTGGGGCAATTAGTCAGGCACTGTGCTATTTAAGGCAACCCCTTTCTTATGGGAAGGACTACCCTCCAGAGGGTGCCAATGGCCAAAAGGCCAAACTCCCCAGGGGGCCTGTACCTTGAGGCTCTATGCTTGGTTACATACAGGGCACTTCTATTTCTAACTAGTGTTTATATCTTGTGGGGGTGGGAGGAATCACGGAGGGGGAATCATGAGGAATAGACGGACAGGGAGAGAGAGTGGAACTCCTACAATTAGAATTAGAAATGCCAGCTTTCCCCTTTGGTTTATTGGAAGGAGGAAATAAAATCTGCCAAGGGCTCCACTGAGCCTCCCAGTGTGAAGTCCTATTTCAAATATTTCTTGCCTGCTGCTCTCTGAATTTCCATTTAAAAATAATTATCAAAGCCACATGGGTTAAAAGGGTTAGGAGGAGTCTAAAAATGGAAATATGTAAATTGCAGTGACCTTGGCCTTTGGTGTTTGGCTATGTCTCAAGCCCAGAGCTTCCCTCTGTGCCTTTTGCAAGTGTGCGTTCCCATGCTGCTGCCCTTGCCAGGACACTGGCCTCCCCCTTCGCTCTAATTCTGCATTAAGACTCTAAGCAGGAGAACAAGGTGAGCTTAGCTCTCCTGGTCCTAGTGGCTCTCCACTCATGTCTTAGCAACACTTAAAGCCCTCCTCCCCTGTGACAAGTCTTTTCTACTTTCTTTCCCCACCACCAGGTAAAATTGTCACTGACTCCTGTTCCTCAGTGTGTCCTCTGATAACTTTAGTCAAAAAAAAAAAAAAAAAACTCTCTTACATGAAGAATCCTTTGGGCCGTTTTTTCCACTAGATTGTGACCTACTTGAAGGCCAGGAATAACTACACATCTTTGCATTCCTAGCACCAACCTGTTACCTAATATACTAGGGACATGATTATTGAATGACTAGACACTAACAGAAATTGAGCTCTGGTGCTAAGTTATATAATAATGAACTGGCTTTCTAAGACAGATTAAAAGGACTTTCTTATGAGTCCCCAAACCCACTATTAGGAAACACATGTAGAAGATTTCTTACAGCCATTCAAATTCACGTAAAGTCATTAATTGGGACTATTCATAACTAGAGTCATGTACGCCACAAACTTGTCTTGTTGAGTTAGGATTGCATGGTTAAAACAAATAAACAAAACCCCAAACTGCGGAAACAATAATACTGACTAGTAACTGGATGCTTATTCCATAGTGATATTAACATGTTAATGTTTCAGCATTGTGAAGGCATAGCTTTTGGTGTCAAGGATTGCTTTTGGAGACTTTTAACACTGGCATATATAGTAATTCTATATAGCATAGATAGCATATAGTAATGGTATTGGTGAATTTCAATATACATTTCTAACTATTTTGCACATGTATTTCTATCACAATTTAGCTCTTAGAGCTTTTTTTTTTTTTTTTTGCTTTTTAGGGCCACAGCAACACAGGATCCAAGCCACGTCTGTGACCAACACCACAGCTCAAAGCAATGCTGGATCCTTAACCCACTGAGCTAGGCCAGAGATCAAACCTGCAACCTCATGTTTCCCAGTCAGATTCATTTCTGCTGCATCACAATGGGAACTCCAACTCTTAAAGCTTTATTTTTATACCATGTCATAGACATAAATTGTCTAAATCTGAGCCGTCCAATATGTCCACAAATATCAATATGTGGCTACAAATGACCTGAAATGTGGGTAATCTTGGAGTTCCCACCATGGCACAGCAGAAGCAAATCCCAACTAGCATCTATGAGGATGTGGGTTCAGTCTCTGACCTCACTCTGTGGTCAGGGTCCAGCGTTGCCATGAGCTGTGGTGTAGGTCACAGATGTGGCTCAGATCTGATGTTGCTGTGGCTATGGTGTAGGCCGGCAGCTGTAGCTCTGATTCGACCCCTAGCCTGGGAACCTCCATATGCTGTAGGTGTGACCCTAAAAAGCCAAAAAAAAAAAAAAAAAAAAAAGGAAATGTGGGTAATCTGAACTAAGACATATTGTAAGGACAACACATATACCAGATTTTGAAGACTTGGTAGAAAACCAGAAGAATGTAAAACACATCTCATTAATATTTGTATTGTCTGTATGTTAAGTGATAATATTTAGGGCATATTAGGTTAAAATTGACTTCACTGATTTATGGGTTTTTTTCTTTATTTTTAAGTTAACCACTAGAGTATTTAAAATTACATGCATGCATGAATTCTCTGGTGGCCTAGTGGTTAAGGATCTGGGATTGTTACTGCTGTGGATCAGATTCAATCCCTGGCCCAGTAAGTTCTGTATGTTGTGGGCGTAGCCAAAAAAATTTCATGCATACTTCACATGTGTGATTATGTTGTATTTCTTTTGGACAGTGTTGCTCTAGACAGACTGTGTAAATGGGCCAAGTTATGACCGCCTGTTAACTTGAACCTTGGGTGCAAGCACAGATGATGACAGTATTTAATATCATTAACATATTTATTTAGCATCTACCACACACCAAATACTGTGAAAAGCAGTTGTAATGCTGTTTGAAGTAGACAGTCATGGTTTCTGCTCTCACAACGTATAACCTGGTAGGGAAAACAGATATCAAACTGAGAATTATTTGAATACCTATTATGACCAATGCAGTGCTTGATACAGTGAGGAATACAAAAAAGTATATATGTCAAAGCATCCAGCTTCAAACAATTTTCAGAACATTCTAATCATTTCCAAAGAAGTGAAAACATTTTTTACAGTGAATGTTTTCTCATTTGCTATTTTTCTCCTTGAATATATTCAAAGTGATTTGTATTTAACCATAGCTCTTTGAGAAGTGATACAGTCTAAGTACTCTAGAAATCTTAGCCTTTACTTAATTGCTGTGTGACCTTGGTAAGTCAGCTTGTTGTGTTGGGAGAATGACTAGATGCTGCATGCAGAATGCTGAACTCCAGGCTTGAACTTCATATTGAGTCAGCTATTCCGTCTTGGACCACTGCTTTCTTTTTATTACTATTATGATTGATTTACAATGGTCTATCAATTTCTGCTGTACAGGAAAGTGAGCCAGTCATATATATATATATATATACACATTCTTTTTCTCACAGTATCCTCCAACATGTTCCATCACAAGTGATTAGATATATAGTTCCCTGTGCTATACAGCAGGATCTCATTGCCCGTCCACTCCAAATGCAAGAGTTTTCATCTGCTAACCCAGACTCTCAATCATCCCACTCCCTCCCCCTCCCCTCTGGCAAATACAAGTTTGTCCTCCATGTTCATGATCTTTTCTGTTTTGTAGATAGATAATATGTGCCATATCTTATACTCCATATATAAGTGATATCATATGGTGTCTTTCTCTTTCTGACTTACTTCACTCAGTATGAGAGTCTCTTGTTCCATCCATGTTACTGCAAATGGCATTATTTTGTCCTTTTTACGTCTGAGTAGTATTCCATTGTATACATGTACCACATCTTCCTAATCCATTCATCCATCAGTGGACCTTTAGGTTGTTTCCATGTCTTGGCTATTGTGAATAGTGCTGTGATGAACATACAGGCACATGTATCTTTTTCAATGAAATATATATGCCCAGGAGTGGGTTTGCTCAATCATTTATCTCAAGTGAAAGGAAGTTGACCTAGGTGACATCTATGGAACTTAGAATGTTTGTTGTTACAAGAGGAATCAAATTTAATCACATTTGATTAAATACCAAAGGTTAATTATGGTCCTAAGGACTTGAAAAATTAATAATTCCTTTAAGTTCATAAAACCTGGAAGGCTTGGTCCAGCAGCTTAGCCAAGGACCTGATTTGCCTGCATCTCTCTACCTGTTTACTTCTCTTTGAAGCTAGTGTGTCCTAAAATGACTGCCAGCGTCATTCCATTCAAATAAGCAGTGTGAGAAAGTGATGTTTGCATCATTGTTCCCAGTAAAAGTTCCTAGAGTCTCTGGATTGGAGGAACCGAGATGGCATGTTTCTCCCTCAGTCAGGCTCTCTGCCTAATAGTGCACCATGATGGGCTTAGTTTAGTTCACATGCTTCACCTATGAAGCTAGGAATGAATTCAGTATTTCTGAAACACAGCGAGGGATACAAAAAAGTATATACGTCAAAGCATCCAGCTTCAAAGAATTTTCGAAATGTTCTAGTCATTTCCAAACAAAAAAGTGAAAACATCTATCCATGAACAGAACTTATAACTCTTATGAGAGGGAAAGGAAAAAGAGGTTGGTGGGAAGGCAACCCAAAAATTCTCCATATGGTGACATAATCTTGATCAAATGACTTTATGTTTTTATAATATCTCATCTGCAAGATAACAAGAATTACATATTACTCATTGCATAGGATTATTGTGAGGGAGAACCAAAAAAAGCAAACACAAAAGTTCCTAGCACTATGCCTGGCTTCCTGTGGGCGTTTCTAGAAAACTCTTCAGGCGCCCTCTCTTTCTTTTAGTCTGAGTCTTGAAGTTCCTCATTTCCTTATTCTTCATATATTTCTCTATATGATGTGAATATGAGATCTTCTCTTTTATCTTATTCTGAGAACTCTAATGAGAATTCGCAGCTAGCAATAAGAATTGTGTGAAACTTTTTACATATCAACATATTTTCCTCTTTTCGCTCAGAAGTTTAACTGTGTTGTCCTGGATGATTGCTTAGTGTGACTTAATGTCTAAAGATATATCAGTTTCCCTACATTGACTAATTGTCATTTCCAGCGACACAACCTGAGAAAAATGTTTTCACAATATTCTGCAAACATGTACTGATTTCTCCCTCTGAACTTCCTCGTAAACAACTTATCAAGCCTTCCAAATTCAGGCTGTCATTAATCGAGTAAAAACAGTGTATTAATTTTTTTTTTAAACTGCTGACGTAGGGTAAACACCAAACATAAACATACAAGCCTTTCTCTATATCTGCAAACACGTAGTAGATACACAAACCTGTGATCCAAATTATATTGTTACAAAAATAACTGAAAGTCCATGTTAGTTTTCTCTGAATTCTGTAAATGAGCTTCAATTACACATATTGCTACCCATGGTGATTCTATTTCAAAACATCTTTGAATTCATCTACACTGAGATGACCCAAGAAATCTTCAACTCAGTATGTGCAAAAGGAAAATCAATTTTATGCCTTCCTTACCTGATTTTTCTTTCACATTGCTTATTCCTGTTAATGAAACCTCTATTCCCAGGTTTTGAGGTCTCAGAATTACTGTCAACACTTTTCTTTTTCTCATAATAATATCCTATCACCTTAACCACTGTAATATATATATATATATAATATATATATTTACATATATATATATATATATATATATATATATATATATATATGTTATATAACAAACCTATTCCCACTTCCCTGTCATGAGTGCTACTTTCCTAGGATGTAAATTGTCCATGGACCCAGGTTTATCATATGTCTCCAAGTCTACTGTCTACTTGCCAAACTCTTTGAAAACTGTGCCTGAATCAGCTTTATACCCCTAGCATTTAGCAGTTTCTAACAGAGAACAGGCTCATTAAATATTGGTTAAACTGAAGCAGTGTCTGATTCATCCAAGTACTCCAGTCTCTCCCCATCAAAAAATCTAACTACATCTTGTTCTCCAATTAATTTTCTTAAAGCATGTCTCTGTTCATATCACTCTTTTGATAAACACGAGGAAAACTGCTATTTGCTTAATGTCTGCTGTGTTTCGAGGTTATTCTTCCCAACAACCCCACAGCAAAATAGAAAACACATTATTTCCCAAAAATATATTATTTTCATTTTCACTGATGAGGAAATCGAGGTGCACGGAGCAGATGACACAAGTTGAGAGCACACAATTGTTAAGCGCAGGTCTGTGTATGCATTTACATCTGTCTGACTCTGGGGCTATGGTTTGTACTAGGCTACTTGCCTTTCTCTGCTCAAAATTTTCTGTAGTATTTGTCTAAAATGACATGCCCGTCTAGGGCAGGAACTGATCATTAAAGTTCCTGGTGGTGAGTGTCTGGTGAGGTCTTGTTCCTCTGAGTGAGGTGGGAGAACAGCAGCCTGCCATTCTTCAGAGCTTCTTAGTAATGCTGAAGCTGAGGCTCCAACCCAGATCTACTGAACCGGGGTCTACATTTTCACAGGTACCCCAAGTGATTTGTAAAGACACTGAAGGTTGAAACTTGTGATCCAGGGAAACACTGATCACTAGGCACAAGCATTGATTTACCAAGAAGAACAAGTCCCACGAGCCTACCCTCAGCTCCTTTTATCCTAGGACTATCAAAGTCACTGTTTAAGGAGTCAGGGGAGATTTTAGTGATGAACTGCATGCATGTCTAATACTTTAAGGCACTTTTATGCATTACAGCTTTTAATCACATGACTTGAGAATGATTACTGCTTGTTGAATTAACTTAGTTGAATGTTCTAACAGGCAGGATTATCTGTGTAACCTCTTCACCATTGTCTCCTCAGCACCAAGCCCGGAACATAATAGGGATTCAATACACATATGCTGAATAAATGAATGCATTATTGAATAATGACCTTGGGAACTAAAGTTGGTCAACATGGGGGGTTACTGATAAGAATATTTTAACTGAGGGATGTGGATTCAAAACAGCAGGAAATTTCTAGTGTTTAGTTATGTGGTTCTCTTCTCCACAATTAATGTGATCACTTCATGGAAGACATTGCAATCATATATTTTTTAGATTTGTGCATTAATCCAACCTGGGGAAAGGTTGAACATGTTGAAGGATGGAATAAATATCCACTAAGATATTTAAAGACTGAAATGTGATCTGACTGCCACAAAATGAGATTTAATGAAACTAAATATAAAAACATGCCCGTGGGTTCAAAAGATCAGTGAAAGAAATAGAGTTATGGCTTTAGAAAAATGAGTGCAAAGACGTTGTACTTGGTTCAATATCTTTCAAAAGAGTGACATTACTACCCATAAAAATTATATAAGGATGAAATAAGAGAAATAACGTCCGGAGTAAAGAAGGTTGTAGTTGCCTTTTTTCAAGACTCAGTAAACTTTTCTGAAAAGAGCCAAATATTCTCAGCCTTGTGAGCCATAAGTTTTTCTATGTTACAACTACTTAACTCTGCTGTTGTAGTGGAAAAGCTGACATAAGAAATATGTAAACAAATGAGTAACTGTTCCAATTAACATTATTTGTGGTCACTAAAATTCTTAATTTCATATAATTTTCATAAAATATTGTTTTCTTTTTTTATTTTTTTCCACCACGGAAAAATGTCAAAACTATTTTTGGATCATGAGCCACATACAAAGAGGTTGCTGACCAGAACTGGTGCATAGGCCAAAGTTTGGTAAACTCTGCTCTGTCCTTTTGTTGTCTGAGTCTACTAACAGGCTGGTCTGGCACCTCCTTTTTAGACAGAGGTGGACACATTGTTAGGTCTTCAAATGGGCATGAATACCATGCAGATAACACTGGAAAGCATTACCACATGAAGAAAGAAAAGCCCTCATCTTATCCTGGACAAGGGCTTTGGACAGCATGGTTGCCACCTTCCAAATCTGAAAGTAAATTATAGAAAAATAGGAAATAGACTTAGAGAGGCAGTGTATCATTGCATCTTCAGGTATGGACTTATGATTCCTAAAGACCCAGATTCAAGTTCTAGCTCTACCACATAATGTATATGCTATTTTGGACAATATAATAAACATTGCCCTGACTCATTTGCCTATTTATAAAATAAATAAAATCATAGTACCTACTGACTGAATTAGATTTTGTTATGTTAAAATTGCTCTAAAACTTGGTGGCTTAAAAGAACAGCAATTATTCCTCTCAAGTCTTTGGGTAAACCTAGCAACCCCTCTGCTGGGTTGGCCTGGACTCATTCACATGGCTGCATATGGCCAAAGCACCAGCTGGACTGGACGTTCCAAAACAGACTCATTCACAGGTCTGATAATTGGTGCTGATTATCACAGGGAGGTGCCTGGGATCTTCATATGGCTTCTTATCCTCCAGGAAATCTAGATTGTCTTCCTTATTTGATAGCCTCAAGGCAACAAGAGAACCAAGAGAGATCCTTCAGGGACTTTTGAGATCTAGAATACAAAATACCACATTGTAAAATATGAGATTAGTCCAGATTTAAGAAGGTGAGGGAAAAGTCTCTAGCTCTGCATGGGAAGGTCAGAAAAGTCAAATTTCAAGGGATATGGTCATAAGGATCAGTTATTAAATGTGGTCATTCAACAATCTACCATACCTATTTAAAGGGGTATTGTGAGGGTTAAACAAATTAATATTTATAAAGCACTTAGCATAGCCCTCAGTCCATATTAATTGTTTAATAAATGGTAGCTTTATCATTCTGGAATACATAGATTTTTAGATGAAGAAGGGAACAAAGAACACAGTCAGAGGTGTCCCAGGACAGAAGGAGCTGCCTCAGGGTGGAAAGACTTTGCCGTAATGGATGGATTAAAGACGGGAAGTCAACATTGAATGTGTAGCTAGATGAAGGGTCAGCCAGAATTCACTCAGTCTTTGAAATTCTTAAGTTTCTCTTCTGTCCTTTGTATGATCCGTATCAGTGGGGTATAATTTAAGGCAAACCTTATGATATGTATGAGGAAATACATATTAATTGTGTTGCCAATTTTTAAATTAAGTTTATAATATGATCACGGGGACTGATTGGGAACTTAACCTGAAGCTAATTGTGAGATATTAGGCCTTTTAAAAAAATACTGTTGTAATGGGTTCCTTTGGTTTGTTTTACCTGTTTTCTTTTAAAATTTTCAGAATAAGAGAGGATACTAGCTATGTAGTTTGTTCCACTGTCATTTGGATTAAAAGAACAAGCAGAGAAAGTTTTGGAAAATATCTAGTGCTTGGGAGAAAAACAACTTTATCTGAAAAACAAGAGTGGAGGAGAGAAGAAAAACAGCAAATCTTCCTCTCTGTCCTCTCTAGAGACATCCCTTCCACCTCTGAGATGGGGAGAGGAAGAGTTCTCTGACAAACAAGACAATTACAGTGAAACATCTGAATCATCCAACACCATAATGATTATGGAAGAATGCAGAAAACAGGGCCAGATGGATCTCTTATTAGCATGTTCATGCCTCTTTAAAAGATATGAGTAGATAGATTCCTTAACATTTTTTATGTTTTTTACTGTGCTTTGGGAGGCCTGAGTCCACACAGGAAAACATTATTTATGAAAGAATAGAGTCAACTTCAGTCTTTTGCTAAAGCAGTAAGTAAAATAAGCATAACTATGTTTTTTTAGGTGTAATCAACTTTGCATAACGTACTTCTCAAGCTCCTCGCTGGGAGTTGGTGAATGGTGACCCCCTTCCCTGGAGCACATATATCTGGGCATAGGCCTTTTGGTGACCAATAAAGTATTAGGGACAAAAAACAAACAAACAAAAAAAAATGGTTCTTTAGGTCCATTTCCTACCTTCCTTTTGCTAAAGTCAGGTAGTCTGTACAGACTATACAACCGATTCAGTTTTCCTCTGGCTTCCAGGTGGGTTTAGCCAAAAAGGAAGGCAGGCAGGAAACTAAAGAGCAGAAGGAAGTGACTGTCCCTGCTTCCACTCCCCTTGCTGTTAGTAGCCCAGAGACCCCCATGGTAGCTCATGATTTCCCAATCTCTATCTCACACCTTGGCAAATCAGTTCCTGTTAAACATTCTTCAAATTCCTTGATTTTAGCATGCTGTCTCTTTTCTGCTTATAGGCATAGAGATCCTAAAATATCTTCTGGTCTATCCAAAACTAAAAATAATTTGTGACAACAGACAGAAACATAGGAATAACTGCTATCAGTAACACTGAACTCTACAAACACTGCATTCAAATATTTCCTCTCATTTCTTAAAAAAGTAGTTTGAGTGTCTCCTCACTACTCCAAAGACTGAGCCAGAATAGAGTCTTTTCAAGCATTTCATAATTTAGAGGGGAAAGTAATCATCAGTCAGTTAGCCATACAAACAGTACCCAATTTAAACTGTCATTAAGCCATGTGGAAAAGATGTGCTGTAGTATGAGAGGGTGTCAGAGGGCCTCCTAGCAGTCTAGGAGCAAGGGAAGGTTACACAAATCATATTTAAATAGAGATATGATGAGGTTGTAGATATTAACTAGGTGTGGAGGACAGGGCAAAAAGAATTCTGGGAGTTCCCATTTTGGCTCAGTTGTGTTAAGAACCTGACATAGACTTCATGAGCATGCGAATTCCATTCCTGGACTGGCTCAGTGGGTTAAATATTTAGCATTGCCTCAAGCTTAGCATAGGTTGCAGATGAAACTCAGATCCCATGTCACTGTAGCTGTGGTGTAAGCCTGCAGCTGCAGCTCAGACTCGATCTCTAGCCTGGGAGCTTCTGCTGCAGGTGCGGCCTTAAAAAGAAAAAGAAAAAAAATGGCACAGAAAAGACACGCAAAGATCTCATAGCAAAGGATAACAGGACACTGCCTAAGGATCAAAAGACCAGTGTGACCGGAGTTCACAAATCAAGTGAGTTAATTCCTAGTGTTGAAGGAGATTAATAGAATAGTTAGGGCCAAAACATGGAAGCCCTTGTGAATCATACTGAAGGTTTTGGTTTATATCCAAAGATCAATGGAAAGTTTTATGTTTAGATAATGGAATGATAGGGCCTTGTAAAGATCTTTGGGTAAAATGTGGAGAACAGACTGGAATTAGGGACCTAGTACAACAGTCCAGGTAAATAATGAGAACTTAAACAAGAAAAAAGATGAAAATGATAGATTCGAGAGGCATTTAGGAATAAAGGTGGTAAGTAGTGGCGATGGATTGGATCTGGAAGAGGAAGAGAAAAGTGGGTGCCAAAGAAATGTCCTTAAGTACCTGGTTGACTGATTCAAACAAATGGTTGTGCCAAGTAGGACTCACTATAACAGGCCCAGGTTTAGAGGAGATCAGATGCTGAGTTTTAGATATTATCAGGTTTGAAGTGCTTTTAAAATATCCAAGTGAAATAATGAGAAGGCAGTTCTGGACAGAGGCTGGAGCTCAGATGTGAGTTCTGGGTTGGATATAAAAACTAAGAACTCATATGGATGTGGGAATTCATCAAATCCAGGTGTATAATTTAACATACTCTAGGGCAAAATTACAAAGTGAGAGGGGGACAAAACCCTAAGAAGTTTAAAAATAGGTTGGCGGACTAACTGAATATGAGTATGCAAATAAGAACAAAAAGGGGAATTCAGGAACGTAGCAGAAAAATTATCAGTGGCATGATAAAGGGTAAGATAAGATTTGTCCACAGTCATTGGTGTTTGAAAGAGCCAAGTAAAATGACTAAACAAATAATAAATAAATAGATAAATAAATAAATGAATAAATTGTATTTATCATTATTAGGTAATTGATAATGGAAAAGAAACCAGATTGAAATGAATGAAGGGCAGGACAATGTAGACTAAAATATTTAAAAAATTTGTTCAGTAGTTTGGGCTACAAAACGAAGAGAGATGGGCTGAATGAAGAATGAGGAGAATGGTTTTTTTTCAAAGTGAAAAATCTTTGGCATATTTATTTATTTGTTTACTTTTAGGGTTAGGGCCGCACCTGCAGCTTATGGAAGTTCCTGAGCTAGGGGTCACATCTGAGCTGCAGCTGCTGGCCTACACCACAGTCACAGCAACATGGGATCTGGGCTATCTGCGACCTACTCAGCAGCTTGTGGCAATCCTGGATCCTTAACCCTCTGAGTGAGGCCAGGGATCGAACCTGCATCTTCCTGGACTCTGTGTCAGGTTCTTGACTCACTGAGCCACAGTGGGAACTCCCTGCATCTTTAAATGTCAGAAAGAAGGGTATAAGGAGAGTGAAAAGTGTTCAATACACCAACAAAACTTTAAGAAATTCATAGAAGCAAATATGACAAAATACAAAAGAAGTGGAAGGGAGAGGTATATTAAATAACATCAAACATATAAAATGAAGTCAACTCTACAATAAAAGAATTGTTAGATGTAAAAAGCAGTTAGTGGTGGAATAAAAACAAATGGATATCTTGCAAATGAAAATTATCACAGTTGTAAAATAATAAATATCAGAGTTCCCACTGTGACACAGTGGGGTAGGTGCCAGGTGCCAGGATGCAGGTTCAATCCCCAGAATGGCACAGTAGGTTAAAAGATCCAGCAGCTCAGATCTGATCCCTAGCCCGGGAACTCTGTAAGCCTTAGGGTGGCCCAAAAATATAAATAAATAAATAAATAAATAAATAAATAAATAAATAAATAAAAATAATAAATGCCTGAAAAGTGGACTTGATTTGGCAAATTAGTGAATTAATGGTCTGAAAGATGGAATTAAGGATTTTCCCACAAAGTAGTACAAAAGAAGAAAAGTTAGGAACTATGGAGGACAGGTCTAGAATTTCTTCATCCATCTCTTAGGGGTTCCAAAAAGAAAGGGCAGAAAAAAAATGGAAGAGAATCAGTATTTGAAGAAATAATGGCTAAGAATTTTCAAGAACTTATAAAAGACATGAATCTTAGATTGAAAGATCCCAGCATTTCAAGTAGTGCTAAACAAGCACATATGTGAAATTTTGAAATATTGAAAATTTTGAAATAGTGAAATTTTGAAATATTAGGCACATTTAGAAAATTCTAATGGAGTTCCCTTGTGGTGTAGCAGAAACACATCCGACTAAGAACCATGAGGTTTTGGGTTCCATCCCTGGCCTCACACAGTGGGTTAAGGATCCAGTGTTCCTGTAAACTGGTGTAGCTCACAGATGCATATCAGATCTGCAGATTCAGCTCAGATCTGGCGTTCCTGTGGCTGTGGTATAGGCCGGCAGTTTAGCTCCGATTGGACCCCTAGCCTGGCAACCTCCATATGCTGCGAGTGTGGCCCAAAAAGCAAAAAAAGAAAAGAAAATTATAAAAATCTACCAGAAGGATCAACCAAAGAATATAAATTGTAATCATCTATCACTGAGCTGATTTGTGAGACAAAGAAGGAAGTAAATGAAGTTCCTATCCTCTTAGCCTTTACCAGATACAGATTATGACAGTCTGTTAATCTGTGGTAAATGATGGTCAGAAGAGGCAAACCGGATATGGAAGTATAATTTATATAGTATTCTAAATTTAGATAACTGATTTTTTTTATACGTTCACAAATAGTTATTGAGGACTTCTTGTGTGTAAAGTACTGCATGCAACACTCCATTGTAAATGTCAAGAATGAAGAATGGGGTTTTCAGCTCTCATGGAACAAAAAACTAGCATGTTTTTATTGCACAGTACCTGGTTAGCGATAGTATGTCTGTAAAATCATGGTTAATGACCACTATATAGAAAATTAAGTCATCTTTCAAAGTTTATAACTCAGGTAAAGAAGAAAATGGGAAAATGGCTCAGCTTGGATCACTGCAGTCTTTGAACACTGAGGTTGGCTGACCGTTCAGCCCAAGGCATTCTAAATGTCCTTGATTCACTTTCCTGCTAAGTCATGTAAAAGTGACCCTCCCAGATGTGGTGTGGCCATCTCAGGAACTGAACCAGTTTTGTGCAATATTTACATCATCCTACTGCAATATACTACCCCAGATTATTTAGTAAATAGTTTTCAAGTCAAATTACATGACTGAAAATACCAGTGCATTGATTAAGTCCATTTATGTTGCTTCTTTCCAGGAACTTTGACATTACAGAATTTTATAATCTAGACAACTAAAAGCATATACCTTTTATGTTTTTAATTGATTTTTGATAAATATAACAAATGCTATTTTCTGAATATCTGCTGCATAGAAATTACCCTACTTGCACATCATATCCATTGTCATAGACATAACATGGGTCTTATTATACATTATATGCATTAATATGTGATTTAATCATCACTGGTCAGTTTTGGCAGAACTAGAATCCAATCCAACCTTGCCATCATGATTCCTGTTTTTATGTACATTGTACTCTGTCCCCAGCCTTGCACTTCTTGAAGTGCTTTTACATTGAGTATTCCATGATATGCATGAAAATGGTATTACGTTAATTTTATCAAGAACCAAAGTAATAAAAAATTTGAGAACTTTTCATTAATGTCAGTTGTTTACATTTTGATTTTCTCTTTTGTTTTTGTTTGATTTTTTTCAAGGCCATTTACTTTAGTTCTTATACTTTTCACTTTCTTAGGTATTATGGATATAAAAATTAGTGTTCCAGTTCATAGGTATTTAAATAAGTGTTATATTAAGTATGTAAGTTGTAAATAAATACTTTATACCTAATTGAGAAAAGGTGGAAACCTCCATTTATCTATCTATCCATCCATTCATTTCTTATCTATTGTATGGATGATGTTCAATGTGTGTAGGGTCACCCAAAACTGTGCATTCTTTGAGAAAAAGAATGAATTTGCAAGTCAACTGTTTTCACTATAGTTAGCAATGATATACAGAAAAATTTAAAGCTCTGGGCTCAGAGAGGGCTTAACTATGGCTCAAAACTGTGAGTTTCTTTCCAGGATTCTTTTACAAGGCAATGGCATCATTGTTTCACACAGTGACATTTTGGTCCTTTTCTCTGTCGGAAGAGATTCTGCTGTAAAACCTGGAAAACAGCAACATGGAAAAGAATGCATAATCTCCCTGTTTGCTGCCCACTCTCGACAGGCACTGTACTTTTCCGCTTCTTTCCAGAAGGGCTTCTTCCTTCTCTATCCTTTGACAGTGATTGACAGCTACAACAAGTTGTTGTTTCAAAGCGCTCGCAAGTCAATTATGAAAATGATGTGCACTTGCTTAGAGATGATTGTAAATTGCTTCTGGCTGATCAGAATAATGAGTTGTGGTGATGCTAATCAACATTGGGCATATATAGTACCTTGTTCCTGCCATCACGTTTGCAGCTGCAACTAGTTCACTCAAATGAGACTGTTTTCATATTTCTCATGTGTTGAGGCAGGATGCTCACAATGGAGATATTATTGGAGGAGGGAAGGGTTGGCCTCAAGGAGAGAGGGCAAAACAAAGCAACACTCATTTTGCATCAGTTGTGTGAGTCATTATGTTTACCAGTCCCTTATGATTTTGGTTAAGGGAAGCAGAGAGGAAGCCAACATTAGCTAAAGCTGGATCCTTTTCATATGTGTACAGCATTTTATTATTGCATCTTCATGGAAGCACTGTGAAGGGCCGGTTGTTAGCCCCATATAATAGATAAACACACTGACACTAGGAAATTACCCAACATGGCACAGCCAGCAGTAGGATTCTGATTTTGCTCAATTAATTTCAAAGCTCAGTCTGTACCTGTGTTGCCAATATTTATCTACAGACCTCCTGCTTTGGGCTTTCCTTTGTGTATTTGTTTAAGACTCAGATTCTGAGGCCAAACCCTACACATACTCAGGAAGAATCTCTGAGGGGGTGTGAGATTGGTCCCAGGGATGTACAATTTTAATAAGCAATTCCAGGTTATATTCAGGAACACTGAAGCTTGATAGCAACTGCACCCCACCTTGACTATTCCTTCTTTCTCTTGAAATTCTATAGGATGCACCACAGGTATTTAAATTGATCACAAGGACTTACTAAGTTGGCTTTTATTCAAAGTATCTTAGAGGGTTGTGGGTTTTTTTGTTTTGTTTTTCTTTTTCTGCTTTTCTTTTAGAAGTACGAGAAATACCATTTCAATGTATTGATTCATAACTTGGAAATTCTCCATCCTGTCCTCTCTCCTCAAATTGCTTTATATATTAGACTGATTCCTTTTACTTATTTGAATTTAGGTGGGGCTCAGGACAAGGACAAGATGGAATGACATAAGCCACAATATCATATAGTGCAGTGTACTTTGCCCAGAAAGGTGAGGAGGGGGGTGGGGTGGGGATGAAAATGTAGGACTAGAGGTCAAGGAATGCAAAGTTGGTTGGACTTTTTTTCTCACCAACTCACTCTATGGCCTTGCTCTCACTTTATCCCTCTGACTTCTTTTCCTCTCATAATAATAGGAAATGTAACTGGGTGAGATCACAAAACTAACTTCTTTTCCTACTTAAAATGAGGCAGTGCCTTGCAAAAGCCAATTCAAGAACAGTTTCACTGTTCCTCAAAAATAGAGTTACTAGGCAATTAAACTCCAAGGTATGTATCCAAGAGAAATAAAAACATACGTCCACTCACTCAAAACACTTGTACACATGATTTATTAAGATAGGAAGCTTGTGAGAGATGTAAGCTGACAGGCAAGGAAGCTCTGGTAAGTTGTGTATTCAAATCACCAGAAGGGCTGTCCTCAAACTCTTGCCCAGGGTCTGAATCTGAATGCCCTCATCCCATCCCCCACCCAGCCACAGAAGGTATTTCTTATGCCTCCTCCTCTAGTCAAGCAAGCCTACCTTGCACTGATGGCTTTCTTGAGCAGTTACTAACTTACAGTGATCTCCCAGTGTCCCCTCAGTTTCCCTCTTTATCTATAGTCCTTTATCAGGACTTCTGTAACTACCTGCACATACTCCATCCCTATCAAGTTAACATGCATAACAACAGCCATGGGCATTATTCCTTTGTATAGATTACAGATGGGGAAAATGAGGCACAGATAATACATCAGTTCGGTAGTGTTTACTTTGCAGCTGGCTAAATGGTAATTTGTCTCGAGAATGCATGTTCTTTAGAAAAAGAATGAAAAGAATCTTGAGCTGGGAAAGAAGGGATTAACAGTTCTAAGTAAGGCCACAACAATAGAATGCATATTTCTAAGGTCTTAAAGACTCATTTTAAGAACTTGAACACAAATCAGTAATTTTTTTTTTCAAGAAATAGTTTTTATCTTCTGGAGTAGTGAATTTACTTGTGAGTGTAGAATTTGTGCATTTCTGCATTCAGAAATTGAGTTTTGTGATGTCATACTCCTTATATTTTGCATAGTTTTTTTTTTTTTTTTTTCAATAGCAGATGCTATAGCACATGTCACATTCAGAGCTGTGTAACATTCAGGACTGTATACCAGAGCACCATGGAGAGAAGAGATGAAAAACTCACCCGATCTGAAGGGCCTCTTAGTGCAGACTATGCCTTGGCTACATCCTCCCACTCAAGATGAGACAGACTTAGAGCTGCTTTTAGACCAAAAGTGCTGAGATGGTTATATCAGCATCCCTGTTATTGCAGAACTCAGTGTAGTTGGTGAAAAGACACCCAGATAAATAAAAAGTGCTTTAATCAAGAACAGAATGAGTGCAGCAAGATTCCATGATTTTAAGATGTCATTTCCAAAAGTTGAGGAGTGTCAACTTACAGAAAATGTGGCAGAAATCTCTGGTCCATTCCTCACCAATACTCTCTTACTTCTAACTCAGCCACATTTTTTTCCTCACTTAGATTGGATGTTCTTAAAGTTAGGACTTTATGCCAGGGAGATGATTTTTGAATGTTTATTAATTATTTATGCTTTGTTTTTGGAAAAAAAAGGAAAGGGGGTATTTGATACAGCAAAGAGAAATAATAATGGCTTTATGTAGACAATAAACATTTTTCTATGGATTCTGTATTTGTTGCTTTTCCAGTATTAAATACTAAAGTAAGTATTTTATCCTTCTTATGTCTTGACTGATAACTTGAGAATTAAGGTATTCTAGCCTACATACACAGTATATGACCATGGAAAATGATTACCTGCTTAAAATTACTATTCATTGGTTTTGTACTTTCTTCTAACTTCTCAAATTTGTTATTTTATTTTATTTTATTTTTTTGGTTTGGTTTGTTCACTTTCATGCTTTCAACTGAAAGTCACTGAATTAGCAGACAGTCTTCCAAGGACATACTAAGCATACATCCAATTCTATTAATGCTCTTGTGAAGATACTATGCTGTGGATGAGAACTCTCTCATGCCAGGGAACACACTATTTTTTTTTTTTGGAGGGTGTTTGAATATGTTCTAGAAGCTACTGTAAGAACCTTGACTCTATATACCAACGATTATCAATGGTAAGTACCTCTTAGACTACTGCTTACATATTTTATTTTTTCTATGTTTAGTTACCATAGTTTCCTTTTTAATGAAGGTCACTTCACCTTGGAAGCTTTCCCAACGCAGATACACTGCGGACCCAAATCCATTAATTCTGTTTATTCACATAGAAAGAGATGAAGTTCTTATCCATAGTTTGAGCATTGAAAGTGCATCATATTTAATGGGATAGATAAATGTGGTAATTTCTGAGGCTTCATGAAGTTGTGAGACGAGAAAGTCAGATTGTTCCACAGCTATTCTAGTACAATCAGAAACTAAAAATATCTTCTTGCTTGCCCTAATTGTTCAAATAGGCCGTGACGGTTTTACTAATGCATCTTTGTGTGATGGCTTTACATTTACTTGTGTCAGTCTTGGAGACAGAAAAGGAGAATCAGCACATTTCTGTATTTTTTATAAGCCTGTTAACTTTTAAGCCTTGCTTCCTTTTATAGCCACACAGTTTAAGAATTTTAGAATTCATGTACTTCAGTCTCCTTATTTTCCCTAATTACCATCATGACAAAATCCAGTCCTTGAGTTTGGCATTCCAGCTTATTGGTCGCTCCTCTTGTGCTCTCAATCTCTCTGTCTATTCCATACTAAAGACAAATGGAATTCTCCATACTGTCAGTGCACAACTTCGGGATAGTTTGCCTTGACATCTCTGCTACTTTTTTCTAAAGTGCATGCTCCTTCCATCTGACAAAATCCTACTGAACAGTTAAAACTGATCTTTTGTGTAAGGTCTTTTCCAAGTCATATCCAAGTGAACTCAGTTTTACCTCTTCTGTTTCCTTTACGTTTCCTTGCAATATATATGTTTACTAATCAGATTCTCAACTAGACTGTGCTTTAGTTGAAAATAAAGCTCACATCTTGTTTTTGTCATTAGCACTTAATTCTAGAGTGGGAAATCAAATAGTCTGAGATTTAAATCCCATTCTAACACTTACTCTATGTGATTTTAGAGAAGCCCACAGAGCCTGCCTCCTCATTGTAAAACTGAGATAACATTCACGTTGCCCAGGTTTTGTTAGAATTCATCATAATATTTGTAAAAGAACTTAGCATAATGTTGGATACATAGTAAACATTCAATTAATTTGTGCTAAATAATTGTGAGTAAACGAATTAGACGTTCATTTTAACTCACTGACAATATTTTGTTTATTATTTTCCCCAAAGCAGATTCATTTCTACTTGAAGTCTACATGGAGTATTCATCTTTGTTTGGTTTCATTCATTTGTGTGTAAACTCATTCCTATGACATATGTATTATATATATGTATGTGTGTGTGTGTACAAACACACATATACACCTCACATCTGTCTAAAGAGAAGTAGTTCTGAATGGTTAAAAGAGTTACAAATGTACCCTTTAGAAAAGCAGAATTTCTATTTCTTTCAGCTTAAGGGAGACTGACCATGGCCTTCATAAGTGTTCATATGATGTGTAAACATGATCTTTCCAGTGCATTAGTAGACAAGCTTAACCAGGTTGATGTCATGCTTTCCATCCTTATGTGGGGACGTCAAGCATTTTTTATTCTATAGTCTTCTTGTATTTTATGATCCACAACTTTTCAAATGCTTCTTTCCTAGTTTAGATCCTTGCAGAGCCAAGTAATGATTATTTGGGGCCGTAATTTTTTAAAAAAAGAATAAACTAATCTTCAAATGGATTGGCTGTTCAGTAGAAGTTAATCGCCATTATTAGCAAAACTACTAGTAAAACAGTAACTAGCATTTTACATGAATTTATAATTTACTGTGGGCTTAACAATGTATCATTATCTAGTTACTTACCATGATACACTAAGCTGGTTTCAGTAGATGCCATTCATTCAGACTGACTGTTTTAGAGACAGTATTGTGTAGCAGAAAAAAATTATGGGTGTTGAAATGAGGTCTAAATGTGAATTCTAGCTTGTTCACAGAATAGCTTCATAACTTTGGGCAGGTTACTTGAACCTCCAAAACCTCAATTTTCTCATTTGAGGGATGAAAATTGTAATAATTTTCATATCATGTTATATTAGGAGTATTATATAAGAAAACCTAAGTATGGAATTTAGACCAGTGTGAACACTCTCCACTCTCTGAGTTGGTTCTAATGATCATTGATGTGGTTAACTTCCTTCCCTAACTCCACACTCCTCAACTAAGGTTTCTTTTGCCCCAAACTAAAAACCTTCACCTCTTTTTTCAGTCTGTTTGCTCTTTTTCTGGGAAAGGCATCACCAAGCTCTATCACAGGTGGGGAAAGCATGAATGAGACTATATTTAAACTCATCCCTTTCCAGATCATAGTTTAGTAGTTGCCGAGATCTCTTGCCCCTGTCCGCCCCCTTCAGCCCTTTGGCCAGTTCACCTCCTACCTGGGTGTGCTGTCCTTATCAGGCAAGTGTTGTCACTCTTCACAGGGATTTGTCACACCACCGACCTGACACTCAGAATCAGAATCCCTCCCTTTCTGATCAGTTTATATCCTATTGTCAGTTACATTCTATTCCACAAGCATATTCCTCCTATGTGAGCTTGTCCCCTGTATATTTACTCATCTTATCCCTGGGGACTTATTTTGTCCTCTCATCCTATATGCTGTTTATTCAAAATACCAAATTCTTTAAATTTTAGTCTTTATGGAATGCTTCTATTTTTTCATGCACAGAGGAAGTGTGCTAGGTGCTCTGATATATACTATCTGGAATATCTGCTTCTCCCAAGGACAGAATCCTCTTATCAGGTAGAAGGATTGTTGACCCCTCCTGAAGATGAAGATGAAGAAGCCAAGGCTGCCAGTGGCCATCCCCTTTGTTAATAGTCAGCAGAACTTTGTGTTTGTTGATAGAACTAGGATTTCAATCCAGGATGCTTCTAATTCAAGAGCTCCGTCGACTAAACTCCAAGATAAACTGCCTTTCTTTGAAGGTCTTGCCCAAATTCTCTTTCTTCCTGCCCTCCCTCTCTTTCTATTCTGTTTTGGTCACCAGCTCTCTTCATCTCTCTAACAGGATCTGTCCTATCTTGATTTATAATGCAGGTCTTTGTGTATATATCTAATCTCCTCCAATAGCTCCTCAATTCAAGGAGGTGAAAGAACTTAAGCCATTTTCTTTTCAGTCTGTATTTCTAGTGGTCCCTTCAACAAGCCTTAGATGAAATAGGTATAGTAAATGTAGTAGTGAACTAAGACAAATTAAATCATTTGCATTGACCCAGTGCACTCAGGGTTATTTAAAAACAGAAACTGGAGTTGGACTCAAGTTTTCTTTAAGCCTCAGGGGTCAAAGAAAACAGACTCTAGAAAAACAGATATGGATTTTGATTCTATCTTTTAGACTTAGTGTCTTTGAACAGGTTATTTCAACTATCTGACTCTTACACATAAAATGAGGAAAAATACCTTTATAGTAAATATGAGAATTAAAATAGAGACCATGTTTAAAGCATTTAGTACATGTTTGGCCCCTTATATGATTCTATCAAATGACAGTGTTATTCAAAGTTCTTCTATTGTATAAATATATATAAGAAATAGGAACCACAAGCTTGTTTCAAATTAATGGTTTTTTGTTTGTTTTTCAAGTAGGCATTGAAATGAAAGTAAGAAACTGTGTGTGAATAAACAGAATTGCTTCTAACTAAAGAAACTTTCAGGTTTCCATGAGACTTCAGCAAACTTAGAAAGCGTTCTGGGCATATTGGAAAGAGAGGGAGCCAGTTTTAGCTTAGAACCAAGGCTAATAATCCCTACTTTAATTTTATTCAAGTTAGGCTTTAGGGAATTGGTAGACTGGAATATGGTTGGGAAAATAAAATCAAAAAACCTTGACCCAGAACAGAGTGTAAGAGTGGAGTCCATGTGAATTGTTTTCTAGGTGTGTATCCTTGCCTATTAAGTGGCTGGCTTATAAAGGAAAAACTGCAGACTGTCACCATTAAAAATAAAGCATAAATTAGAAAACAATATTCAGAATAGGCCATTTACAGAGAAACCATATACTCGAGTAACTGGGTCTAGTCTATGAAGCAGGTATTTCTGTGTTCCCCTCCCAAACTTCAAAATCAAGAAAACTGAGCCCAGGAAGATAATGGGATGGTAAATTTATCCAATCTCTGCTAATATGAAATGTGTTAGACAATTTCTGATAGGGACGGTAATGAATTTACTTCTTTATTTTCTATGAATGGTGCGCTATGAAACAGAATAATACAGATCAGATTTCAGCGGTGACTTGGAAATCTACTAAATATTCACTTATTCATCATATATTTGTTGAATACATACTGTGTATCAAGAATAATGCTATACATTTGGCTATAGTGTTTAGAAAGGCTTATCCTGTTCTCTAATATTTCTTAGTCTGTGGGGAAAATGATGAGTAAATATTTATAGTTTGGAGCTAGTAGTCCTTTGCTAGTGAGTTGAATTTTTTTTAACTCACTTTCCGCAAAATACTTATTGGGTAGATATTATTATTAACCCTACCTTATTAGATTTGGAACATAGTGAGGGAGGCCTGCTTTGGTATAAGCAAAGAGACGTCAGAGCTGGAATTTGACCCTGGCATCAAAGTTGGTAATTTAAAATTTTAGATATGACACAACCCTAAGATGTTGTTAGAAATAGGGTTGTCAGATAAAATATAGGATTTCCAGTTAAATTTGATCTCAAGCAAATCATACGTATTTTTTAGCGTAAAGGTATCCCATGCAATACTTGGCATATATACCAAAATATATTCATTGTTCTGCAATATACATTTAAGTGGGCACCCTGCATTTTTATTTGATTAATCTGGCAACCGTAGTTGTAGCACAAAGAATGTTACTTAGTATTGCTTTGGCATGGGAGAGATCAAAGAAAGAGATGATTAAGTATTTAAACCATTTTCTTGGATTTGAAAGTCATAGTTTCTCCTAGTTTCATTCTCTGGTTGCTCTTTTTTATTGAATTATAGTTGATTTACAATATTATGTAAGTTACAGATGCATAACATTGTGATTCAGTATTTTTATAGATTATCTTCCACTCAAAGTTACTACAAAACACTGGGCATATTCCAATGCGCAGTACATCCCTGATGTTTATTTTATACTTAGTAGTTTGCACCTCTTAATCCCCTACTCCTATTGTGCCCTCTTTACTTCCCTCTCTCCACTAGTTTATTCTCTGTATCTGTGAGATGTTTCTCACAGATATCTGTTTTGCTGTATTCCTTCATTTGTTTATTTTTTTGTATTCTACATAAAAGTGGCAATACTCAGTATTTGTCTTTTCTGACTTATTTCACTGAGCATAATACCCTCCAGGTCCATCCATATCGTTGCAAATGGCAAAATTTTATTCTTTTCTATGGCTGAGTAAAATTCCATTGGCTATACATACCACAACTTCTTCATCTATTTATCTGATCGCCACTTAGTTCGCTTCCACAGTTTGGCTATTGTAAATGATGTTTCTATGAACATCAAGGTACATGTATCTTTTCAAATTAGTGTTTTCATTCTTCAGGTGTTTTTCCAAGAGTAGAATTCATACATCATATGATAGATCTATTTTTAGTTTTTTGAGGACACACCATACTTTTCCCATAGTGGCTGCACCAATTTATGCTTCTGTCAACAGGATACTAGAGTTCCCTTTTCTCCACATCTTCACCATTATCTATTATTTGCAGACTTTTTGATGGTAGCTGTTCTGATAAGTATGAGGTGATATCTCATTTTGGTTTCGATTTGCATTTTTCTGATGATTACTGATGCGAGCATCTTTTCATGTGCTTGTTGGCTATCTGTATATCTTTGAAAAAATATCTATTCAGGTTTGCTGAACATTTTCTTGGTTTTGCTCATGGCATGTGAAAGTTGCCAGGCCAGGATCAAACCCGTGATACAGCAGTGACAATACCAGATCCTTAACCCATTAGGCCACCAAGTAACTCCTATTCTGAACATTTTTAAATCGAGTCCTTTTCTTTATATTAAATTGTATGAGCTCTTTATAAATTTTGGATATTAACCCCTTACAATTCATATCATTTTCAAATATATCTTTCAGTAGGTTGTCTTTTTGTTTCGTCAGTGGTTTTGTTTTCTAGGCAAAAGCTTGTAAATTCAATTAAGTCCCACTTTTTAAAATTTCTGTGTCTGTTTCCTTTGCTTTAGGACACAGAACCAAAAAAAAAAATCACTACAATTTATGTCAAAAAATATTCTTTCTATGTGTACTTCTATGAGTTCCATGGTTTCTGGTCTTACATTTAGATGTTTAATCCATTTTGAGTTTATTTTTATATATGGTGTGGGAAAATTTTTTGTTTGGTTTTTTCTTTTTTTTTTTTATGGCTGCGCCTGCAGCATATGGAAGTTCCTAGGCTAGAGGTCAAATTGGAGCTGCAATTGCAGGCCTATGCCACAGCCACAGCCATGCTTGATCCAAGCCACGTCTGTGACCTGTGTCTCAGCTCACAGTAATGCCAGATCTTTGACCTATTGAGCAAGGCTAGAGATCAAACCTGCATCCTCATGGATACTTGTTGGGTTCTTAACCCATTGAGACACAACAAGAACTCTGAGAGAAAATGTTTTAATTTCATTCTTTACAAGTAGCTATCCAGTTTTCCCAGCACCACTTTATTGAAGAGACTATCTTTTCTCCATTGTTTATGCTTGCCTCCTTTGTTATAAATTGAATGTTGCATTTTTAATTTATGTGATAAAGATCATACTACACAATGTATAGTTCCCTGCTTAATTTAGTTAATAATATATAAAAAATGTATACTTATGCCAAGAAAATCTTCATAAAGAACAATATGGAATTCCCTGGTGGCCTAGTGTGTTAGGGATCCTGCATTGTTATAGCTGTGACTTGGGTCACGGATATAGCATGGTTTTGATTCCTAGCCTGATAACTTCCACAGGCCATGAGCATGGCCAAAATAATAATAATAGCAATAATATTTCTCAAACTATAAATTAAAGGAGATAGTGTATGTAAAATCAGGTGCTACTGCCTGACAGCTAGCAAGTTCTCATTAAAGGTTATATTGAAAGAAGTGGTGTCATTATGTTGTGATAAATATTACTATTTGTGCTACCGCTGCTACTTCTATAGTTGTTATTTCAACAGCAAAATGATAATATTGATCCTCACAATAAAATTCTTATATAGCCATGGCAGGGAAAATAATGAGGTTTGAATCATGAATAACTTATTAGGGGGACAGAGGTCATGGCTGTGATTCAGGTCTTCCCCATACTAATTTAGAAATATTTTAGTCTACCTATTGTAAGACTAAGCACATGTGGAATTATTTTAAATTCTAATTTATCCAGATCTCTGAGTTTTCCCTTAAGAATTTCTTTATAGGAGTAGGCTGAAGTCAACCATTTGATTGGAATTAAGAATAGAGGATTTGTATTAAAGTTGTGTTTGTTGCAATACTTGTAGTTGAACTATATGTTATAGAATAACAAATATGATAAACTGTATTAAGTACGTTCTTCATATCTTATGCACAACTGAGGAAACTATTTTTTGTGTGTCTAAAATAGCAATGTGGTTGGTAATGGTGTTGTGACGGTTTTATAATTTTTTGATCTGATGGATACTAGCACTATGTCTCAGTGCTCTTCTTTTCCAAGTTCAAATATTTCAATACCTGGGTTCTTAGTCCATTTGAGCTACTACAACAACATATCATAAATGTGGTGGCTTATAAATAAAATAAGTTTATTTCTTATAGTTCTAGAGGCTGGTATGTCTAGGATCAGGGCATTAACAGGTTTGGTGTCTGACAAGAGTGTTTTCTGGTTCATAGACAACCATCTTCTCACTGTGTCTTCATGTGGTGGAAAGGACTAGAGAGCTCCATGGTTTCTTTTAAAGGGCACCGATCCCATTCATGAGGGCTCCTTCCTTATGACCTAATCTCTTTCTCAAAGACCCTACCTCCTATTACCATTGCCTTGATGTTAAGGATTTCAAAACATGAATTTGCGGGGACACAAGCATTTGGTCTATAACAGTGAGTTAATTTTTGGGCTGGGCACATTACTCCTATGTGCAATCTCAGTTAATCCTCATGGATACCCTGCATACTGGTAGGTATTATTAGGCCCAGGTGGCCCATGAGGATTCTAAGGCTCAGGGAAAGTCATATGGCTTGGCTGAGTTCTAAAGTATTTTCACTTATTATAAAGCCATCAAAATGATGTTTAATTGAGCAATTTCGGTAGAATGACTAAATGTTTGTAATGCAGTGCTATACATAAGAAAAATGATATACAATGTTGAAACAATGCTTTATACAATATATACAATGTATGCTATAATACATACTTAGTTAAAGAAAATAGATAAGGGGATAGAAAAATATCAAATGTAATTTTTTTTCTTCTTTTTGTTATTTTTAAGGCTGTACCCATGGAATATGGAGGTTTTCAGGCTAGAGGTCTAATTCGAGCTGTAGCCGCTGGCTTACACCACAGCCACCACACAGGATCTGAGCCAAGTGTATGACCTATAGCACAGCTCTTAGCAATGCCGGATCCCTAACCCACTGAGCAAGGCCAGGGATCAAACCCGCAACCTCATGGTTTCTAGTCAGATTCATTTCTGCTGCACCACAGCGGAAACTCCTGTGATTTTTAATATTTTTAATATATACACCCCTAAAGTTAGTATATTTGTGTTCTCCTTTTTGTTCATTCATGATTTTTCTTTTAATGTTTTCTTATCTTTATTGAAAATGACTTTTGAAAGATTTTGTCACTTTTTAAATAAAAAATGTAAGGTATAAATGAAGTAGAAATAGTGACATGACATGAAATTGGTGGTGCAAATGTATGATGCAGGGTCTGCTAAACTTAGTATTAGAGATCAATTCTGGCCATTAATTCAAGAAAGTTATGAAAGTTCTGCCAAGTTCTAGGCACTATACCAAGGCTAAGTTTGAATTGTCTAATGCTTACGATTATGTTTAAAAAAGGAGCAATAGTTTTTAGAAGATTATTTCTTTTTAGGGCCACACTTGTGGCATATGGAAGTTTCCAGGCTAGGGGTTGAATCAGAGCTCAGCTGCTGGCCTGTGTCGCAGCCACAGTGATGCAGGATCTGAGCTGTGTCTGCAGTCTACACCACAGCTCACAGCAACACCGGATCCTCAACCCACTGAGCAAGCCAGGGATCAAATCCACATCCTCATGGACACTAGTTGGGTTCATTATCTCTGAACCACAATGGCAACTCTCTAGAAGATCATTTCTATTTCCCATCCATGTTGTGATTTCTTGATCTGCACAGGCATAGCTTCCCTGTCACACTTGAACACAAGACATAAACTAAACCTCCTGCCAGAGTCCATAGAGGTAGTTTTGGGATAAGAAGCAAGTGAAAAGACAAACATGAACCACACCCAAATTATCTATACAATTATTTCCCTCCCCTGAAGATAAATTACTCAGAAAATCAGAATATTTATTAGTGGAAACCTGGTCAAAGGACAATGAAACTGTTAAACTGTTGCTAAAATAATCCATTCTTTCACCAATACCTCAGGAAGAAGGGAGATAGTTATTAAGGTAGTCTTGGGAGAACTTTTATGAAAATTAGGACTTTAAATGAAAATTCACTCATTTATAGAACCCGTTTGAAGACCATTGTGTACTGCACCCTGCAATAGATATGGGACCACCTGTAGAGAGAAACACTAGTTGGATTTGTGTCCACTGAGGAGTTCATAGTTGGAAGAGAGGAGAAGGTTGTGAAAATATAAATACAGGTCACTCAAAAGATTTCAGACCCTCCTGTTTATCATATAGCCTTTTCTTAATTGTCTCAAAGTATTCCCCATCAGCTGAGGAAGTCCATTCCACCCATCATGTAGTTCCTGAGACTCTTAAGAACCATGCATTTTCCCCCATGTACTCCTATCCATTGCAGCTTTCCACCTTTTTCTGCAGAGCACTGCTCCTGGCTTTTTTCATCAGTTAGTTTTGGCTAATCGAAATTATTTTTGTCACTGCATTTCTCCCTCTTGTCCATCTAACCCCATGGCATAAATCTAGGCTTTCTCTTGATTCCCCAAAGCACAGATAATTCGAAGCTACCATGTTTAACATCTTCACTAATATAAAGAACTTTCAATATGGAAAGTGTTATAGCTCATGTAGGATGAAGTTTATAAACATAAGAATTCTTAGACCTCTTGCAATAAATTCATGATCCCCAAAGGGTTCAAGACATGTTAAGTGAAAACCTCAGTAATAGAAATACAAATAATCAGAATCCAGATGATCAAATTTAATGTTAGACTTTGGTTTACCATGCTAGACATCAATGGAGATTCCTATGAAGTTAGATATGAGATTTTACCATACCACTTCTCTGCTTCAGAAATCTCAGTGGTTCTCTAGCGATCAAGGATGAGTCCATTCTCCTCCAAAAGGCACATACGGGTCTCTAAGCCATCCTTATCTTACCTTTCATATCCTTTTTTTTTTTTTCAACAAATCCCTGCCCCAAACTCAAAACCCCAGCAATATCAAAATATACGCATGTCCCTAGCAAAAGTTCATCATGCTTCAGAGCCTTTGCCTCTGCTGTTGCTGTGGACTAAAAGTCACTGCCTGCTCTGCTCCTTAACTAACTTCATCAAATAAAGTCTTATTAATTTTTTTTTCTAGACCAGTTCAGTATCTTCTGTCATATTGATTTGAAAATGTACTCTTTATTGAATTACATACATGAAAGGTTAACATGAAATGGAGAAAATATTGGCTCTAACATCAAGCCATCAGCGCTCGTATTCAAATCATACCTTTTTTTTTTCTTGGTTATTCCTGTTTCTTTTTAGGGCCGCGCCGGTGGCATAGATGTTCCTGAGCTAGAGATCGAATCTGAGCTGCAGTTGCTGGCCTGCACCACAGCCATAACAGCGCCAGATCCGAGCTACCTCTGCAACCTACACAGCAGCTTGAGGCCATGCCAGATCCTTAACCTACTGAGAGAGGCCATGGATAAAACCCACATCCTCATGGATGCTAATGTCAGGTCCTTAACCCACTGAGCCACAATGGGAACTTCTCTCTCTTTTTTTAATTTTATTGTACTATAGTTGACTTTAATGTTGCATTAGTTTTGGATTTACAGGAAAGTGAGGTTCCCTAAACTTAGGTTTCCTCATCAGTAAAAAGCTGATGATAATGATGGAATAATAGAATTATTGTGAAATTAAATTAGAAACCCTATAACATGCCCATTCAATGCACAGTACAAGTTTATTCAATAAACAACTACTATAATTTACTAATGAAAACAGAAAGGAAAGCTGTTTAGAACTCACGTAATGTTGAATTGGGTAAAGTTTTAACAAAATAGTTTTGTAACATTCACATAAGGCATAGAAATTCTTCTGTTACTGGCCAGCTACCTCATGGTAGCTCTTTCTACACAATAAACAAGACCTTATTCTACTGGTCTAGTCACGCGTGGTTGTGTAGCAAACTATATTAAAGCTTAATGTCTTAAAATGACACCAGTCATTTATTTGATCACAAATAGGCTGGAGACAGTTTGCTCAGCAAGACCTCAGAGGAGAAGATTCACCTGGACCTTGGAGCATCTTCTTTGAACATGGCACATTCACGTGGCCAAGGACATGGGTTTGTCCACGTGGGCTTTTCCAAGGGCTTCCTCAGCTTCATCAGAGCATGGTGGCTTGATTCTATGAGCAAATATCCCAAAGACAGAAAAATGGAGAATACCAGTTAGGTATAGCCTGAGCCAGACACTTGCACAGCAGCACTTTCTCCTGTCTATTTGATAATCAGTCAAAGAGCTCAGATTCAAGGAGAGAGACATAGATATTCACTATTTGATAAAAACAAAGAATTTGAGGGACATGCTTTAAGACTACTACATGTCTTAAATCTCCCAGCTATTAATGCTGGAGCCGGGGTATAACTATGGGCTAATCTTCGGCCAAAGGCCATCTCACAAATGCTAAAACTGAATTAAGGAGAAATAAGGCAAATTTAAATAATTTCCCCAGGGAGAAATGGAGAGTGACTCCAAATCTCTTAAATTAGGTACCACATTATGGTTCCTAGATGAAATGGACCAGTGCGTGGCAGTACACTTGTAAATGATGATAATTTCTATCAATGAATTGGTATATATGAGAATATAAGTACATTCTGATGTAGATCTATAGTTTTAGCACTGTGGACTATTATGAGCTACCGAGGAACATTGTAAAGTTAGTCACATGGTATGAAAAATTTATAGCTTAAATGGCTAAATGATATTACAGTTAAATCATTTCAGAATCATCTTATTCCATGCAAACTGTCTTTTGCATACATACATGCTGTTTGGATTTAGACGGATTAGCTGCTTGTACTATTTCTGCCTTGACAGTGTACTGCTTCTCAGTGATAAAGCAAGACTTTTCAGTGTACAAGGTCACATGTCCATAGAGATCAACAGCCAAGCATCCAGAGGGGATCCCTTTAAGGAGATTAGACTATTCTGTGAGGCACCTTATAGAGAGACAAATTTTGTATGAGGTCTATAAAGCTGTACCAGGGAAAGGAAACTGGGAATTTGATAATAGTTAATGAAGTTGCTGTGTTTGAGAGTTCAGTTTGGCTCTGAGCCTTGTAACAGTTAAGGAAGGAAAGTAAAAAATCTTTTTCAAAATGGGTCACTATTCTGTACCCATTAAACTGTTTTTCCTTTTCTTGTCCACTAAGATAATAATGAAACTCTAGGAATTGAGAAATGATCATTTTGCAATTTATTAAGTAAAATTGCTATTGATCCTGTTTAAAAATTTCAGAATGTTCTGGCCAGTTTGATTCTTCTATACAAAATACACATTTTGAATTGAGGAATGGGGATGGTTTTGCTACAGTCTAATATTTAAGAAGAATGTCCTTCTAAAGCCTTTTAGAATTGTCTCTCAGTCACCCGGCAGGATCTGGATAGTAGAGCCACGAATAATTAGTGATATTTATTGAGGTATTTTTATTTATTTATTTATTTATTTATTTATTTATTTATTTATTTATTTTTCAGGGCCATACCCTTGATATATGGAAGTTCCAAAGCTAGGGGTCGAATCAAAGCTGCAGCTGCTGACCTACACCACAGCCACAGCAATGCTGGTTCTGAGCCGTGTGTGTGACCTACATCACAGTTCACAGCAGTGCCAGATCCCCAACCCCCAGAGCAGGGCCAGGGATCAGACCTGGATCCTCATGGAAACTAGTCGGGTTCGTTACGTAGGGAGACAAGATGGGAACTTCTGCTGAGGTATTTATTGTGTACAAATTGTAACCTGAGGGAGTACATCAACGTGTTAAGCACCTCTTCTAGGAGCATCGCCTGCCTTACAGCCAGGTAAATGTTACTCCCCATCTACAGAGGCGTAGGAGGTTTAAGAGGATTACTGAGTTTAGAAGGGTAACCTAGGTCTAGCTGTCCAACCCATGAGTACTTTTGTTTTTCTCTACTTAACACTGCTCTTCAACCACAGGCCAGAGAGTACAAGAGAGCATGGCGATGCCAAGGTAGGCATTCCCACTATGGCACAGCACGTTAAAGACCTGGCATTGTCTCTGCAGTGGGTTAAGGATCTGCTGTTGCTGCAGCTGTGGTAGGCTGGCTGAGGGTAGTATATATGCAGAGTCTCCTTCTGAGTCTGCCCTCTTAGTGGACCTTCTTTATACCATCATATTAGTCCAGAGCCTTTTCTACTTTCGTTATTTTTTGTGTCTTACCTTGGGGGTACTTCTCAGAGAGAGGAGCCACGCCAGGTCAAGAGCTGGCTAGCTCCATCTACCCATGAAGGCCCTCTGGTGACTGACTGTGTTGCCTTCAGTAAATGAGAACCCAGGAAGGTGGTGTTGTAGCCTTCTCCACATTATCCTCCCTCTGAGTTCAGATATTTCTGCCTGCATCAGTTATATGACTGTTGACTTGTGCTGTCTTGGATTTCTATCCCCAGGTACACAGGTCTCCCTCTCATCTCCCTTTCCCTTAGAATCCTTCTGTGCATCTCTGTGGTTCATGCTATACCTATCCCTGAATAGTAATGGCTCCCTGGATGGGTCTGTGTGAAGCAACGCACAATCAAGAGAGGTTTGGAGGACCTTTGAGCCTTCCTCATTGCAATATTCTCTCAGCCTCCAAATGTGTGGATTTACATCGTGTTTTAAAGTTTACAAGTGATTTCACTTTAATAATTTTCTTCAATCTTCATAACAACCCTGTAAAGCAAGACATAATGATTATATCTATATTACACAGAGAAGAAACCGAATCTTAGTGTGGTTAATTAACTTGGCCAAGGTCCCATAGCTAGACTATAAAACATTTCTTGAATGGAAGAAGGAAGGAAAGAATGAGGTACATTAAGACTTGAGACCAAGTCTCTATAACTGCATAATTAGTGTTCTTTTCAATGTACTGTTCTGTCACTCCTTAGACATCTTGCTTAAACTAATTCCACCGAAGTTGTTATTGCTTAAAATGATTGGAAATGGCACAATTCAGTCATGGTGGGAGAAACAAGGAAAACAAAAGATAACATCTCCTACTAAGATAATTTTTTAAAAAAGCACTATCTCTCAGGGAGCATGGCTGGGGCAAGCTGAAATGAAGCATATATCTGGCAACTGGAAAACATATGCCATCACATCCTTACAAGTAGCACAGCGTTTTGCTGTATCCTTTACTTTTTAAGTCAGCCTTTGAAAAATAAAATTTCTAATTTTCCATATTTTTTCCTCATTAAAGGCCTTGAGGGCTATAAGGTGAAAAGTCCCTCAAAAACATTTCTGATCTTCCCCCGTCTCAGCTCTATGAATAGAATTGTCTTTTCCGTAAGCTTTAATCAGTGTCTCACTGAGTAAGTAGTGGTAATCAAACCGATTTTTAATACTTTAACCCATTATATTTAATTGGGCTCTTTAAGTTACAGGAATAAATAGAAACGGATGAACCTTTAAATCCCCTGGCACTAAATGCTGTTTACCTGATTCACTTCAATGAATCAACCTTCCCATCCAGCTACTCCCCCCACCCCAAAGGGGGGGAAAAAACCTGCAATTAAATGTATGGTACTGGATCATTTCTTGCTGGCAATAATTATATGGGAGAATTTAGAATCTCATCAGAAGGTCTAATTTGGAGTAATAAACCTTCTAGCTAATCTTCTACCTAAAGTCAACGGTCCCAGTCTAATGTTGATGATAATATAGAAGCCTAAAATAACAGACTGAAAGATAACCATCACTCTAAATTATACCTGGGTGAGGGTATAACACACACATAGAAAGAAGGCTCTCTTTTCAGAACTGAGAAAAGTTAACTTTTTAAAATTTTTTGGGTCTTAGCAACAGTACCCAAGGCATCCAAGCAACCTGGAAGAGAAAGAATTTGAGCGTGGTAAATGGTGGAACTTTTGCAGGCTGAGTTTGATGACATTCCATGTAGAAGAGACAACAGAAGCCAAGTCAGCATAAGTTGAATAAGGAGACCCCTGGGGATAGTAATGAGTTCTCTGTGACTCAGGTATTCAAAGGGGAGATTGATAGAGAAGGCAAGCCTTCTCACTTTCCACTTTTAGCAAGTTGCCTGAGGTATGTCACAGATTTGGCTGCAGGGCTGGAATGCCTTGGGTTGTATACTTTTTTTAAAATAACATGAACCATGAAAAGTGGCCCAAGTGAATAATGGTATGACTAGATCTGTGCTTTATACAGAGCCACTGTGGCTATAATGTGAGCTGGAGAAGAGGTTGAAAGCAATGAGGAAATTTGCAGTTATGGAAGAGAGGGGTAATAAGGCTAGAGTTAGGCAGGAGTTTTTAGAATAAAGTTGTATAAGGATTTCTATTGTAGTGTAGAGCTGAAATTCCAGGAATTGTAGAGTCATGGTTTTTGGAGGTCAAAAAGCATTTGGAGCAAGAAAATGATTAAAATTTCAAAGTGGAAGATACTAGCATTTCTTTTTTGTTTCCTTTTTTTTTTTTTTTTTGCTTTTTTAGGCCTCACCTGTGGTATTATGGAAATTTCACAGGCCAGGGGTCGAATCAGAGCTACAGCTGCCAGTCTACACCACAGCAACACTGATCCGAGTCATGTATGCAACCTGGCCCACAGCTCATGCCAGCAACGGATCCTTAACCCACTGAGTGAGGCCAGGGATTGAACACGCACCCACATGGATCCTCGTTGGGTTCTTAACCTACTGAGCTACAAGAGGAACTTCCTATAATGACATTTCTTTCTTCTTTCATACAGAAGAAAGACCGAATTGGAAAAGAAGGGCATATAAATGACCTATGTTAGCCACTGTGATTTAGGAGAATGTTCCAGCCCCAGTGTTCAGAGGTCCTACTGGCAGCTCTGCAGGCAGTGCTAGTGTTATGAAAAGCCAGGTGAGTCGTCAGTGACTACTGAGGGCCTACAGCAAAGCTGTGTACCACTACACACAGAGTCATGAGAAGAGAAGGGAGGGAAAGGAGGGCTACCTTTACGTCAGGTCTATATGTAAGAGACAGACAGAAGAGGAAGGAACGTTAAGGTTCCAGTTTCTCAAGAGCTAGAAAGAGGCCAGGAAGATGAAGTACCATAAAAAAAAAATTAAATTAAAAAAAAAAAAGAGAGAGAGAGAGAAAGAAGTTCTTGTTAAGAGCTTTGGTAGACAGAGGAGTGGATAAAGAAGATGTGGTACATATACACAATGGAATATTACTCAGCCATTAAAAGGAAATAAATGATGGCATTTGCAGCAACATGGATGGACCTGGAAATTATCATACTAAGTGAAGTCAGTCAGACACCAACATCAAATGCCATCACTTACATATGGAATCTAAAAAAAGAACACAATGAACTTCTTTGCACAATAGATATTGACTCACAGACTTGAAAAACTTATGGTTTCCAAATGAGACAGGTTGTGGGGTGGGGGGATGCACTGAGGATTTGGGATGGAAATGCTATAAAAATTTGGTTGTGATGATTGTTTTACACCTATAAATGTAATAAAATTCATTAATTAATTAAAAAAAGAGTTTTGGTAAAGATGAATGGATTGGAACATTAGGAGAACAGTCATTATTTAAAAAAGAATTTCTAAGTAGAATTTTGAAATTAAAAACTTGAATGTTAAGATTTAAAGTGTAGCATTTAAGTAGATCTTTGTGAATTTAACTTATTTTTATCGGATTCCAACAGTGAAATGTTGGAAGGTGATAAACCGAGGTGGCTGAAGCCTGAGGAAGAAGCAGGGTTTCCAAGTGGACTTGATTGCTCCTTTGCTGCCTCAGTTCTACTGTTTGATAGGATATTTGGGATTCATATATGAGAGTAAAAGAATGGGGAAAAATAGGAATAGAAGTAATATGTATTAAGTATGAAATATGTTTTATAGGCTGGGCATTTGCATTAAGGTTATCACATAAACACCACCATTTAATCCTGACCATGTCAAGAGGAGGTCGGCGCGTTTTCCAGTTGAAAGCAATGCACAGAGATGTTAAGTTGCTTTCCTGAGGTTGTGGCGCCAATATTTGCCAGAGTTGGAATGATGTGAAATCAGTAACTAAGTTTTCCTTGTATTTAGTCCACAAACATCAGTGAGTACAGATTTTGAACCAGACGGTATATTGAGCATTAGAGGGAGAAAACATCTTTGCCCTCAGGATACTTACAGTCTTGGGGGACAGCCAGAAGGGGAAGGATGCCTCTGGATTATACTGAGCAGAGTAATTCAAAAGACAGGTTAAAACTTAATACCTGGGATAGAAATACGGCAGTGGAAAGTTACATTTCCTGAAACCTCCCTTAATAAATGTAATAGTATTTACAGCTGTGGTTTTGCGGCCTCAGGCCTGAAAACATTGCCCACCTTCTCCCTTCCACCTTCACTTTCAACTTCAGTTCTCTGAACCCTTCTCTTCTCTGCCTCTCCCCTTCCCTGCTACTCCCACCACGCCCACCTCCTACCCTGAGGTACCTCTGCACTCAGCCTTTGCAGATGCTCTCTTTGCCTGGGATGCTGTCTCCCCAGTGGTACATCTAGCAATCTCTTTCCCAGCCCTGCAGGCTCACCTGGGACCTTTCCTGACATCACCAGGCAAACGTAAACGGGTCTTCTGAGCATAGCTTGCCCTCTGTGCAGAACCTCGATGCAAAAATAGCCCCATGATAGAGTCTTTACTTTCCTTCTCTCAGGCAGTCTTGGAGTCAGGAAACATGCCTCTCCATTCCTGGATCACAATGCCTAGCACACCGGAAGCCTTGGGAAATATATGTGGAATACAAAGGAGTGGCATATAGATAAAGGAGCATATCTTTGGAATATCTGTACAGGTGCAAATCTTTGCTTGATGGTATTATAGGAATGTTTCTCCCTGTGTCATGACCGCATTTGTTTTGCATTTTAGCCCCATTACCATAATAATAACTCTCCATCTGCAGCTTATGCATTTGAAAATAAATTGCCTTGCCCGGGAAATAAGGGAAGGGAATGCTATTAAGTGACCATAATTGTTATTACTTTAATAATCACCTGTATATTATAAAATCTGAACAGAAAAATTCAACTAAAAGGGCCAAAATGCTAAGTCTATTATTGAGTATGCTTTCTTGGTGGAGTGATATTTTTACAGAAAATATTTTCCTATTCTACTAAACTGTATTTTATTTAACAAGAGCATGAATACATCCTGAGGTGGGCTTAAAAAGTAGCAGAGCTAGTCAAATGCCAAAATTGATGCCAGCGCTGGAATCTAAATCTACACAAAGAATAGAGTAATGGCGTTGGGGACAAGGGTTGAATGTGGCTGTGATTTCTCTTTTGCACATGTCTGCGCATAAAAGCCGTTCGGCATGTTGAGAATGCCTTCCCTTCCTCCAAAATCTTGGCTAACTCCCATCTCACCTGTTCCTTAGGGCACACTTTCTCTGTGAAGCTTCCTTCATTTTCATTCAAACGATACTTCTGCTATTTTTATATCCATCTCATTTCACTGTAATTACTTATAGGTCTATAATTTATATTAATTGATGAACCCTTCCAAATCAAGGGCATTTTCTTATCCACCCCCGTATTCCTCATTGCCTGGTACTTTGCCTTTTCCACAGAAAATAATAAATGTTAAAGTGACGTAGCCCAACCATGGTTCTGATGATAGGAAGTTACAATAGACATAAGGTTTCTGATCTTATATTGTGGACTTAAAAAGAAATACGCAATGTGGGAGTTATGAGTTGTGTTGTTTGTGGCAAAATGAGGACTATAGCCCAGGAGGCAGCATTTCAGATAGTTCTGAAAAACCCGCTCTGAGGAGGTGAGGTGGGAACTAGGATATACAGGAACTTTGAAACAAAGGGCAGGCAATAGGAATAAGAGATAAGTCTTAATAAAAGAGGGATGCACGGGGGTTTGGGGTTGGAATATACACACTGTGGCATATGGAATGATTGGCCAATGGGGACATGCTATAGAG
The DNA here is from genome assembly GCA_004024745.2 of Catagonus wagneri. NCBI lineage: Eukaryota > Metazoa > Chordata > Mammalia > Artiodactyla > Tayassuidae > Catagonus > Catagonus wagneri. Next base: position 1,721,924 of record PVHT020000037.1, read on the forward strand.
AGTAAGGGAACTCTATTCAATATTCTGTGATATGGGAAGAGTCTGGAAAAGAATGGACATGTGTACAAGTATAATTGAATCACTTTGTTGTACAAAGAAAACCATCATAACATTGTAAATCAACTACACATCAATACAACTTCAAAAATTGAAAAATAAAAAAGAAAGAAAACCAGATATCTCAAGGAATTTAGCACTTTTCTACGTATGAGAAGTGGCAAGGATCTGGCCTCAGTGAAATCATTCCCTTGAAATGCCCCTCAGCTATCTGAGATCAGTGTCTTGTGCTTTCCACATCCTGAGGGTGCACCTTTGGGAGTGGCTGCAGTCTGATGGCTGCAGGTATTCTTTTTTTTTCCTTCCTGAATTTTCTCAGTATCCACCCGCTCAGTAGTGGCCGCAATCACTGATGACCGTGACATCCTTTGCTTACCGTTATGGCAGGCAATACTTAATTTCTCTCATTAGAATATACATTAGTTTACTAATAAATTGTCATAGAAAAATTCATATTTAATTCAAATTTAACAAAATCATCTAGCCTACTAGAAATTAAGACCCTCCTCCCATCCCCCAAAATATTTCCCAACTATTTCTAACAGATGCGCCCTGCACCTCACATGTGCTTAAAACAAGTCACTCAGGCTTGCTGCTCTGACTCTTCACCGTCTGCTGCCTCTCCTTCATGAGAATGAGACCCTGATAAACACAGAGATTTTTCACTATGGTCTGTCATTAATTGTTTTCTTGCTTGCTTGCTCCAGTTTGCATAGAATGTCAAAGAACCAAAGGTCAGGCCATAATTTTAATAATAGTTTACTGAAGATCTGGCCATGACGGAAAAGAAGTCCAGTGTAGAGAGTAACTTGTGACCTCAGCCCAAAGCAAGACACATCTTAAGGTCACTTCTCCACCCAGGTTTCTCTTTCACTTCCTTTTTGTCGCCCAGCTTTAATAAGATATAATCGACTTATTAAAAATAATACTATCTGTCTCACTTCTGACCCTCCTACAGCTTACCACCTTCTTGTACAAATGTGGTAGATATCGCACTAACTGAGTCAGAGTCTAGGTCAAACTAACTCCTGGTCACAGAAGGATAAGGTGATTTTTCTTCATCTTAATCTAAAGCCTTCTTTATTTGTTAGGGCAATCAGAACAAAATATCACAGACTGAGTGGCTTCAACAACAGAAATTCATTTTCTCACAGTTCTTGAGGATAGAAGTACAAGATCAAGGTATTGACAAGTTTGTACTCTTCTGAACTTCGCTTCTTGGGTTCCAGATGACCGCCTTCTCACTGTATCCTCGCACAGTTATCCCTCAGTCTGTGTCCTATTCGCCATTCATATTGGAGTAGGACCCACCCCCAATGACCACATTTAACCTCAGTCATGTTTTCAAGGCCTTATTTCCAAATACAGTCACATTCTAAGGTACCAGGCATGAGGACTTCAATATATAAATTTCAAGGGGAACCCAATGAACACCTATAACCCATAGCACCTCTCTTCTGGGTGCTCATTTTCTGCTTTGGAATAGAGTTTATCCTCGGATGACTGATGGTAGGAATATCTATTCCTTTTGTGTTGGGGGGGGGGTACCTTATCCCTGTGCAGAGAAGTAGGATATATCCTATTGCTTAAATCAAAAAGAGAAAAAAGCCATATCATAGTCACATTTTCAAACCCCCGTTTAGTATTCCATTCAAACTGGATTTTAGTTAGGCCTATTCTTTTTAGTTTCTCCATTTTTAAGGTTCATGATATTTCCAGGTAACCACTTCACAGTTGAACTCATCCTGTAGCATGCAGTTATTTGCTTCCAAGTGTTCCTGCCTTTTTTCCCAGTAGACTGAGATCCTTGAATGGGACTGTGTTTTATAAACCATGTAGCACTTGTTGCAGTGCCTCAGACACAGTAGGTGTAGAGTAGGTACTAGGTGAGATGATAACATTGTATTTGGTTACAATGTTTCATTTAACAATCATGTATTGAACATTAATTCATTGCTAGGTAGCATAAGTATAGGAGAAAAAAACTATGTATCCATTACCTGGCCTTAATTTTCACAATACTCAGTCAAATAAACCAAAGATGAGCAGATGGGTTTTGTCCCCTTTTTTTTAATCTCTGTTTCCTCATAGAGTTAGAATGGTTGTAGATATCACAATCCAGTGTAAGTGGCATAAAGGACAGAAACTATGAAATTAGAACCAGTAGATTCGTTTACCTGTCCTAGTTCAATTACTGATTTTTCTCATTTCAGTCTTACCCTCTTCAACTAAGGAAATGGCCATATTTTGGGTGGCTTCCACTTAGACGCTCTATGTTACATAGTAAAGGTAGACATTATTATGAGATCAAGCTCTTGAGCAATTTCACGTGTCTCCTGACTGAGGGTCCGAATTCTAAACACTAAATTGTAGAGTGATTCTTATAATAACCTAGTGCCCAGTAGGAGTATGCACGCTTTGTTATTTTTTTAATTGAAGTAATTTCACAATTTTAGTGCAGTCATCTGTTTCATGCCTGAGTGATTTTTAATAACTCCATTTGGTATTCCAAAAATAGCAAAAAAAGAAAGAGAAACAAACAAAATTTCCTTCTCTGCTCATCCTACTGAGCAATCTGCTATTATTATATACCAAAAGAAGTCAAAGTCTATATTATTTTTAAGTTACAGCCATAAATTTCATGTGGTTTTGAATAAAAGCTTATATATATTTTTAAGGTGGAATAGTGTAACCCAGCCTCCAAGATTTTCTTTATTAATCCTCTGCATTTGGCCTGGGTTCCCTCTTTCAAGATCACCAGCACATAGATGGTCTAGAGGTCCTAGAGGGGCTCCATTCCGAACTGGCAGAATACCTGAAATGCATTTGCTTGGTCTGAAAACAAGTTGGAGGGGAGATAGGCTGTATGAAACAGCATGGTGTCAGGTAAAAAGCATGGGTTTTTAGGTTGGAGAGCCATGGTTTCAACTTTTTGAGAAGAAAGAGAAGTAAAAAACTATATTCTGAGAATGTGAAGCAAGATTTTTAGAGAGAAAAGAATATTACCACTTATAAATCATTATGAAGAATGTGACACCTGGAGTTTACATTCTGTACACACCTTATTCTCCGAATAGCAAATTGATCCCAAAAGAATCATTTTGAAATTTAGTTGTCTGAAGTGTAGAGTCAATTAAAAAAATAATCATATTTATCTTTTTATTTGGAAATAATTTCAAATTTACTGAAATGTTGCAAGAAAATAAAAGTACAACACTCAATACTCTTTATCCAGGTTTACCTATTGCTAATATTATACTCTAATTTATAATTTCTATATACTTTCTGGACAATGTAAAAGTAAATTAGGTAATTTATGGACCTTTAAACATAACAATATCTGCATATTTCCTAAAAATAGGAAGATTTTTCTGAGATAACTGAAGTACATTTCAAAACCTTAGTACATTTAATATTGAGACAATATTTTATTTAATTCACTCTCTGTATCCAGCTTTGTCAATTGGCCCAAATATAGCCTTGATAGTGTTGGGTTGGTTTGTTTTCCCTCAATACAACATTCAACAGAGTTAGGTATTATGTTTAATTATCACGCCTCTTTAGCTTTAAAATATTTTCACTATTTTTCATTTTCCTTTTCTTTTTGACATTTACATTTTGAAAATACACCACCCTTTTATAAAAAATAGAATTTTCCCTGTGTGTCGTTTATTTGCTGTTTCCCATGATTAGATTTAGGTTATGCATAATGTATTGTTCTTCTCAGGGTATCACATGTGGATGCTTAGAGTGTCCTTTTTCTCTCTGGCAATATTAATTGTGATCACTTAGTCCAAGAGCTGTCAAAGTTCCTTCACTGTATGACTACTATTTTCTTTTGCAAATCATACACAGTCCAAAAGGAGATTTCTTAAGACCATGGAAATATCCTCTTTCTCATCAGATGTTTCTCCTAGATTTAGCATCCTTTGATTCTCTTCAGAGATGATAGATAGATTTTTTTCCCTGTGATGAATGCAAAATGCTGATTTTTCTGACTCCAGCATTCCACCAACAATTACCCATTGGCATTTAATATTCTACTGTGAGCAAAAAAGTCTTCCCTTTTGCCTTCATCTACCTCTCCATCTATTTTCTATCTCCAGTGGATCTGAACTTAAAGAGCTATCTCCTTCCAAATTCTATGTTTTTCATTTATAACAAGTTGCTGATTTATTTTTGAAAGAGCAAAGAGCTTGTTTTTCCTTTAGGAGAAAGACATGGTCAGTTCACTGGTTAATTAACTCTTTATTATCTTAACTTGTAAAATGTTCCTGAAGTGACTTTGTGGTGGGTATTGTGCTTTCAAAGAATTTGTACTATAGGGAGGTAAACATGTAAGTGTTCTAGAAAATAATGTACTGTGTTTTCCTGTATTTTTATTAAAGATCAATTAAAATGTATGACCTAAGACTATTATGGCTAACTTAATATGATAATAATGATATTTCAAGATTGGGTTAAGGATCATGTCTATAATATCAATTGATAAATAGCAAAATTACAATCAAATTTGTCCATCATTTCATATCTCCAAGAAGATGAGTTATTCTTGGTAATAAAAGGTTAAAAAAAATAAAAGAAGCTTTAAGCTTACATTTAAGCTTATATTTAAGCTATAAAGCATGAGCTTTCCCATTTATAAATGCAGTGTTTTCCATTTTAATCCTTTCAAAGCCTGGAGCAAGGAGATAAGGAGGAAACAAAGCTTGATGATGTCTTCCTATCTGTCTCTTGAAATGCGTTCAAAAAAGAAGAAAAATCCTGAATAAGGTACATGGATGGCACAACAGGTGTGCCTTAGTAGGCTTTATATATCAGTAGCAATGTCATACTTATATTTGGATAATTTACTTGTTAAGAATTCTTTTATGATAGGGGTAAATAAGCTAAGAATTGGACCTATACATTTTATGGACACTGTTCCTAAAAACTTGAAAGAAGAGGTCTCTGAGCTTTTACAGCTGTGACCCTTATCCCTGCTCCAATTCCACCTGCCTAAAATTATCTAAAAGTTTAGGACACTGGCAGAATAGGTGGGGTTTGAGGAGTTGAGGAAAATATATTGAACAATTCTTAAACACTGTACTTATTTTTTTTAATTAAAGTATATTTGATTTAAAATGTTCTGTATATTTCTGCTGTATAGCAAATCACATTCTATCACAAGTGATTGGATATGGTTTCCTGTGCTATACAGCAGAACCTCATTGCTTATCCATTTTTAGTATAATAGTTTCCATGTATTAACCCCAAACTCCCAGTCTATCCCACTCCCTCCCCGCTCCTTGGCAACCACCAGTCTCTTTTCCATGTCTGTGAGTCTCTTTATCTTCTATAGATAGGTTCATTTGTGCCCATATTGAAGTGATATCATAGGTATTTGTCTTTCTTTTTCTGATTTACTTCAGTTGGTATGAGAATCTCTAGTTGCATCTATGTTGCTGCAAATAGCATTATTTCATTCTTTTTTATGGCTGAGTAGTATTCTGTTTTGTACATGTATCACATCTTCTTAATCCATTCTTCTCTTGATGGACAGTTAGGCTATTCCATGTCTTGGCTATTGTGAATAGCGCTGCTACAAACGTACACGTGCATATATCTTTTTGAATTGTACTTTTGTCTGGATATATGCCCAGTACTTGGATTGCTGGATCATATGGTAGTCCTGTATTTAGTTTTCTGAGAGACCTCCATACTGTTTTTCACAGTATTTGTACCAATTTACATTCCTACCAACAGTTTAGGAGGGTTCCCTTTTCTCCACACCCTCCCCAGCATTTATTTGTGGACTTATTAATGACAGCCATTCTGACTGGTATGAGGTGGCACCTCATTGTAGTTCTGATTTTTATTTCTCTAATAATTAGTGATATTGAGATTTTTTTTTCATGTGCTTACTGGCCATCCATATATCTTATTGGTTAAATGTCTATTTAGGTCTTCTGCCCATTTATTTATTTATTTTTATTTTGAATTGTATGAGTTGTTTATATATTTTGGAGGTTAAGCACCAGACTTAAATGTAGTTTCTGCAATAATTGTGTAAGATAGAACTTTGTACCCATTATATAGATAAGGAATCTAAAATTCGGAAAAAAGAAGTGATTTGGCAATTATTCTAAGGTCATATGCAGTTCCAGCCAGGTGTCTGGTGTCTGGTGTCTGGTGCTTGGCACACAAGTCCATGATAACTTATCATTAACTCTTGCCAAGACTCCAGGACCATTTGCAGAAAACAGCCTAGGCACCTGTCCAATCCCAGAGAAAAACCTAATCCAAGGCTTCAGAAGAACAATGTGCATTGTGCATTACACTTTTCAAACAGTCTTTATGTCCTTTATCTAATTTGATTAGCAATGGATTTCGTTAAATAGAGAATGCTTTTATTAAATAATTAACTTAATTTGCTTTCTTTAAACTAATGGACAGGAATAGAGCACAGAGGACATCAGACTCCACCAGGCTAAAGCCCTGTCAGGCTAATTCATTCTCTTGCTTTTGAGCTCGTTTCCGAGTTCTCTCAAAGCCATCATTAATTTGGGCTTTGTGTGACGCGTTGAGTCACTCCTCCCTTTGCCACCCAGGTGCCTCCTGCCACTTGGTAATTGAGCCAAGGTCTGCATATGGGTCTTGACAGATTCATCTCATAACACTGTGACACTTAATTCCAGTGAACAAATAGACTGGCAACCAGTTTAGACATCCAAGGGCTGATCCCTTTTGGTAGCAGCTGCTTGATGGCGCCTGTCAGGAGGTAGATAGCCTTGGCATTTGGAACTGGAGTCACCTTCTGGGGAAGTGACTGCGCTTTCTCCAAGTGTGTCCGTAAAATCTTGGCATACAAGAATGGTTTAAAAAATCCACTTAGTTAATTTCTACGTAGATGACATTTCTGGTTTTGTAAACACTTTTTTCTGCTTTTATTGAAATGGTGTGGGGAGAAAATTAAAACAGAATATAGATACTTCCTGTGGCTAGATATTTATTTTGGATACTTTACCCACATACAAAATGTCATAAAATCTATTTTAAAATACCCATTTAAAGAATATTCAGTTTTAAGATCCTATTTCAAAAGAAGATAGTAAATTTCACAGCAGAAGGTGGACTAAGTGTTCTAACGTGGATTTAATGATAATTGGGCTCAACATAGTACGAGCCTGATGGGAAAAACATGATTTAGAGGCTAGATTCAACCCTGTAGATCCAAAAACGTGGTTGGTATATATAATGATGATTAAATCCATGATACTTGAATCACAGTAACCAAGTTTATTTTTGACAATTAAAAATTCCTGTTAGTTAGCTATACCTGGATCCACCTGCAAAGTGACCAAAACACTTGTGCCAGTTTTTCAGGCCACTGAAATTTCCCCTGAATGATGTTGATGTGTTGGCAATTTTGTAAAATTATTTCTATTTCCTTTTAGTGGTTTCCTGACAGAATACTTCTGTTACATTTCTCCACCTGAGTAAAGTAGTCTGTGACATATACTGGCTGTGGAGTCAGAGAAAATCTGAATGGTCTGTTCTACCGGTTATTAGTTGCTTGACTCCAAGCAAGTCACTTAAGTGTCCTGAGCTTCAGTTTCGATAGAATGGGGATGGTAATAGTATCTCCTTTCTAGGCATTTTCAAAACTTAGAGATAACGTGTATGAAATATTTACTGGAGAGCTTAACACATACTAGGTATTCGATAAATGACGGCTCTCACCACCACCACCACCATCAACATCACCCCCACTGCGATCATTATCATTCTAAAAGCTTTCCTCTAATTGTACGCATATCTTTATCCAGTTTCCAAGTTCTCCTTTCTTGATTTAATTTGAATGTAATTCTGTCCCCTAAGGCAACTTCTGCTAATCTGACATCATGTATAGATTTTACAAACCTAAGTCTCACAGGGAAATGCATCACTTAGTTATAGGAAAAATATCTATTTAGAGAAGGAGAGAAAAATAGAGCTCCTAATGTGAACTTATGCTGTATAGTGATGTTCTTTTATAATGTGTCAAATTTGACCAGAGTCTAGAGATTCACTTTGTAGACAAGTAGTATGAACTACCATTTATGAATACCTTCTACATGTTATGCACGCTACCTCCTTTTAATCTTCAAAATAGCCCTAAAAGTTTGATTATTATTTCAGCTTTACAGATTAAAAACAATAGAATTAAGCAAAGTTACATAATTTTTTTTTTTTTTTTTTTTTTTGCTTTTTAGGGCTGTACCCATGGCATATGAAAGTTCCCAGAGGGGTCAAATTGGAGCTACAGCCACCGGCCTCCACCACAGCCACAGCAATACGGGATCTGCCACATCTGTGACATACACTACAGCTCATGGCAACGCTGGATCCTTAACCTACTAAGTGAGGCCAGGGATCAAACCTGCATCTTCACGGATCCTAGTTGGATTCGTTAACTGCTGAGCCAGGAAGGGAATTCCAAAGTTACAAATTTTTTTTTAACTTCACACAATTATTAAGTATTTGATCTGGAATTCAAACTCTCAGAGTGTTGAATAATAATGCCCATGAATGTTTACGATATCCTACCTCTTAGATAACACAAACCGTTAAGTGTTGAGGTCCTCAGTTCAAACACCATAGTCCAAAGAGGCTTCATTTCTATTTGATATTAAGGTATGTTGAAACTGTATACATTTTGCATGAGACTGGATTTGTAGCATAGGTCTAGTCAGAGACTAGCCAAACTAATACCATTCATACAATATTATTAATCAAATAATGGCAACAGAGAAACCGTAATCCTTGTTCAATAATTATTGAATATGACTTTGCTGCAAAAGCTGATATTCCAGTTAACACAATGGCAACTCCTTCTATTTCTTACATTAACCCTTCTCCATACCAAAAAGCCAGATTTACAGTGGATCTTTGTATTTACCTGAGGCCTGGCAAAACAGTCATGTATTATAAGTGCAAATTTTCTTTCTCTTTCTTAATGTAGAATAATTTTATAAATATACTGTTACTTTAATAATAAATCCAGGCTCTTGGGTAAATAGTCCACTTTTCCAAATGGAATAGATTGTGAAGTTACAGGATCCAAGATTTAAAATAAATATGGCAATTCCCTCTGGGGCAACTGAAAATGGTGTCTCTGATCTCACCAAGGTTTGAGCAACAAAGTATGCCTAGACAAATATCAGAAAAATCATGTAATATTTTCAACATGTAAGTCATGTACTAGGGACTGGGGATTCAAAAGCAGAATAATATTCAGTTTCTACTATTAAAGAAGTCATAGTCCAGTGAGAGTAAAAGTTAATTACAATAAGGGTAATAATTGATATGACAAAAGATGTCTCAAGCTGCAGTGGAGAGGGCAGGGGAAAATCATGAATTTGGAATTAGATATAAGCATTTGGCTTGAGGCCCTTTCAAAATATCCAAGTAAATTAAGCAATTAATAGCTGACTATAAGAACAGAGGAGTAAGCAATACTTTTAAACCTTTTGGGGGTGTTATTTATATTAAATAGTGTGTTGAGAAATAAACTATCTGGAGTAGCACCTAGCACTGGCTGAGCAATTAATATCCACTAAGGGCTTTGTCAAGTGCTTTCTGCACATGGCATTCAGTCTTGGTAGCAGCCCTTTGGTGCAGGTGTGGTGGGGTTGCAATATTTGTACCCTCAACATGTCTCTTTGGTATGAGGATAATTTGAAAATGAAAACAACCAAGGCCAAAAAGACTCAGAAAGTCTCAATTTTTACCTCTCCTTGAGCTGTCTAAAGAATTTATAAAAAAGGATTTGTTCTAGGAATAGAGCTATCACCAGAGACTTCAGCAAAGAATATGAGCTAGGTGTGGTGGGGGAAGCGCAGCAGCAGGACCTAAAGATCAGAGACCACTCTGTGTCTTATTGTCTCCGCATGGCCCAGCAAACATTTGTTTTTTGTTTTTGTTTTGTTTTGTTTTTGTTTTTGTTTGGCTTTTTAGGAGTATATGAAAATTCCCAGGCTATGGGTTGAATCGTATCAGCAGTTGGTGGCCTATGCCATGGCTCAGGGCAACACCAAGGATCAAAGCAAAGCCAGGGATCAAACCCACGTCCTCATGGATACTATTCACATTCGTTACTACTGAGCCACAATGGGGGACTCCCATACTTGTTTTTCTTTCTCCATGTGAATTGCCTTCTTTCCCTCTGAGGTCCCAAACCATAATTCCCAACATCCTTTTTTGTTTTTAGCTAAAGATGCTATTTAAGGTGACGGTTTTGGCCATTTTTGTGAGTTATTCATTTCTCCTGGGTCTCTTCCATGTATACATGTTATTAGAAATTTGTTTGATTCTGTCCTTTTAATCTGTCTCATGTTACTGTAACTCTTAGACCAGCCAGAAAAACCTGGACAGGTAGAGGAAAATTTTTTTTTCCCTCCCCAACAGTGTTATTTCCTTTGAGGTATATGAATGTTAGGTGATACCCAGTTTTCCATCGCAATTAAGAAAGGAGACTGGGATTTGTACCTCCTTTCAGGTACTTCTGCCTGAATCCAAATGCTGGACTTTAAGTAAGCAGTGTTCCAGGACTTGAGAAAGACAGGGGCAAAGCTGTCTGACATGATATTGGAAGGGAGATTTGGAGACTTGAGAGCAAATTTCCAAAGCAGTGCTTGATGAGCCAGCCAGAGGTATCCTATAAAAACTAGCTTTGGAGTAGAATCACCAAGTGAAATTCAAACTTTGCCACTTGCTCACCGTGTTAACTTGACTACATTATTTATCCTTTCTGAGCATCAGTATAAGGAATGATGAACCAAATTTAACAAAATTACTGGGGTGATTAAAGTAAAGCTCATTTCAAAATACCTATTCTGAGCTTGGTACATAACAGGTGATCTATAAATGTTTGTTCCTTCTTTACAGGTTGCTTTTTCCTAAAGACACTCCAGAAGCAGAGAGCTTGCTTCCTGCTCCATTGAGTGTGCCAAGGTTTTAGAGCAGGGCTTGTCAAATTCAGTATGTATAGGAATCACATGAAGATTTGGTTAAAAATGTAGATTCTGATTCTGTCTGCCTGGGATGGGACCTGAGAAGTTGTTTTTCTCTTAGGATCTCAGGAGATGCTACTGTCATTCTTCTAAGACCATACTGTGATCAGCAAGGTTTGTGTTGTTTGAATTTTTCTTACTTTGTTCTGTGTTAAACACTTCAAGCTTCAAGTCAGTTTCTTCCAGCTTTGCTTTTATAGTGAATCATTTCTGTAGTCATAGGCACATATGTGGCAATATCAGACTCCTTCCTAGGGCAGAGTGCTTCTTCTGAACAGGAGCAACAATCTATGTAATCAACTGCATGAATACTAGTGAGCATTCCTCTATTGCTTAAGACTTTGCACTGTACTATTCAGGCTATTATCCATTGATTCAGCTGTTCTACAGATATTCTTTGAGAGTCTACTATATCCAAGTCAGTGAGGGAACTTTAAGATAGAACCTCACGATGCTCATGGATTAGCAGGAAAGAAAGACAGAACACTCAGCAACAATGGGGACATGTAATAAGATCTACAATGGAAATATGTTCAAAATCATACAGTGATATAGACCAGGGCACTCCTATCTCTGGGGTACGAAGAAAAGGTGAGGGAAATCTTCCCAATGTATATTACATCTTCACCACCTTAGGCATCATCATCATCACTGCCATTGTCTCCAGAGCACTACTGTCATCATCATTACAGCCATCAAATAGCATGTATTACGAACTTGCTGCTTATCAGGTGCTATGCAAGGCGCATCATATGCATTCTGTCAAACAATCCCCATAACCTCTTCCTAAGTTGTGTACTGTTATTATCCCATTTTACAGATGATGGAATGATGCTTAGAAGAGTGAAATAGCTTGTTTGTATTAAGTGGTGGGGCCTGGGTTCAAACCTGGGCACCTACCCCAAAGCTCATGTTCTTCACCACGATGCCACTGCTACCTGCACTAACTTTATTTATGATAAACGATCACAACAATCTTTATGGATGAGGAAGATAAGTTGTTTAAGGTTCAGGACCCTAAAGTTCATATAAAGTAATTTTCCCAAACAATGGGGTAAAAGGTGAGGACCAACCTCAAGGGAAGGTTTCAGATTCCACATCTTTCTCCTACATTTTGCAGATGCCCAGACAGAGTCAGCGTAGGCAACTTAGTCCACACACACCTACATTCATATCACACATCTGCACACCATAGAAACAACTCTTCTCCTTTCCAACCCTGCAGATCTATATATATTCTACTTTTGTTTCAAAGCCTTTCTGTTAGTAATACCATCTGCTTTTTATCTTTGGTTGCATTTTCCCTAAATTTTATTTCTCTTGACTTCTTGATTTCTTCCTTTTTTTTTTTTTTTACATTATAAACTATATAGGTTTTTGTCACCCATTGAAGAAGTCCTCATATGTGATAACCTTCTTTTGCTTCCTGGAGGCTGAATATTTTAATATTAAAAATTATTATTGGGTGGTAAGGGATATTTATCTTTAGCTCAGGTAGGCATTATCATCTTGTGTCTCTTGGTGCCTTTTTTCTTCCTTCTCTCAGTGCTTCTACTTGCATTCATCCTCTTTCCTTTTACATTTTACTCTTTCTCTTTTATCCTTCCTTCCCTGGCTTCTTCCCTTCTCTCCCCCTACCTTCTTTTTATCTCTGATGTTTCAGAGGTGAATAGTGCATTCCCATTTAACATTTTGTGATTAATTTTCTGCATGTATAATCACAAGAGCACAAGATATCACATGAGGAACCGGACTTTCGCCATGGGAAAGATCCAGTTAATATTTCATCTGTACCCCTTGTCGACTTTGTGTCTTAGACAAATTCAACTAGCTGTGCTTAACTTGTTCATCTATAAATAAAGATAAGAATACCTTTCTTCCAAGAGAGATGAAAACAAAAGATTACCTGAAACAGAATGAAAAGTTCCCCTCCAGGGAAAAGAATAGAAAGACATTTTGGGTGAGGGACCGTGTTAGGCATTGTTCTGGGCATTGATCTTCATAAATTAGCGTGGCTCTGTCTTGCTTCAGACTGCATAATTTGCATTGGCAAAGACTGCTTTTCACTTACAGTTTTATCCTAATTGCCCAGCCCAGTGCGTTATGTGATTGGTGGTCAGCAAGTAGGATCCTTGTTGAATGGAGTCAGGAGAGGTGCTGGATTAATCAAGGGATGCAAACTTTATTGTCAGACAGTCCGGATGCCCTCTTTCTTAGAAGCTTTGACCCCAAAGCAGCCTCTCCTGTAAGGAGAACTTTCGGGTCAGTCCCTCTGCCGGCGAGACATTGTTTATAGCATTTTCCTCTAAACTGGAGAGTAGAAGAAAAGGCAGCCCTCCCCAGCTGCCACCATTATCTTCAAAAACTTCTTGAATGTTTAGGAAATTGTAAGTTTCCTATGGTGTTTTCCAATGCTTTTTTCAAGGATTTGTTTTTTTAATCATTCCAACTAAAGCCTCATAAAAATAGCCCAATGCAGCAGCTCCAGCTATCCAAAATTCAGAAGACCATGTTTACGCCTTTCCTGACTGGAATCTTCATCTACATCATCTTTGAGGCATCACTGCCCCTCCTGACATACTTATGTTCTCAAGATCCTTGCCCTCTCTGCCCAGAGTCCTGCGGCTCTTTGTCTGTTCCTTGCGCAAATCTATTGCTTTTCTGCACCTCAAGGTCATTCATACCTGGTGGTTCTCAAAGCTCTATGCCTCTGATCTGGTTGTTCAGCTCTGCTCTACACACCTGCTATCTGTAAATATTTTATGACTGCCCCGTGGGCACTGGAGCTTATCACAGGAATGAGTTTACATTCCCCATCTAAACTTGTTCCCTGTCTGTATTTACAACCTCGGCGAATAGCATAAGCAGCCACTTGATTCTCACTGCTGCCTTGTAAGTAAATATTATTACTCTTATTTGCCTGATGAGAAAACTAAAATTTGAAGAAATTGTGTAATTGGAAAGAGAAAGAGCTGGCCTGAAATTCCATTTATCCTACTCCAAAGTCTGTGCCTCTTCTGATAAGCTTTACCAGAAAGGAAAGAGTAGGGAGGAAGAAGAAGAAAAAAAAAAAAGATTTATTAAATAATAAGGAGCTTATCATATCTTCCAAGTATGGCCTCAAATACTACTCAATTAAACATAATCTTATTTCCTTAGCCCATTTAACCTGCTTAGTAAATCTCATGAATTGAATAACTTAATGGGATTTTTTAAAAAGTTGAATTTACTTTATGAAATTACTTGATACTATTTGAGATTACACCTGTGAGTAAATGCTCCCTCAGCCACTACTGTAACAAATTTCTTACTGACAGGAAATAATTGCATAATTCTGGGACAGTGTCATTCAAATCAGTGGAACAGGAAGTGACAAGTTAACCTTGGACTCTAGAATACGTACTTATTGGAGAACTTTTTATGAGCAAAACACTATTCTTTGTTTGTATGCAAGGGACAGATAAAATAACTAAGATAATTTAATATTATTTATAAAGATAAGGCACTTCAAAAAAAAAAAAAAACACAGAACTTTCATTATCATCTTTTTTTCATTCATTGCCTAGATCCCAAATGCTTTTTGAGGCTCGATGTTTTAGAGTTAACTTGATATAGTACACAGACAAGGGAGGAAAAAATTGTTAAGAACATTTTTAGGGCTTGGTTTTGGTTGTTATGAGTATGTCCACTGTAAGGTATCCTTTTACCTTTTGGGGTGGTGATTAGCTTTTAGGAAATTTTCATGTCCAGAACTACTAAAAATACTATTTATTTAAACCCCCAAGCATACATGTTTTTTAACTTGTCTTGAGAAAGAGTCCTATGGAATAATTTTCAAAGGTCCAAATGGGCTTTACATAATATAGAAGTCATCTGGGCAATACTTGTCATATGTGATCTGTCTTGGGTAGAAGAGGGTCTGCTAAAAAGAGGAGAGATGGCAGGGGGGTCTTCTCCATAAATCCATCCCCAATGACAGAAATTTATCTTAGTTTTACAAACTCATAGGTCAATGTTGTGATGGATTGAATGTGTCTCCCCAGGATTCATATGTTGATACTTACCCCAAGATTAAGGTACTTGGAGATAAGGCCTATGGGAGATGATTATGTCGTGAGGGTTTTAATGAGATCAGTGCCCCTATAAAAAAGGCTCCAGAGAGATCCCTTGCCCATTTCCGCAAAGTGAGGACACAATAAAAAACCATCTGTGAACCTGGCAGTGGTTCCTCACTAGACACCAAATCTATTGATGCCATGGTCTTGGACTACCCAGCCTCCAGAACTGAGAAAGAAATTTATGTTTAGATAAGCCACCCAGTCCATGTTTAAGCCACCTACTAAGACACGTGGGCAAGGCATGGGCTTGGAAATCAGGTAGATTTGGATTTGAATTCCATTCTACATCCCTTCTTAACTGGTGACCTTGGACAAATATAGTCATTTCTCTATCTTAGTTTCTACATGTTAAAGAAGGACATTAAAAATATCTCAGTGCGAAGTTCCCATTGTGGCTCAGCGGTAATGAGCGCACCTAGTAACCATGAAGATGAAGGTTCCCTGGTCTCACTCAATGGGTTAAAGGATCCAGCATTGCCATGAGCTGTAGTGAGGGTTTCAGACAAGGCTCGGATCCCACGTTGCTGTGGCTGTGGCATAGGCTGGCAGCTATAGCTCCATTCAAACCCTAGCAAGGGAGTTTCTATATACCACAGGCGCGGCCCTAAAAAGAGAAAGAAAAAATCTCAGTGGCAGAGTTGTTGAGGCTTAACTATTTGTCATTGCATTGTTACAACTGTAGCTCAATGCTTAATACGTGAAAGAAACTTAGCCAAGCATAGCTTTTATATGTCTATCTCTCTGTCATGCTCACATTGACCAAGTTTGAGAGATTCGTATATGTATAAAGTAACCATGGTGTTAAATGGGCATTTATCACATTTCAGCAATCAAAATTTATTTGCTTTTGTGCAAAGCATTTTCCCTCTCAGTATGGAATCATAAAATAGGCTAGATTAACAAACACATATAAATTAGTGAGCATCAATACAAAGCAAGGTTGATACTGCAGGCCTATTCCTAGGTAAGAAAAATTAAGACATATGTCCACACAAAGATGTATAGTCAAGTGTTTCCGTGATGTATATTAGCCAAAACCAAAAATAACACCAATTTTCATCAATTTATGAATAAAGTTTATTAACAAATTTGGTTAGTCTATACAGTGGAATACTACGAAGCAACATAGAGGATTGAACTATTGGTATGTAAAAAGCATAGATAAATCTTAAAAGCTTTTTGCCACATGTAAGAGGCCAGACGTAAAACCAAACTATCTGTTTCTATAATATGAAATTCTAGAAAAGCAAAAGCCACAGTGATGGAAATCAGGTCAACAGTTGTCAGGGATCAGAGGTGGAAGGGTAAGGTATTGACTGCAAAGGGGGTGAGGGAATATTTGGGGCAATGAAAATAGATATAGATGTTTTCTGTTATGACTGCTGTTAAACTACTGTATATATTTGTCAAAATGCTACACACACACACACACACACACACACACACACACACAATGGAATATTAGCTATAAAAAAGAATGAAAAATGGCACTTGCAGCAAGATGAAATTATCATACTAAGTCAAGTTAGTCAGACCGTGAAAGAGAAACATCATGTATCACTTACCTGTGGAATCTAAAAAAAAAAAGATGCAAATGAACTTATTTGCAGAAAGGAAACAGACCCACAGACTTTGAAAAACTTATGGTTACGAAAGGGGACAGTTGGGAGGGACAGGGAGGGGTGGACTGGTGGTTTGGCATTGGCATATGCACACTGAGGTATATGAAATGATTGACTAATGGGGACCTGCTGTATAGCACAGAGAACTCTACCCAATATCATGTGATAATCTGTGTGGGAAAAGCATCTGACAGAGAATGGATGTGTGTGCATGTGTAATTGAATCACTTTGTTGTACAACAGAAATTATCACAAACTTATAAATCAACTACACTTCAATAAAACTTAAAAAAGATAATCATGAGAAATTTATGAAATCATATTCTTAAAATTGGTGAATATTATTGTATATAAAGTATATCAGTAAATTTGATGAAGAATCAAGAACCAATGAAAAAAATTAAGACAGAGTTCTCACTGCCAGTCAGATCCCTGGCCTGGCACAGTGGGTTAAGGATCTGGTTGCAGCAACTGTGGTGTAGGTCAAAGCTCTCACTCGGCTTTGATCCCTGGCCTGGGAATGTCCATATGCCATGGGGGTGGCCCAAAAAGAAAAAAAGAAAAGAATAAAAAGAAAAAAAAAGAATGGAAATTTCAAGCGACTTTAAAATAAAAACTAAAGGCAAAATCACACCATTTTTCCAGTGACCAGATTATTCTGTGAGCCAATGTATCCAAAACATAGAATCACCCTTACATCAAATCTCATCCCATACTGTCTTTTTAGCAGCCTAGACATTATCCTCATTTTGCTGGTAAGGAAACTAAAACTTGTTGAGGTATGTAGCTGGAAAAGTGGTAGAGCTGGCCTTTAATATTGTATCACCCATTTCCAAAATTTGTGTCTCTTCTAATAAATTTTATCAGCAAGAAAAGGACAGTGAGAAAAAGGAACAACAACTGACATAATACACAGATACAACCATGTATGTACTCAACCCCAGAAGGGCCCTTCTGTGGTCTTAGCTGCTCCACAAGTAGAAATCCTTTTGCTTAGGTTGGCAGTTAACTGTGTTAACAAAATCTTTTTTTCCTCATCTTCCTGGGCACAGCACCATACCACATTTCCCATTGTCCTTTGCAGTCAGATTGGTCATGTGACTGAGTTAATAATATATGGATGAAAGTGTTACATAACAATTATAACCATAGTTATAAAATCTGTCCATATATTCCCTTACGGTTTTTGCTCCTTTAAACTTAGGTAAGAGAATAGTTCTGAGGACAGTCTTGGGGGCTATGAACTGAAGATGTCAGAGCCGCCACAGTCTTGGTTCACGAATGAGTTTGTGGGGAAGAGGGCTTCCCTCCAACACACACATTCATGTACACTCACTACCACCACCTGCTTCTACCAAACTGCAAACAGACAAACCTCTGTTAGGTTGAGTTAACAAGAGCTATCGATTTATTTGTCATCACAATCTTGATTACCCTACTTACTGTGATAGGCTAGCAGCCATAGAGAGCCTCGCCTCATAGTAAGTGAAGTGGTCTTCTCTGGTCTTTTAACTAACCCCTACAGAATCTCAGATCATGTCACTTCAATTTCAAAATACAGATAATTTTGGATATGCTATCCACAGTGAAGGAGTTAGATATACCTGGTCTGTGATGCCAGCCCAGGAAGAATCAGTAGACCCTGGATCCAGGATTATCTTGCCAGCTTTTCACAAAGAAAATTCTTTAAAGAAAGTATAGAAGGTGCATTTTCTTAAACTAAAGCTCTATGTCCTAGAAAATCTGGTCAAATCGGTATCTTCAAACTTGACCATTCGTAGTAATAGTCATCTTCCTAGGAAGGAGCATGAATAGCATGAGGGGGCTGGGATGGCAAGGAGCACTGAGTTTCCCTGAGACGAGGCTCACACCATCCAGATTCAATTTTTCTCTCCTTGGACACTGTCCAGATACACACTGTTAACGCTGGTTTTCCTCTCTCTGCATTTTTCTGAGCTGCCATTGCTGACAACTTATTCTCTCTTGACATTTTTTTTTCCTTCTTTAGCTTAGCTAATACCAATGAGTCAAGTCTTGTTCCAGCTCAGGACCTATTCATTCTCCTTAAGAAGACTATGTATATTTCTAAACCCATCCATCATGTGTTGATTTTATCAGTCAGACATTGAGTTCTCTGGGGACACTCAGGCATTACTCAGCCAGTGATTCATTCTAGCTCAGCAATATATAGATTAAAAAAAAAAAAAAGCCTAAACAAGAAAAGCCTTCCCTCATTCAGAGTCTTTGTGACAGCGAAATGATTTGTTTATATTTTGTCAGATAATGTGGTGTACAAGGAAAGAGCCAGTTAGATCTAGGTTCAGATATTTGTGCAAAACCTACTGAGATGTGCAACTTGCATTAATTTCTTTCAGCTCTCTCACCTATAAAATAAGAAAATAAGTGCTGTATGGCCCTGGGGTATGTATTAAATGTGCTAATTCCTTCTCTTCCGGATCCAGCAGAGGATAGGCCAAATTAGGGTTCCCATCCCCGTGGGTACATTTTATATATAATGTAGATAATTGCATTCATTTGTATAGCATTTCTAGAAAGTTTCCAAGATTCAGATGGAATGTCTAATGAAATGATCTATTAAAATCATTTGCAAGCATAATGGCTTGATTGACCCTTAATTAGCCTATAAAATAAACCAAATGTGAGAGCAATGTGTAATGTTAAACTTGCCGGAGTTTTCAGGTTATGAATAACACTGCTGTCACATTCCTATGACAGAAGAGCCTGTGGGTGAAGGCCATGAGGCATTATGGCCTGGTTCGAGTTCTTAATACAAACAAAGATAATTGCCTTTGCATTTACTGTATTTACTATTGTAGTGCTTTAGTCTCCTCCTAGAATTATAGGCTATCTCTGGGAGGGGGACATCTTTGTAAATAATTATTGACTCTAACTAACATAGAGCTGACATCTTAATGAGTAGTGAATAAACTGTTCGATCACAATATCTGATAGTCAGTTAGACTAAGTACACAGAAAGCTTTGTAGTCCTAGAAAAACATAAGTAGGCAGGGTGATAATCTCTCATTGTAAAAATGTAGACGTGTTGGTTAGGAAGGAGAACATTTACTTTTAGCAGGCTAGAACATACTAATTGTGTGACCTTGGGAAAGTCACTCAACCCTTTGAGTTTTAGGTTAGTTATAAATGAGGCCGACTTATAATACCTACCACAGAGAATTATTATAAGGAATGGAAATATCTGCAGTGTATTTAGATGAGGCATGACATGTGGTGGAGAGAATAAGACATGGTGTTATTATTTAAAAATAAATTTCTGTACCAGTTGGGCCATTCTGAAAATCCTTACCTCTGGTATTCTCTTGTCTGAAATTTAAACATAAATAAAGTTTGCAATATAAATATAATAATAATAATAGTATTATTATCTCCTGAAAGTCTCAATTTGTAACTGTGAGCACAAGGGAAACAAAAGAATCATTGAGTCATGGATGAAAATTATTATTTATTTTTCCTCTAAGATTAGTCTTTTATAAAAATTAGTTATACCAAATATTAATTTACTTAAAACAGCAGCAGCAACAACAACAACAACAACAACTCTAACAGGTTTCTCTCACCTCAGTTCTCAAGGAGTATTTTAATGCTCTCATCATCATGGGCATATTATGGCAGTCTTGATCATCTATTAAAAGGGATTTCATTTAATAATTTTATGACAGTTCTCTTATGACTTATATAATTAGTTCTCCTATTACTGTCAGTGGGTAGTAAATATACATAATAGTCAACTCAGGTTTCAACTTGATCCAGCTGAGCTATTCTGCTCTTCTAGACTTTGGTGGTTTGTTTGTTTGTTTGTTTATTTATTTATCGTAGCATTTTTAAAATCAGTGGTTTGCAGCTTCTCTAATGTCTTATATCCTGTTTATCAGAATCATTGTTTCCTTATATGGAGACAATTTCAGTATTCAGTATTCTCCATGTGGTCCCACTGAAGCCCTGGGGTATATTACCATGAATAGATTCATTGGCAATGCAACAGTTTCATTTCCTATGACATCTAGTGCATGTTACATTCCCAAAAGCTTTAAAAAGTAAATATAATAATGAGAACAATAGGGAAAGCAATTTACTTGTGTTAAGTCTCAATACCTGGGCCCTATTGCATTAATTAATGTAATAAACCAACATTGAATGAGTGTTATAAAAAAGATTTTGAACAACCTTGCCCACACTTCAGAGAACTTGTTCAGTGAAAGACTGTTCTGCATATTCTCACTGACCAGTGATCACCTTTGCCATTTTTATCCCACAAGGAGATACATGATTTTAAAAGAGCCAAACAGCTATAGGGAAAATTTAAAAGAAAAAATATCCCTTGAGATCAAGGAATTGTTTAGACCACTGTGAAATACCAAGTCTTCTCAAATGAAGAATTCACATTTGAGAGAAGGAGAAGGAGGAGGAGGCAACAGAGGCAGATTCTCCTGAGAGAAAAGTTGTTAACCCCAAAGCTAAATTGTGACCACCCTCTCTTTCTCCAAGGAAAGAATCCAAATATGTCCTGCTCATGGCTTGTGAATCCCTCATTACTAGAAACATCAGGTGTAAAGAGTCAATATTCCCTTAGCTGAGTAATGAAAACGGAACAGAAAGACCCAGTCACTTGCTATTGTCTTTCTACATGGACTGTTTTATTAGGCATACTTAGGCTGTGGAGCTTTTCTGGCCCATTATCTAAAGTAAAGCAAGATGGCAGTCTATCCGTCAAGCAGTTTAACATCATTCATCCATTCACCCCTCTATCGGCACACATTTATTGAGAATCAACTGTATGCCAGGCATTATAAATAATGGGGACAGAGAGATACAGAAAATATCCCTTTTCCGGTATAGTTTTCTAGAGTATTATATTTTTGTCTAAGGCTTTTAGACCAAACAATGAGTATGTGCTGAGGTCCAAAGTGCTGTAGTGAGGAAACAAGAGGAGAGGCTGAACATGTGTATGTAGACCTGGTCGTAAGAAACTTGTGCCAAACAGAGTTAGGTAGGTTTCCGTATGGCTCGTTTTTTCAATGCTTTTGATATACTAATTTTTAAAAGAGATAAATCCACAG
The DNA here is from genome assembly GCA_004024745.2 of Catagonus wagneri. NCBI lineage: Eukaryota > Metazoa > Chordata > Mammalia > Artiodactyla > Tayassuidae > Catagonus > Catagonus wagneri. The sequence goes on from PVHT020000037.1 coordinate 1,743,853, forward strand.
CATTTCCCAATGCTTTGGACAATGGAGACCTGTTTTGTTTTGTTTACCTTTGTTTGATATAGAGAAATGACTAGTATTTCCCAGGAAGGGCTCTGGAAATTAAACTTCCTATGATAGGAAGACATTCGATAATTATAAACTGGGGTAGTTTGTGAAATTAAAGATTTAACTTGAAGTTTACATCAGTAGCAGAATAATTGTAAGAAAAAAGATAAATATAGGCTGGAGACCAATTGAAGAACCTATAAATTAGTCCAGATAAAGATCACAGAAGTCTGCATTAACATAGTGGTGGTTGGAAGACAGAATAATACCTAAAGAGCTTTTTGATTTCCAGATCTTCTGGTAGGGGTTAGACTATATAAAAACTATTATGTTTAGCATGGATAAGCAATGAGGTCCTACTATACAGCACAGGGAACTATACCCAAACTCTTGGAATAAAACGTGATAGAGGAGAGTGTGAGAAAAACAATGCGTGTATATGTATGACTGGGTCACTATGCTGTACAGTGGAAATTGACACAACACTGTAAACTATAGTAAAAAAGCAAACAAAAACCAAACAAACAAAAAGCTATAGGAGGACCAGCTGGAAAATTGGAGAGGGAAATGTATGTGTTTGGGCACACTGAATTTGAGGAGCCTTGGGTATGAATGTCCTGTAGGTTATCCTGTCACTGTGCCTATGGTTTCTTCCATGTATAGATAGACACAAAACCTATGGGGATAGATGGTATTTTCCAGGGCAATAGAGGTGAAAGCCTGAACTACTCTATGATATTGCAGAAAGTGTGTTCTGATTAAAGATGTACTTTGCTACATGCTGAACATTCATGAGGTAAATAATGTCTCCAGCTGGTCCTTGGTAAGGGCACTTTATCAAACTTACTTGCATCTCCTTCCAAAGATCCCAAAAGAGAAAGAGTTTATACATAACCTAACTACTCACTCAAAAAAAAAAAAA
>PVHT020000037.1:1745819-1855896 GCA_004024745.2 Catagonus wagneri
AAAACTGGGGATCAAAAAGTAACAGAAATATGTGGCTTTTAATTTAGCTTCCTTACTCTTATTTTTCAGTGATTGCTTCCTATTGCAATTTGTTTTGGTGATGAAGGAAGGAGGAGGATGGGTTTATGTCATGGAAGCTGGCTGGATGCGTGGATAAAAGAGCCTTCCAAGACTTAATATATTTTTGTGGTAGTGAAATTAGGTCCATGCAAAAGCAGAACAGACATGGACCTAATTTCACTACCACAAAAATATATTAACTGTTGGAGGGGTTTTGATTCCTGGCCCAGGAACTTCCACATACCAAAGCTGCAGCCAAAAAAAAAAAAAAAATGAAAAAAGAAAAAAAAGATCATATTCAGTAATAAGGAGAAAAAAAACTTTACTAGTTCCTAATATTTTTCAATCATAGCACAGAACTCTTCCTTACCTGAAACTATGGGTTGCATATTTTTTCATATCAGTAATATTACTATTAATCCACAGTGGTAACATTATTCAAAATATCCATTTACATTTATTCTTAAATGTCAATTAGCATATTTCTGATTATTATAATAGTTGAATGGTATCTTTCTAAATCCAGAGTATAGAGATCTTTATTCCCAAGTCCCTACTTATTTTTTTCTACCTCTGTCATTAATTCTAATTCTAGTTAAATTAAAAGTAACTGACTTACTGTTGATTCCTATTTCTTACTGTTAGATTCCTAATTCTTATCTTGAGTTTTCTTCGTTTAGCTTTCGATAGCATAAGAAATCTCACTCTGTGGTATGAGAAAGAACTACAGATCCCCTGAAAGATTTTCTTTTCTTCTTTTTTGTCCCCTGTTGAGTGCATGCTTATTATTTACGGCAGAATAGAAGGCTCACAGTGAGATTCTCGATAGTATTTTATCAATATATAAGGGTGGTTGAAAATCTGAATGTTCTTAAAATCCTTTGGAATTATATCTGTAACATCAAAGGAGAATTATTTGAAAAGACTTGATAATAGCTATAGATAAGCACCAACATACAATCCCCTTCTAAGAATGTTGCCTCAAATTTCCCAAGCAAAACGTGTTCTTTTAATACCTGAAAATAACTACTGAGTCATGATAGCAGATAATATAGAATAAACTCAAGGGGGTGTGGAGGGAGAGGAAGATGAAAGATAAAATATCTCATATGTTCTGACTGGCATTATAACCAGCAAAACAGGTGAAAGTTGCAGAATTGCAGGAGAGAATATTGAGAGAAATGACCATTCTCTTTTCTAAGAACACTGGCCAACTGGGTAATAAATTAATTACAGCTAGTGGCTGGAGGGAATGTTCTCATATATATTTTACTAAGAGAGTTCTATCTGTCTGAGAGAACATATATTATTGAAAATATTATTTTTATAAAATCTGAAGCCCCTACACATATGCATCAAAGCTAAGAGCGGAAAAAAAGTAGTCAGTTTCGATGCTGGAAAAAGATAGACAAAATAAAAAAAATTAAGTTAGAAAAATAATAACTATCTCTTGGATCACAGTACTTTTCTGTTTTTCAAATGCAGCTTTTACCTGGTGCTGATGGAATTTATTCATGCTCTCTGGTCTGAAAATACTTCTTCAGCACAAGCTGGATTTCTCAGTGGTGCTGAACTGCATCAAATATTTAGTCTGAATTCATTCACTACTTAAAGTATCCTTTAGCAACAGGTTTTCTGGGTATATTAATGGATGTGGTATGCCCAGTGGAGATTTTGTAAGAAACTCTTCTTCTGAATTTTTATTATATTTTGGCACCTAATGATGATGATGATGATTTTGCTTTTTAGTGCTGCACCTATGGCATGTGGAAGTTCCCGAGTCAGGTGTCGATTTGGATCTGCAGCTGCTGGCCTATGCCACAGCCACAGCAACACTGAATCTGAGGTGCATCTGTGACCTACACCACAGCTTGTAGCAGCGCTGGATCTTACCCCACTGAGCGAGGCCAGGGATCAAACCTGCTTCCTCATGGACACTTGTTGGGTTCGTAACCTGCTGAGCCACAACAGGAACTCCCACTCTGTGATTATTTATTTCCTCTCAGTTGGCTATGAGTTGTTTGATGATGGAGTCCTTTTTTTCAGCTGTCCCTTTGTCTCCAAGGTTAACCACAACACCTGGCATCTGGGAGGGATTCACTAAGTGTCAGCATTATCCCTGTGATGTAAAAATACTGTACAAATCAGCAATATTCCTACTCCTTCCTGTGAAAGGTAGAAAAAGTGGATTTCCTTAGTGTTGGTGACCAAAAATCCATACAACTTTTCCCCAAGAAGGTGAAAGAAAACAGAAACAAAAACATACTGGGTATCTACTGTCTGCTAAATTGTTTTAGGGGTTATCAAATAAATAGTTTTTAAAATTGTTATGGCAGAATTGATAGAGAGGTATTATCACTCCATTTTACAAATGAGAAAAAAAATAAAGCCTCAAAACATGAGTTAACTTGCTGTTGGCTTTTAGGCTTATAAATGCAGTTATACATATCCCATGTTCTTTTCAGACTATGTGAAAACATCGTTATAGATGGTAATCTAGAGTGTGTGTGTGTGTGTGTGTGTGCGCGTGCCTGTGTGTGTGCATGCGCATGTGTGTATGCAGAGAGAGAGAGAGAGAGAGAGAGAGAGAGAGAGAGAGAGAGAGAGAGGGAATATACAGTTATTCTTTGTGAAGGTCCTTTAAATGATTCTGTTCCCCTGGGAACCAATCACCCAGTGCATCGCAATACTGATACTGATCCACTGAGCTAGAAGAGAAATGAGGCTATTGTACTGTCTTTCTGAGTAGTCTTTGAAGTGATCTCCCTTTGCTCAACTTCTATAATACCAAGGAGGAAAGAATCAGATCCTACGTAGCAGTATAGTCATTCGTAAAAAACAAAAAAATATCTTACCTCCCAATTAAGCTGTAAGCCCCTCATCAGGGTCAGGATCATGGCTGACCTGCCTGAGTGAAATAACCTTATTTCTCTTTTTCTCTCCCAAGTTTCATAGCCTCGTAGCCTTTGTTGTTGTTCCTGTGAGTTGGATTTCTTAATGGCCTCTGACCTCCCTCCCATCCCATTCACCCCAATACAGAACTGATCATAGCAGTATTTTGCTTAAAACCCTCACACCTCTCCATAGGCAGCAAGAAAAATCTCACTCCCTCCAAAAGCATTTAGGGCATTCTCAATCCTGCTGTATCTTCCTCTGCGGTCACATATGCTGCTTCTTACCGCACATGCTCCAAATGCCAACCATAGAGTGCTCCTTTCTCACTCAAATGCCCAGCTCACCTTATTTATGAGGTTCACTAGAATGTGTCTGTTTCCCCCTCAAATTGGAAAAATACCTACTTATCCCTCAAAACCAGTCTTAAATATAACTTTCTTCAGGACAGGGTCTCCAACTCTTCATATAGGGTGCTATTTCCTCAAATATCCATTGTATCACTGATTAAATTCATGAGAATATTTCCTTATTTGTCCCTCTTGCTACTTGATATCCTGGTTTGAAGTCTGAGAATATTTTTTTTTCTCCTCAGTAAAATTTATCTATGCAAAAAGAAAGGACTGGCTATGTTCTAAATCTGATAAGCAATGGTCACTTGTTAGCATTTCATTGCCTTTTGCCTCAGGCATGACTATTCCTTATATATGTGTTCTTCTTTGTTCTTAAAGAGAAATAGGGAAATACTATAACTCCATTCTTAATGTAAGAAAAAAAAATTTTTGTTTGTTTCTTATTGTATGTCTGGAAGAAGAAGGAAGAAGTGGAGTCAAAGAGGGAAATGTGAATATTAAGATAAACAGAAAAAGGAGATTAAAATGGAAAGGAGAAGTTCCCTTTGTGGTGCAGCAGAAATGAACCTGACTAGGATCCATGAAGACTAGGGTTCGATCCCTGGTCTTGCTCAGTGGGTTAAGGATCCAGCGTTGCCATGAGCTTCAGTGAGCTCGGTTTCTGGTGTTACTGTGGCTGTGGCATAGGCTGGCAGCTGTAGCTCGGATTCCACCCCTAGCCTGGGAACTGCCATATGCTGCGGGCGCAGCCCTAAATGGCAAAAAATAATTATTTAATTAATTAATTAAAATAAAATGGGAAGGAGTTCCAATCTTGACATCAACATTTAGTGCTTTTGAGCTCTAGAGAGTCATAATAAAATGAAAATAACATTGTAGAGGACAAAATAATGAAAGATTTATAGTATCTTTAGAATGATCAACATTTACATAAGTTACTTATTCAAAATGAGTAGAGCCATGACCTCAAAATTTGACCGAATAAATGTCTACCTTTCCTTTAAATAACCTCTTCATTGTTTGTCTCTGTTTCCCTGTGGTTTAGTGCCTTCCTATTTAAGACACAGCTCAAGGATCACATTGTTTGAGAAGCCTTTCCTATTTGGACAAATAGGGTCGTGAGTTTGTATAGGGGAGAAGGGGATTCTTCTCTACTCCCAGAGACCTTGGATTCCTTCATCTCCTGACTGTGTATCATTTATTTTCTCCAAATCTACCTATCTATAGAATGGGGGATCTGTTCTAAATGGGTAGCTCAGTTCTTAGTGAACAGTAACTATTTAATGAATATATGTTAGACAGTTAAAATGTGAGCCCCTTACAAATGGCTTTCATCTTTATAAAGACGTTTGCAGACCGTGTCAGCTTTACCCTCTTTTGGGTCTCTTGTTCCTCCCACAGTATTCTCTGCAGTGCTTAGCAAGGGTTTGTATACAGTGGCTACAAGGCAGTGTTTGCTGATGGAGAGGAATCTAAGGAGATAACATGAAATGAGTCTATTTTTAAAACTAAACCAGATTGCAAGAGGTTGAACTTTTTCCTCAAAAGGATTGTGATAAAACAAGAGTTTACAAATCTCTACTTCTCCTCCAACCCCCACAACACACAATTCAACACAACCAGCATTCACTGCAGTGAGAAGACGTAAGTGCAATCATCTGTAGTGAATTTTAAAGAACTAGGGGATGATTAGTCTAGAATCACAAAAGGAAATGATTTATCAATATTGGAACTTTTTTTTCCCTCTAGAATATCACCTACTGCTTTATTAAGTTTTATCATGGCTTGCTTATTATTTTTCTCATAGAAATAGTGTGCTATGATATTCCTTTAATGTTATACTTCATATTTTATCCTTCTTAGTTGTTAATAGAGGACTTTCACGTGTATTTTAATCTTTGAAGGGAGGTGAACAGTTTCTGTAGTTCCATTTCACAGGTGAGGAAAATGAGTCTGAGCTTAAATTATTTCAAGAAAATTGCCATGAATTTAAATGGCAAAGCCAGGCTGGAATTCTGTCAGGAAATGATTTTGCTAAGGTCATAATCTCTTTTGCCAAAAAGTGCATGTCCTATTGCTTCTTTTGTGGTAATGAGGTCATGGCCACACAATTTTGAGATATATGTCCATGTCCCATCTTTCTCTCTACTGTGGAAGCTTAAAATATCATTTTACTGTCTTGACCTATTTCCCTGACAGAATCATTGGCATTAATGAGCAATTAATGTTTTATTGTTTAATTACTCCCTAATACTACTATTTTATAATCTTATGAAAACATTGTTCATGTTATAATCTTAACATAGTATTCATTTAATTTGTAAACATTTGGCTAATGTTTTGCTAATGCAGTGGAAATACAAGGATATACCTTCAAGAAAATAAGTGGATGCCTCGAGGTCAAATTGACTTCATCCAGTGTGATCATTTCTCATCATTTAGAAATGGCTTCTTTTGCATTGTGTGAAGAATTATGAAGCTGTATCCAGCCTTGATAAATAAGGGTGCTAAGATCAACTAGTAATGTCTGCAGTGGGAGAAGGGTAGGAAATGGCTGCACATAGGTAAAAAATGCCTATTATTTTTCTTGGTGTGATAGGTAGCATTCTTTTGAATTTGCTTAGCGATTTTTTTTTTACAGTGACAATATGGTATATTTTAGATTTTATAAATAATATGTGCTCCCCGAAAAAAAATTAAAAAAATAAAGATCATGTTTAGGAATAAAGTAGAAACTCTATGCTTTAATCTGAGATGTTTGCTATTAATGTTTTGGTGATCGTTTGTATATAGTTCACTGTATGTTTCCAACATGTTCACAAATATTTATACACTTTAATTTACATAGACTGTTATACACATATATTTGTTTTGGATATAAACATTTATTTTTTATTTTCTTAAAATATTTTTGTAAGTTTATTTGTTTGCTTGTGGACCCACTGCCAATCTTCTTCCTTTGCAGCTCCAATTCTAAGTAGCTCATGCAAGCATGATAGTATTTATCCATGCTGATTTAATCACACAAATCTCTCCCTCTCTTCGTCAGACACACACAAAGCATATCTACAATATGCCTTTGTCATTATTTGTTTAAAATGTGAAAATCTTTTACATACTTCCCTATATCTTGCTTTTTTTCATTTAACAAAACAGCCTGGAAGCCCCTCCGTGTAAACTACCATAGGTATTTTCTCTGAGTGTGTTGCTATGTTTAACAAGGCATTTTATTTTATTTTATACTTTTAACATGGCATTTTTATATCTAGTTTCTAATTCAGCTTTGATAAACCCTCAAGGTGGTTATACCAGATATTATTATTATTATTTTATTCTTATGATAAGTAAACTACAGTTCATAGAAATCAAGTGACGTTTTCATGTCCAAAAAGCATTGAATGACAAGGAAAAAATGAGTTTACCTAGATCTTCCTGTTCCAGGCCTAGTACCTTCTACTCTGCTAATAACTGCCAGAGTTAAGTTCAGGATTTTTCCAAAAAAGCTCAAAGGAAAAAAAGAAAGGCTTAGTACGATGACCTTTCCATTTCACTTACCCAATGTCACTGTCATAATAATCTACTTTTAGAGTAGTATTATACCCATTTTCCAGAATAAGGATCTGAAGTCAGAATTCACAGAACAAGCCTAACCGCCCTTACCTAGACAGAAGCAAGAACTAAGCCCCATGGTTATAGAATGCCAAATCATACTCTATTTTATAATATCATACTGAATTTGGGTCTAACATTGCGTATTCTTTATTTTAGTTATTTTAACAAAATGCTCTTTTAAGGACAGTGTTTTTATATCTTTTTGTAGTAAATGGAGACTTGGAGCACATAAATGCAACAGAGGTGAGGGAGTGTTTCTCTGACTGATGGGCACTTGGTGCCATAGAAGCATTAATAAGATGAAAGAGACTGTCATCCATTGTCACACTGCACCTGTACTGAAATAACAAGTAAATATTTAGGGTCTAAAATTTGAACTCCTATATCTGAAGAGATTACATTTTACCGGTGGCTTCTCAGTTTTTAAGTAAAAGGCTGAGTGTGACTGAGGCAAAATCCTTGGGTGGCCACAATCATGCTATTTATAATATAGGAATAATGAAAAAAGTATTTTGTATAATCCTATCCATTATACGTAAGTCATATAAAGTACCATAGATTTTTTTCCCAGATAAGAGATGATAATTTGTTGGAGTTCCCTTCGTGGCTCAGTGGTTAATGAATCCAACTACGAACCATGAGGTTGCGGCTTCGATCCCTGGTGTGGGTTAAGGATCCGGCGTTGACGTGAGCTGTGGTGTAGGTTGCAGACATGGCTCAGATCCCGCGTTGCTGTGGCTGTGGCGAAGGCCGGCAGCTACAGCTCCTGTTAGACCCCTAGCCTGGGAACCTCCATATGCCACGGGTGCGGCTCTAGATAAGGCAAAACGACAAAAAAAAAAAAAGAGAGAGATGATAATTTGTCAGTTTCTCAAGAACATTTTAAGATGTGTGTGCATGTGCGTGTATTTAATACTAACAGACAGTCTTGCTGTGCATTAGATGGCCGGTGTATGTTTTTGTGTGAAAATTATAAAACCAAGATAAATAGTGGATGGGTGGTAAAAATAAATAAAGTGCTGGTTTGCCAAGAGGGAAAAAAAAGAATGTTCTAAACCTCAGGATATAGATAATAACTTAACATATTTCACTATAGATTGCACATTATGTTTGACTAGTTGATTTAAGGAGTCATAAGATATTTTTAGACTTAGAAATAGCATAAGATGTGCTCTATTGTGTTTAGTATTTACTATCCACAGAATATTCTGTAAAGAATGTAATATTAGAACAATCTGTCCACATTTATATAATACAGTGTGAAGCCAAGAATAAGCAATTGTGTTAGGCATTTTGACTGTGTAAATACATCAGCAATGTAGTGTCCAAATTTATTGTTTCGTTTACCTGCCTATCTATTTAAATATACTCACCTGTGTCCACACAAAGCTTGAAGGTGGCATGTATATGTGTATATACTATGAAAACAATAGTCACAGTGGCATTTACTTGGTGTTGCCACCTGTATTATCCCATTTGATGTCCATATTAACCATATGGAGTGATCTATGTTGTCCGTATATTAATCAAAGAGGTTAACTTACTCTTCCAATAAGTTTCGGCAGGGTTAGAATGGGAACCGATTCTGTCAGAGGCCAGTCTTCTGCACTACACCTTAAGATGCCATTCAAAATAGTCCGCATTGCCACATAACTGAATGCTGATGTGAAATTTTATATGACACCAAATTACAGGAAAAATATCAACATGACCCTCATATACTACCGGGTAGAAATGAATTATAAATAATTTTGTACAAGTCTCCATAGAACCTAGCATAAATTTAATCATTTCAGTGTATGGAGTGATCTAAGAGTATACTCAGGACTATAAAAATTTTTCTTTAATATACTTTATTAAAAATTACCCAAGATCCAGGGATTTTTTTTTAATTCCATTAGATTTTCCATTAAACCTAACTGATGAGACTAACTAAAAAGGTACCTTTTATTAAACACTTAAGTATATTAAATATTACTGTAGTAGATGGAAAAGATATATAAAAGTTTATAAATCTTCATGCTCACTGTTCATTGTGGTATGTATTATTCCCATTTTGTAGCTGATAAACTAATATTCAGAGACATTAACTATATTCTCCAAGGAAACATACTTATAAAGGGCAGAGCATGGGTCAGACACAGGTATTTCAGTTCCAAAGACTGGCCTACACAACAGCAAACTCTGTAATATTTTCCTGTTGGGTTGCACCATGCAAGCCCACAAGGCTTATCCTTAACTAGCTTTAAGACTGAATAAAGAGCCTGGCGTCAGTGATAAAAACATCAGTGGTTTAATGGATGGGGGAGCTTACATGTCGGAAGTAAGGTCTTGGAGGGACCCCCAAGTGGGTGTGGCAGGATGTGAAGGCCTTCTGGGTCAGAGGGGTGGGTTACCAGTTATTGAGGAAAGTTATGGAGGAACTGATATCATGATGGTTCATTGGTTACCAGGGAAACTAGCAGAGGAAAATGCCCCACTCCCCCACTGCCCCTTTGACAAGCTCTTGTGGTGGTTAAAATCAGAATAATCACTAGCTGATGCCTGGGGCAAGTGTGTAGGAAGGACAGTCAGGTGAGATGACTGTAGGTAAAGCAGATGCTTGCCAAGCAGAGGATGGACAGAGAGCAAGAGAACAGCCATCTTGGGTGGCCTGATCATACACTTCCTTTACCGTAACAGAATTTGAACTTGATGAAGATAGTCCAGAATGACCAGGTGAAGACATTTCTCTCACATAATACATGCGTGTTGGGAGTTGAGGGAACAAGGTTAGATGTCACTTCAGTTGCCTTAATGGTCTTTTAAATCTTTCACTTCAAATTGATCATATGGCTACTGCTTTCATGCTGTTCTGTCAACATGAGGTTGAAGCCTGATATACATCCATGTACAGAAATAAAACCTGCTTCTTAGATGGGTGGCTCATTGTCACTGATACCTTTCACTAAGACACAAACTGGTATAGGGATGGATGCAGATGTTGGTTTTGTTCTGCTCTTCTTGGTGCAGAACTTCACAGCGATACATTTTAAATTCTTTTAGGCAGCCACTTAGCTACGTGTACTTTTTGGCATTACTAACCTACTTGATGATTACTGCTGATCAACAGAACATCTTAGTTGTCCAGGTATCAGAGGCAAAGTTACAACAAATTTCAAGGATTTTAATATTCCTAGTCTCAGAAGTATGGAGCTAGTGGCAAAATTCCAGCTTATGCCGTCTACACATTTGACAGATGAGGAAACTGAGGCACATGCTTTCAGGAAAAATATAGATCCTTCAACATTTTACTCATGATCTGACCCTGCCAACTACTCCAGGCTCATCTCCGCACATTCTCATTCTTACCACTTATTTCTTCTGAAATATTCAACCGTGTAAAGTCTTTATTCCACATAGATTTTTCTCTCCAGGGTGATCCTTTCTCTGCGTTCCCAGAATTCAGTCTAGTTTTCTGTCTTTGGAGGCTTTCCTTGTCTGCCCCAGGAGACCCCACCTCCACCTGCTTCCCAGGTTGCTGCACTTCCCCATAACACCTCATATTGGCCACCATCACAGTAATTTTCAGTCAGTTTATTCGTTTTTAATGGCACGGCTCAATTCCTGATGCATATGTGTGCCTTTTTACTGTTATTATCCCATCCCAAATACAAGTAGTGACTGAACCCGTATTAGATAAGGGTCTAGTCCTATCATAGTACATGGAAATGAAACAAAGTACCAGGAAGGTGTATTGGTTTTCTCTAGGGCTTCTGTGATAAAAGAACACAAATTCCTTGGCTTCAAACAACAGATATTTATTCTTTCACATTGTAGGAAGCCAGAAACCTGAAATCCAGGTGTTGGCAAGTTTCCTTTCTTCTGGTGGCTCTAGGAAGGAAACTGCCCCACGCTTCTTCCCTCCTTTCTGGTGGTTGCCACCAATTTTGGTGTTCTATGAATTCTAGGTGTAAAACTCCAGTTTGTGTCCTTGTATTCATATGGCCTTCTCTCTTTGTCTCTCTCTGGCCCCCTCTTCTTCTTCTTAGCATACCGGTTATTTGATTTCTGACCCACTATGAATCCAGGATAACATCATCTCAAGACCCTTAACTAATTACTTCAGCAAAGACCCTGTTTCCAAATAAGATGGCATCCTGAGGTTCTGTGTGTGCATGAAGTTTGGGGAACACTACTAAATCCATTAAAGAGGGCTAAAGGTTTTATTCAGTCTTTTTTTTTTTTTTTTTTTTGGCCTTTTAGGTCTTCCCTGTGACATTACCGAAGTTCCTAGGCTAGGGTAGAATTGGAGCTGCGACTGCCAGCCACAGCCACAGCCACAACAATGTGGGATCTGGGCTGCAGCTGCGACCTACACCACAGCTCACTGCAACTCTAGATCTTTAACCCACTGAGCGAGGCTAGGGATCAAACCCATGTCCTCACAGACACTAGCTGGGTTTGTAACCCACTGAGCCACAAGAGGAACTCCATGGAGTCATTTTTTTAAAGATAGAACTCCTATTTCCATAGATCATGCTCTCTCTCAAATGATTCACTTATGACTTGGTAGCTGAAAACCACCCACGTATTCACTTTGATTTAGGGGTTTGAAAGACAGAGACTCTCTTCCACAAATCTCTTACTTTCTGAGAGAAAATAATGGAATTACTTTTCCATGCCTTTACCTGTGTTCGGTTCTCAATTGGTTTCCTAGGATAGGAAAGTTTTTAATTAGCCAGGCTACTAGGAGAAAGGTGGATTGAGTTAGAGATGAATCATGCCCTGTAGGTTTGGGTATAGCTGTATGTACCTTTTAATACTTATAATTCTCTAGAGTTATAATTATCTAAAGATAGGGAAAATTACTTTTAGGACACATCCCTTTTTTTTTTCCTTCCTGCCAGGAGAAGCTCTTTCTTCTATTGACTGTTTGCTAAACCATATGACTTGCTATCACCCTGGAATCTTTCCTCTCCTTCTCTCTCATAATCAGAAGTATGGGAATTGAGTTAATCTTATTCAATTGTTGTTCTTTCTATCCTGAAGAAACAATTTGCCACACAAAACTAGTCAGAAGAATACGTAAACCACCTCAAGTGAGAATACCTTCAAATATTTACTCTTTATCGATTTATTTTCAGTGATGGAATTTCTTCTCGAAATTTTCTGGTCACTTTGAATTTCTTATATTAGCCTTCTCTCACGTAAGCAGCATCCATATCTTCATGCCCATTTTATAGATAAAGAAAACGAGATTCATAGTGCTGCACTGTCTGTTCAGAACCCCATAGCTAGTAAGTAGTAGTGCTGAGTTTCCAACAAGTATCTCTAGTTCTCAGTTCCAAGCTCTCCCCCCTGGCCCCTACCTAGTACATCCACGAAAGCTCATTTCATTTAAAAGCCTTAGTCCTTCTAAATTTTTATATTAAGACAAGCTGAGAGGAGGAGCTTGATAGTGAGGAGACCAGATGTGGTCTTGGGATAATCCTGCTGCTCCACTCAGGGACCCTAGACTTCTCCTTAACATGACCTGAGGATGGTTGATAACAGAAAACAAATGACCACTGGCAAAGAATATTTTGAAGCGGGGGTTTTATTCTCAGTGAGAAGACAAGGGAAATGCCATGTTTTCCTGGGGCCAAATTGTTTACTGAAACAAAATGTGTGTCTGTCACTTGCACTTGATTAAAATATTAAGCCATGTACATCCCTAGAACTTTTATAGATATTTTAATTTGAAAACGACCTTCCTAATGTTCAGAAAAAAGTTGGTGTTCTATGAATTTCATTCATCGGTGAGCACCTGTAGGAAGAATTTTGTTTACTTACTGCAGAAGCCCCTAAAATGATAAGAAATTGTGGTTTCTTACCATGATCTGTCTATCATTGTGGTTTCTGGTTTTATTAGTAGTAGATTTTTTTTAAAGTAGAGAAAAGGAAAGGAAAAAAATGAAAAGGATGGATGAAGGAAGGTAGGAAAATGGACTAACAATTTTTAAATTTTATCTTTTTAATGATTTTTATTTTTTTCCATTATGGTTGGTTTACAGTGTTCTGTCAATTTCTCCTGTACCGCAAAGTGACTCACTCACAGACACTCACACACACACACACACACATATATATTATTTTTCTCACATTATCCTCCATCGTGTTACATCATGTGACTAGATATAGCTCCCTGTGCCTGCTATAAACAGGATCTCATAAATTTGAAGACATAGATTAACCAAATAAGTCATCCACTTGACAAATGTTTATCACTTTGTACTATGTATCAGATACTGGGTTAGTAACTTGTTATATAATGATTAATGAGACATTGCCTATGCTTATATTTCAGGAGGAAATGCAAACAAACTACTTATTGTAGTATTATATGTTACAGGATGACAAAGAAGTAAATATATAGACTAGCGGAAATCCTTAACAAGACATTCAACACAAACTTGAGAAGTAGGAAATCACCCCTCCTTTTGTAGATAAGGAAACTGAACTTTCGATAAGGGCACTGAGAATTAGTGGGTTTACCAGTAGCCTAAATGTCTAGTATGTATGTTAATCCACTGTGAGCTATACAGATGTCAGTGCTGAGAAATGGGATTTTTCTTTTTTACTCTTATGCTTAAAACCTCAATCTTGTTTTATAAACAAAGGGGAAATCGTCTAAAATGTCTGAGAAATCTCATTAGAACAGCCCCAGACTGCATGCTTTGCTCTCCAAATTCTGTCCCTGGTGAAACAAATGCAGAAATCCTCAGTGGACAAAGCCAGGTTTCAATCTTAGGTCTTCTTTCTCTTTGTTTACTGCCGCTTTAACTCTACTATTTCTTCTAACGCGGTAATTCTCAATGAGGAGTCATTTCACCCCTGAGGGGAATTTGGCAAATCTGGTGACATTTTTTGACTGTCACACCATGGATGGTAGTGTCGTTGGCGCACAGAGGACAGAAGCCAGGGATGCCATAAAAAATGCTGCAGTGCACATGACAGCCCTCACACAACAAAGATTTTTCAGCCCCAAATAGATGGTTAGGGAAAGGGAAGTACTATTTTGTTAATATATGTTTAAGATAACAAGACTGTTATTCCAATATTCAATTCAGCATATCTGCTGGAAGTCTTAAGTACTGTGTGTGTGTGTGTGTGTGTGTGTGTGTGTGTGTGTATGCTGACTACCTAGCACATATAATATCCTCAATAAATATTTTCGATTAAAAATTATTTTTAGGGAGTTTCCGTCTTGGCGCAGCGGTTAACGAATCCGACTAGTAACCATGAGGTTGCGGGTTCGATCCCTGGCCTTGCTCAGTGGGTTAAGGATCCGGTGTTGCCGTGAGCTGTGGTGTAGGTTGCAGATGCGGCTCAGATCCGCGTTGCTGTGGCTGTGGCGAAGGCCGGCAGCTACAGCTCCAATTAGACCCCTAGCCTGGGAACCTCCACATGCCACAGGTGCAGCACTAAAATGACAAAAGGCAAAAAAAAAAAAAATTATTTTTAAAATTATTATTAATTCTCATTGAGGTGTCTGCTGTTGGCCCTTTGGCCAATTTCAACACACACCCTCTGTCTTGAAAATAATCCTCAAAGAAGTTGTTTATCTTCTACAGTATTTAAATTTAGTTTCAAATCTTTAAAAATGACTAAGTCATACTTGGAATCCTTCCAGAACTTTAGGAGCTGATAAAAAGAGTCCCCACTGATTTCCTGGAAGCTTATTTTGTGTATATTAACCATTATAAAAAGAAGCTGCTATGCCCACAGAATATAGAAAGTTGTATAATGTTGTTATTCTTTTACTAAAATATGTGAGTTTACGACCACGTAAATATTTGTAACTTTTGAAATTTACATAAAATTGGACTTTTCTCACACTTCGTGTTGTTAGAATATCCTCACTATGATTTGAGCTCAAAACCTGCACCAATGAGAGTGGCTAAAAAAACCAGCAAAACAGCCTCAGTTTCTCACACGCTTCTCTCTTTTTAGAATAACTGCCCTATTAGCCAAGTTTTTTTTTAATTTAATATTAAGAGCTTTCTCTCTGTTAAATTTAAATGCCGAACATTAGTATAATAAGACAATTTAAATTCAGCTTCTTACAGAAATGCCTTCAGTGAACTGGTAAGTATGCATGTATATGAGTGCATGTACCCAGGTGCTAAAGAAGCTTTTATTTGGGCAATATGAACAATATTTTGGGATGTTGTAAAAACCTTAGCAGCAAATTTTATTCTTCACTTTGTCAAATAGTTATTAACTGAGTAAAATGTGAGGGCTACGGGTGGTTATTGATTAATCACCAGTCTGTAACATGATTTATGCTCGCTATTTTGATATATACCTCTTTTTATAATTTTAACAACATATATGGAATATTTCACTGAGCTTTAAAGATGACATTAAGAGAGCTGTCTAGACAATAAACATATAAAAAATATGTTCAACTTCACCAGAAATAAGATGAATTCACAGTACCCTGACAATGAGATAACATGGATCTCATCCAGCAGATCTGGAGAAATTAAAACACGTTATGGTCTGGAACGTAAAGCAACAGGTTCTGCTCGTAAAATATAATTACTCTTGAAAATAATTTGACATAAATTAAAAAAGTAAAAAAGGTGAATGCTTATGTGGACCTTTTTTTAATGAATGTTTCGTTAATCAAGGATTGTGATTAATTGCATATGAACATCTAGTGTCCACTAGGCCAGATCAGGGTGATAGGTTCTATATAGTTCTGACATAGGAGTGGTTTCCTGAGAATTTACCCCGGAGACACTCTCCTATGGTCAGGAAACAGAGATAAGAATGTTCATAGATGCATCCTTTGTACTATCAAAGCAAAACAAAACTGGAGAAATAATCACCAAATGGTTATTGCAGTAAAATTTTGAAGTGAGTTACCTGATTATAGTTATATAACAGAGTACTATGCAGTAATGAAAATCACTGAGCTAGAGCTAAATATATCCAAAGGAATGAATGGTTGAAAAAAAAGGAATTTGCAGAAAAAAGCATTCACTAGGATTACATGTCTATGAATTTCAAAAACACAATCAATTAAACAATATCTTGTTTAGAGATATGCAGACATAAGGAAAAAAATTTAAGGTACTCTCAGGGATTGGCTACTCTAAAAATTCATGAGCTTGATTATTTCTGTGAATGGATGGAGAGAGAATGGGTCCTAGGAGAGCTGTCCAGGTTTCTCCAAAAGTATTCATCTTTTCTTAAATGTGGGTATGGCTATATATAGATTTAATCTGTTGTTAATCTTTTCCCTTTCAAATTGTTATAAATACATATTTTTGAATGAATTAAATGTTAAACATGATTTATTTTTATTGAGGGAAATCTAAGCAGGGTTGTATAACCTATCCAGGTTTATGCATAGAGAGGTCCCATTCAAGTCTGTGGGATCCAGAGACCACACTCCCCATTTCATTTTTGGCTCTGCTCAGGGGGAAATCCTCCTAATGCAGGTCTCAGGAAGAAATTGTCTCTTCCAATAAATTATCTTATTTTCGTGTACCTACGAATGCCATGAACCACCAAGTGTCTTACTTCATTAACTTAGCTGCCAGAAAATTTATTCTAATGTGCATGTTCAACTACAGTAATTAACTTACCATAAATGCTTAGTCCATATATTTTCTTTCTTGTAATGATTTCTGAGTTCTCACCTTCAAAATTACTTCACTGAAACAATCCTAGTTCATATATAGTCTAATATTACAAACAATCTAAGTACTTTTCTTATGAGTGGTGAATAAGCAGTTTTTCATAAGAAAGTAAATGATTTAGAACCATTATATTTTCTTCAAAGATCTAAATTATTGCCTTTGAGGCAGAACCATTATATTTTTTTCAGTTTTCCTAACCCTTTTGTGTTTAACATGGTTCTGAAACCAGTGAGTTCTTACAGCAAAGGTAATGATCAACAGATTGAAGAGAAAACCTACAAAAATGACAGAAAACATTTGCACATCATATATCTATTGTGGGACTTATATTCAAAATACATAAAGAAATCAAATAATGCAATAGCAAATAAAAAGTCGAATAACTCAGTTAAGAAACAGGCAAAGGGCTTGAATAGCATTTCTCCAAAGAAGACATGCAGATGGTCAACAGGTACATGAAAAGTGCTCAACACCATTAATCATCAGAGACATACACATTGAAACTACAATGGGAGAGCATCTTGCACCTGTTAGAATGGCTATTATTGAAAAGACAAAAGATAACAAGTGTTGATGAGGATGTAGAGAAACATAAACCCTATACACTCTTGGTGGGATTCTAAATTGGGATAGCCATTATAGAAAACAGTTCATCCAAAAATTCAAAAGAGAGCTACCACTGGATCCAGTAATCCCACTCCTGGATATATAACCAAAAGGAAATGGAATCAGTGTAGTAAAGAGCTATCTACTTCTCCGTGTTCACTGCAGCATTATTCACAGTAACCAAAGTACGGAAGCAACCTACATGCCTGTTAATGGATGAATAGATAGATAAAATGTGGTGCACATATACAGTGAAATCATATACAATGGAATATTTTTGAGCCTTAAAAAAGAAAAGAAAATCCTGCCATTCATGACAATATGGATGAAACTGAAAAAAAAATTATGGTAAGTGAAATGAACCCAAGACAGAAAGACACACACTATAGGATTCCACTTACATACAGACTCAAAAAAAAGTTGAACTTTATAAAAGTGGATAATAGAAGTGTGATTGTCAGAGCACAAGGATTGGGAAAAATGGGGAGATGTTGTTCAAAGGGTACAAAGTTTCAGTTATTCAGGATGAAAAAAGTTCTAAAGATTCAGTTTATGGCATGATGATTAGAGTTAATAATGCTGTATATTTGAGATTTGCTGAAAGGGTAGATCTAAAATGTTCTTGCCACAAAAATACCCAGATGGTAACTATGCGAGGAGAGGGATATCTTAATTAGTTTAATTGTGGAAATAATTTCAAAATGTGTACATATATAAAAACATCATGTTTCACACCTTAAATATACACAGTTTATATTTGTCAATTTAACTTCAGTAAAGTTTCAAAGAAAAACTACTAAAAAAAGTAAAATAAAAATCAATGAATTCTCAGCTTGGGATAGAACAGGTGTATAGAGTTGTCCTGGGAAAATGTATGTACTCCAGGTGCAGTTTTATTTTGGAGAATATGCCAAGTCCATAATCAGAAGAAAGCTTCTCCAGAATGAATCACCTCTTGAAAAATATGTTGAGCTATAAAAGGCCTTACATAAATACATGATTATCTTTCTATGTATGGAGAAGGCGATGGGAGGCAAGGAGCAGATGATAGATCTCAGTGAGTTATTTAGCAAAGCATTTGGCTCTATTTTACTGCAGCTCCTCAGAAGACAACTGAGGCCAGTTTGATGAAGCATGTGATAGATGTAACTGAGCATTCAGTTTTTCTCATAGCTTTAATTGCTTGTTCAGGATGAGGATTGGTAAATTTTGTAAACCTCTGTCTGACCAGTAAACCTCAGTGTCATTAGAAAAGTGGACCTTATTGTTTCAAACATTGAAAACCAAATTTATATAATTTTCAAAGAATTCTAAAATTCACATACAGAAGTATAAGCCATAAAGAATCTGAATGATGAATGACGTGGTTTGAATCTGAGCTCTACTACTTCCTAGGTGCTTGGCTTCATAACTTATTAAACTTTTACTTCTCTGAGCCTTTGTCTTTTGGAATTGAAAACATATCTTGCATGGCTATTATGAGCATTAGACGATTCAGTCTGCCTAAGTTCTTACCATACTACCCGTCACAAAATCGTATTTGGGTAGCAGTTGTTAGGTCTCTTTGCCACAGTGAAATATACATGAGTTAATAACTTAATCCAGTTTCTATACTCAAGCATTGATTTAGTAATTGATTGATAGATTGATTCCTCATGCATTCATTTTTGATTGATTAATTTATTCATATAACAAGCATTATTGGCCACTTGCTCAGTGGTGAATAAACCTGTTTTTTTTTTTTTTGCCAAAACATTACCTCAGAAAATATTACATGTGTTATCTGGAAGAATGGTGAGAAAGCAAAGCTTAAATATCAGCAATATATTCTATAGGCTCTCCCAGAAATGAAAATTAGTATACATTAACAACAGCAGGTGCAAAACAATCAGGGCATGTTAGCATTTATGAATGGTTGGATAAGCAGAAGAAACCAGGACAGAGGATGGGAAGCAGATCCAAGAGTTAAATCTTGCTCAATTTCAGACCAAAAGCCAATTCACAGTATTCAAGCTTTTCATATTTTAGCCATTCATTCATTTTTCTATACTTCATTGTGCCTGTTCTTCCTTTCATCCATCTCTCTCCACTCAGGAACCCATTAATCCATCTCATAACTACTTACTAAAGCTCTATTAGATTCTAGGCACTAAGAATGTAATGATCTATCCATTTCCTCAAGGACCTAAGTATGTAGTTGTAGAGGAGCAAGCACAGAATAGATTGATGTAGAGCAATGAGTTAGCTTGTCTTAAAAACATGTTATATCAGAGTTCCTGTCATGGCACAGTGGAAATGAATCTGATTAGGAGCCATGAAGTGTGGGTTCGATCCCTGGCCTCACTCAGTGGGTTAAGTACCTGGGGTTGCTGTGAGCTGTGGTGTAGTTTCCAGACATGGCTCAGGTCACGCATTGCTGTGGCTGTGGCATGGGCTGGCAGCTACAGCTCCAATTCTACCCCTAGCCTGGGAACCTCCATTTTCCGTGAGTGCAGCCCTAAAAAGACAAAAAAAAAAAAAAAAAGATATGTTATAGATATTGGTGGCTATGAACCCAAGTTTTGGGATTGTGAAGACCGAGATTTGAATCTCAGTTCCTCTACACAGTTTTAAGCAAATGAGCTAAACTTTTTGAGCCACCATTTGTTTAGCCATAGCTTGTGATTGTCACAGTGCCTATTTCACAGGACTGCTGAGCAAGAGGAAATGGTATATAATATATGAGAAGCTCAATTCAATATTTGAAATGTCACCATGGTATTGGATGGTGTAGAGGAACTAGCTTGATCACGGTATGGAGATGCCAAAGGTATTCTCCAGAATGGCCCTTTAGAACTGTGTCCTAGAAGGGACTGGGATTGTCCAGCCAGCCAACCAAGGTAGAGGAAGAGATGGTTTGTAGGCAGAATTGCATGTTCAAAGCATTGTGGAGACCAAAGAGTTGGGTGTAAAATTCTATTGGCATTTTAGCCCCTCATTCTTCAAAGCCATCTGTGGTAGAGCAAGGGGAGAAAGCAAGGATCTAAAATAAAAGAAAGCACAATTCAGTGAGAGAGAGAGAGCAAGCGAGAGAGAAAGAAAAAGAGAACACTAAAGAGAGCTTAGAAATGGGCTTAACAGAGTTCTTTGGCTGAGTACACGTGGCCTTTAGGAGCTTCATAGGTTCGGAAGATAACATATAAAACCAATGGCAATTATTACTAAAAGGAAAATAAACTTTTATTGCAAGCAATGAGTCCTCAGATTTTCAAAATGGAGTAAGAAAACATTAGATCTAATTAAAAGTTTTAGTGGATTTAAATTATTTTAATTTATGTGCAAGTACATCAGTATGTTTTTTCAAATATATGATTAAATATAAGGTTTCTGATATTTAGTGAACTGCAAAAAAAATATGTTAGCTCTTCTCTGTGGGATATATTGCACAGAATATATTGTATACAGACAAGCAGAATATATCATTTGTTATTAGAGTGAGGCTCTTTTGATGGATCATAAAATATATACTTAAAATGTAGTTAAAGGAGACGAATGACATCAAACACTTGTAAGTTCCTTGAGAGCAAATGTCTAATCCTGAATATTTACCACCAAATCTCTACCATAAGGCAATGAAGTCTATAAATACTCACTGAGTGCTTAACTGTTCTGTTAAATTAAGATTTTAGAGGGTGGGAATATATTTTGATTTTTATAGTGTCTGGAATTGTAATAGAAATTTATGAAGTTATATTTTATAATTATACAGTTTTGTACTTCTGAGGGTATTAACGGTGATTCGTGGTCATAGCACCCAATTCGAAGAACAATACAAGTTAACCCTGTATAGTATCAGACTTACTGGTTCTTTTAACTTCTTGTAGACTTATACATTATCATTTAACAAATACTTGAGTTTCTGCTATGCATCAGGCAACATATTAGGTACTAATAAACATAAGCTACAGATAAAGATATGGGCCCAACTTGTTCAAGGAAGATACAAAATAGGAACATCAAAGAATTATAAGACAAAGTGAAAGGTGGTAAGTGCTGTGAGAGGTCCAGATAAAATACATGGATTTCCTGGACACAAATATTCTCCACCCTTTTGGAAATTGTGGACCCTCAATAGTTTCTTTTTTTAATCAGGGGAGAAAATAAGGTCTAAAGGAATGAATTCACGCTAGTTAATCAAGTTCTCCTGTGATAGGTACTCAAATCGGTTAGCTCAAGGAACACTGAGAAACTTTTATGTGCCAGTTTTCTTTCTAATCACATAACATGAATTGGCACAACCAACCTATAAATTAGTTATTCCCATTTACAGATAAGGACACTGAGGCACAGAGAAGGTGAATAATTCCTTGAATATTCTCAGACTATAAAAGATAGATCCAGGGTATAAACCTCGATGGACTTGTTCCTGAGTCAACATTCTTATTTATTTTGTCACACTGACTGTCACTAAAAAAAAATAGCCTTCTACACTGGAAGACCAGTGTGGAAAGGCCAGCCAGTGAAATTTCCGACCAGCGTGGAAATGCCGCCCCAGACGTGTGATGCATATACAAAGTGCCATAGAAGCTCAGAGGAGGAAATCCTGTTCAGAATGTGTGCGTTCACGGGAGAGAAGGTATGATCATACCCAAGTTAGCATCCAAAGACAAGTAGGAGTTAGAGAAGAACAAAAAGAAATATATACCCAGAATTTCCCTGGTGGCCTGCAGGTTAAGGACCTGGCCTTGTTACAGCTGTCGTGGGGTTTTGATCCCTAGCCCAGGAACTTCCACATGCTGTGGATACGGCCAAAAATAAAAAAAAAAAAGGAAAGAAATATATGCCCAAGAGGAGGCCACAGTATAAACAATGCCAGTATTATTTTTTAAAAAATCATGTCTTTAGGAAGCAACAAATAAGCAGACCCCCCACACACACCCTCTCACGCTCTCTACCCAACCCCTGTAAAACCTAATAGTTATATCCATCAAAACCTCCAAAGTTGGAGGATCTGCATATGGGAAAAAGTAAGATGGAGGGAAACCATTGTGATATGCAAATATATAAAAGTCCTTGTGGATAATTTTTCTAGTTAAAGTAAATGATTAATAGCAGCCTACCAAATAACAACTATAAGAAAAATTTAGAATTTTGGAGTAATAATAAGTGAATAATTGATACTCTTTTTTTGTTTGTTTGTTTGTTTTAGAGCTGCACCCACAGCATATGAAAGTTTCCCAGGTTATGGGTGCAACCAGAGCTGCAGCTGCCAGCCCAAGGAATAGCCACAGCAACACCAGATCCAAGCTGCATCTGCAACTGATGCCACAGCTCACAGCAACACTGGATCCTTAACCCACTGAGTAGAGCAGGGGTCTAACCCATCTTCATGGATATTAGCCAGGTTCTTTACCACTGAGCTACAATGGGAACTCCCAATTGATACTTATTTACTATGCCTTATTTGGAACTTGCTAGAACAAATTCAGGATGTCTCATCCCCAACTTGTCTCTCTTCCTCTCTCTCTGTCTCTTTTTCTGTCTCTCTCACCTCAGTTTTCCTAATTTGAAGAATTCAACAATATTGTTTAAAGATTTCCCACTGCTTTCTGTATCTTTCTACAGACTTCATTTAAATCCTACTCCTACACTGTTATTTTGCCTCATATTTCTATGTGAAATTTTGTTTTTTCTCTTTTTAAAAATTATCCACAAAAAATAGAAATGCCTTAGTTTCTCTGTGGAAGAATAAAAATATTGAGCTACCACAGCTCTATTTAGAAGATAACACACTTGTGCTACCAGTACATATGAGGAAACTCCAAAGGGAGAGAAAATAACACTGCAGATTGAAGTTAGAAAACCAGACTGCATGAAGCAGGGGGAGCTCAAGAGACAAAGACATTGATTTTGACCCTCCAGCTTCACCAGTTACCAACAGTGTAACTTTGGTAAAACTACCCCCCTCTGAACCTTAGTTTCTCATCTATAAATTGTGGATAATATTAGTACTCACCAGAGATTGTGTTGAGTGTTTAAGGTGTAATTCACAGAAAGGGCTTAGTGCAGTACCTGGCCCATTAAAAGTGGTTTCAGAATATTCGTCTGAACAGTTGGAGAAGAGCCAGGTCATGGCAGATCTTGTATAACTTGCTGAGAATTTGTAGTACATTCTATGAGCTGCATGACTCCATCTGAAAGATTGAAACAGTGGAGAGATTGGATCAGTTATTTAGTTAAGTTGGGTGACTCTGCCAGCCAATTTGAAGATGGCTGGTCAGTGTGCAAACCAGAAGCCAGAATGGTGGAGAAAAACATGGGCCCAGCTCTACATGTTGTGCATTTGTTCAGAATACATACACTCAAACTTACACCTGAGAGATACCAGTTCATAACAAAGACAGTGATGGAGATTTTAAAATGTCAGGTTCCAAGGCTGTTTTTAGCAGTTTCTCTGAAAAACCAGTTTTAGTAATTCCAGGTCTTTCCATAGGACCATAGGTATGATGAAGTCTTTTACTTGTAAATGTACCAGGTGTATTTTTTAACTGAAGTGAATATAAAACTCTGCATTCCGCTGAAGGTCAAGCTATTACTCTCAAAGGCCACATAGAGTCTCTGTCAGGAATTGATAGCCTTTTCTCATCCAAGACCTTTGTGCAGGGTCATACCACCGGTATTTTAATCTTAGGATATGAATCCAAAAGGGTTATATATTGATGTGATTATCTTCACACTAGCCAGTATGCTTGGGGCATAGCCTTCATCGCAAGTTTTTATGGTAAAAATTCAGTGAAATGTGTGTATCTTTCATCTTCAGAGGAGTTAAAAGAACTGTAGGTCACAAATGCCATGGGTAGCTGAAACACAACAATATATAATTCATCATTCTAGTACTTTTTGAAGTCAGTGTACAAGACACCATTTAGTTCTGGCTTTTCCAATAGATGTGTATCTTTTTAAATTGGAGCATAATTGACATATGATAGCATATTAGTTTCAGATGTACATCATGGTGATTCAGTATTTATACACAGTTGAGATGCTCACCACAATGTCTAGTTACCTTTTGTTACCCTATAAAGTTGTTACAATATTATCGACTGTATACCCACCCCATGGTGTTTAGAAACACTTGCACTTGCCAAGGGGCAAGGGAGTACTGCCACCACAGGAACACTGAGGCTTCAGCAATGTGGAGGGATGGCACCACCACTGCTTGCCCCAGGTTCAGGCTCTCCAGCCTGTGCTAACAGGTTAGGCTGAGTGTGCATCTTTGGCATCTGCCTCCATCTCTGGGGAGTGTTCCCACTATCCTCTGCCCATCTAGTGCTTTTCAATTTGCAAATGACTCTCCTTGATACACAGTCTACTTTTCAAGCTGCTGTTATTTCACTGTCTCAAGGAGAGTAAGTAACACCACACCTGAACCCTTTAATAGAAGGAGTCTCTGTGTCCTGCAGGACTTTGGGATCTTTGGATGTCAGTCTCATTGGTTTTCTAAGGCAAAAGTTTTGGGGGTTCCTCTCTCTAGTGTAGATCCTAAGGGCGGGGGTGCCTCCTGTGGGATGCCAATCCCTTGATCCTCTGGGAGAAGTGCCTGTCTGGTGAGATCCTTCCCTATGATGTACCACTATGCTGGGGGTGGGGTTCTAGGTGAGAGCATCTCTTTGTCTCCCCTACCCATCTTCATTGGTCCTTTCTATTCTTTGTCATGAAGCAAAGACAATAGAAACCGGTGTTTGGTTATTTCTCGGGTTTTTTTTCAGGGGAAACTGATCCACGGGCAAGCTGAATATTTGTTGTGTATGTAGGAGGAGGTAAGTTCAGACTCTTTCTATGCTGCCATCTTGCACCACTCTTTCAGATGTTTCCTTATCTTAATTGTTAACTATTTCCACTTTGTACCTTGTGATGTAATCATTATAACTAACTTATTAGAACTATGATTATATCTCAAGTGCCCCATAATGATATATAATATTCAACCTGTTTTACAGAATGTTTTGTGAGGAGTTGGTAAATTTATCTTGTAGCTAGTAAATAACACCATGTCTCAGGTATATCTTTCTAATGGATTGCGATTTATTTTTTTTTTTTTTAATTTTTGGAGTTTAAACTTTTAAAATGTTATCGACCCATACTTAGTCTTGCTACTTAGAAGGGACCGTTTTAACTCCATTATCTTATTATTTATTGTAATTATTCATTTCACATTGCCAGATAACACAGTCACACTGCTAATTCTTGAGTAACACATTTTGGGCATTATTTATTGACTTGTGTTGTGACATATCAGGATTTATCTCACTCAGATTATCCCCGTGTCCTAAGATTAATGAGATTCCCCCTGGAAGAAGGTGGTACAGGTCTCCTACTGTGTCTCTTATACCTACTTTGTCACTTTCTTTTTAAATGCTTAATCAAGTTATTCATTTCCCTGATTTTCACTTTTCTTATCCATAACATGAGACTAACACTACACTAAGTTGTATTCAGTGCTTCAGTTCTTGGAAAGCTATCTTCAGTACTGTGCCAAATCTTATATCATCTTCCCAGACTCAAGTCATCTCATTTATATTCTGGTCCACAAAAGACTAGGCACTGATGGGAACTTAGAAGTACTTTTCTCTCGCTATACACTGGATACCACAATCGTGATGTACTGATCTCCATTGGTGATGGGACATCCCAAGTAGAAAAAAAAAATGATTGTTTCCTTTTCACTACCTTTTCCTCTTTCTTCCTTCCTCCCTTCCTCCCTTCCTTTCTCTCCCTCTCTCTCTCTCTCTCTCTCCCTCTCTCTCTCTCTTTCTTGTCTTTTTGCCTTTTTTAGGGCCTCACCGCATATGGAGGTTCCCAGGCTAGGGGTTTAATCAGAGCTGTACCCGATGGCCTATGCCAGAGTCACAGCAACGCAGGATCCGAGCTGCCTCTGTGACCTACACCACAGCTCTTGGCAGCACTGGATCCTTAACCCGCTAAGGGAGGACGGGGATCATACCAGCAACCTCATCATTCCTAGTCGGATTCATTAACCACTGAGCCACGACGGGAACTCCATTTCCTGTTTTCCTTAGACTCCTCAACCTCAGTTCTTTGATGGGCTTGGCATTGATTCTGTGGAATTCTCATGATGCCTAGAAGTGTTCCCCCTGGCAGATTAAACTAAGTAATGTCAGTGAAAGTGCTTCTTAAATTGAGAAGTTATTCACACAGGCTGAGAATAATGGAACTAGTACTATTGTTGATACTTGTGTAGTTTGATCCAAGACTTTTCCGGGTCTGTCTTAAAAGTAAAAGCTCACACTCCAGAGTAGGAACTTCATACTTTCCCAAAGACAAGGACGTGGATTCTATTAGTACATTGAAGCCAATCTCATGTCAACTTCAAATTTTCTTCACTGGGTTAAGGTTGTGTTGTTATATTATTTTCTGTTTCCTTTGAAGACTCAGTAACATAAAATGTCTCTCTCTTCTCAAAATATTATGAGCAAAGACGGAGGATTTGACAGCGTCTTCAATAAGCCAGTATTGACTATTGCGTATCATCTGATCTTCCTATTAGAAATGGTGTGATTTGATGCAGGAAAATGCCTGATGATTTATTTGCCTAGTTTGCTTTTAAGTGATTCAATGGTTTGTTCTAAATAAATCTCTTTGGGAAAAAAAAAGGTTAGTTTGAAATCTTACCACCAATAGCTGAATTTGCTCATATTTTTCTGAGAAGTATCTACTTACAAATAAAAAGTGCAATGCTACAGAATTTTGAAGAATGATTGGGGAATTCCTGTCACTATTGCTCAGTTCTCATAATCCTCAAATCTCTGGTTTTCTGTCTGTCATATTCTCAGTGGCTGAGTCAGTCACTGCTTCTTACAAGTGGCCTAAGATTTCAACAAAGCCCTGGGGTGCCTGTACTGCTTTTGAGCAACCATCAGCTTTCTTCTGCCAAGGCACATGCTTGCTACCTAAGTCCTCACAAGGATTAGACCATGACCAAAACCAAAATTGCAGAGGGGTAGTACAGCTTCCCTGCTTTGCAAGAAATGTTATCAATACTAACAACCTTCTTAAATATTCTACTGAGACCTTCTCAAATATTCTACCAAGAAAGAGGGCTCTGCCTTTTTCTACAATTTACATGGAGAAATAAACATTTTTGCCTTAAAATTATGAATATAATCTTTACTAACATTATATTCATGCCTAACACATTTGACAGGAACTGTTATACGATTATATGATTTATGTATATTATCTCTAGTCCTCATAATAATTATTATCCTCACTACAAATGCAGAAATTGAACCTCATAAAGGTAAAATGACTTTCTCAAGGTCACAGAGTTAGTCAGAACTGATCATTGAGAGTGGATCGGTATGGTCTCACTTGCTGTTGTTTTCCATTACAGCAAAAATTAAAAAGTCTCCTTTTTAATTGAGTAAAGGGAAAACCAGTACAAGACAGAGGACTTCTGGTGTCATTTGGGAGTCTGTCTCCTTTTAGAGATAATTTGGATATCATTGTAATCGTTCATCCATCTCATCACACCGTATGTATCAGCAATTGTACTAGGAGCTGAGGATGTAAAACTGAAACATTCATGATCCTTGCCCTTAACTCATAGTTTATTTTTTAAAATTTCTATAGTTTATTTGTTAATTAATTTTAACTAAACTATAGTTGATTTACAACATTCTGTCAATTCCTGCTGTATAGCAAATTGACCCAGTCATACATACATATATACGTACACACACACACAAATACATGTATATATACATTCCTTTTTTTATATTTTCTTCCATTATCTCAAGAGATTGAATGCTATACAGTAGGACCTCATTGCTTATCCATTCTAAATGTAATAGGTTGCATCTACCAACCCCAAACTCCCCATCCATCCCACTCTCCCCCCCCCAACCTTGGTAACCACGAGTCTGTTCTCTATGTAAGAAAGTTTAGTTGAGAGTAGAGTAAGAGGCCACATGTTCTCGCTAAATGATTTGTATTTGTCAGGATAGAGTAATTGCCATTATAATTACTTCTCGAACTCCAATGACTTAATGAAATAAAAGCTTAATCACTCAAATCACACTTCAATGTGGGTGCTGGATGGAGGGCAGAGGTTCTGCTCTAATCATTTCTTCAGGGTTATAGACTTCTTCCATCTTGTGGCTCTCCTCCTATATAGATTCCCAGACTCATTTTTATTCACCTGATGAATGAAGACTAAAAGCAATGATTGGTATGGAAAGTTAATATGGATTAGACCAGGTCTAGAAGCAGTCGACATCACTTCTGTTCACTCCATTACATTGGCCAGAATAAAGTCGTATGACCATATCTAACTGCAAGGGAAACTGAGAAGTATAGTCTAACTCTACGGCCAGGAAGAAGAGGACATAAATATTGGTGTCACCTGTAATCGCTGTCATATGCTTCTATAGTATAAAGTGAGAATTAAAAGATGAATACTGATTTGTCAATAAGAAGTACTTCTTAGCCATGTCTTGGCTATTGTGAATAATGCTGCAGTGAACATAGGGGTGCATGTACATTTTTCAGTTAGAGTTTTGTCCAAATATATACACAGGAGTAGGACTGCTGGATCATATGGTTGTTCTATTTTTAATTTTCTGTAGAGCCTCTATACTTTTTTTCCATAGTGGTTGTACCAGTTCACATTCCCACCAATAGTGTAGGAGGGTTCCCTTTTCTCCACACCCCATCCAGCATTTGTTATTTGTAGAGTTATTAATGATGGCCACTCTGACCATTGTGAGGTGATAGCTCATTGTAGTTTTGATTTGCCTTCCCTTGATATTTAGTGATGTCGAACATCTTTTCATGTGCCTATTGGCCATTCATATGTCTTCTTTGGAGAAATGCCTATTTTGGTCTTTTGCACATTTTTCAATTGTTTTTCTTGTTGTTGTTACTGTTGAGTTGTAAGAATTGTTTGTATGTTTTAAAGAGTAAGCTCTTGTCAGTTGTATGGTTTGCAACTATTTTCTCCCATTTTGTAGGTTATCTTTTTTTATGGTTTCCTTTGCTGTGCAAAATCTTATGAGTTTGATATAGTTTATGTCAGAGAATGTTTTGGCTATGTTCTCTTCTAGGAGTTTTATGGTGCACTGTCTTACATTTAAGTCAGTAAGCCATTTTGAGTTTATTTGTGTGCATGGGGTGAAGGTGCATTCTAGTTTCATTGATTTACATGCAGTTGTCTACTTTTCCAGCACCGCTTGCTGAAGACCAATGATTTTTTTTGTGTAAATTCAATATGCATAGAGATAGATTAACTGGCACATAGTAGCTATTCAACTAATCCTGGATGTTATTATAATGAAAAATAATATGTGCAGATTACCAGAGGAATTTGTATATTTTTCAGATATTGACAGATAGCAACTAAAATATGAAGTATGTATTTATAGAGTGTAATTTCAGGCATCTGAATGTTGGCATAGAGAAAATTTAGGGATTTGATTCAGACCAACATTTATCTATTTTAAGTATTGTCTGTGTTACAGGAACAGCACTTGGGATCAGACTTAGAGACAAAGAAAACACTCTTAATCCAAAAAGATTTTCTAGTCTTGTGAATAAGAGAGATAAGAAAAGCACTTGTTTTATAGCGAAAATAAACAATGACAGAGGTAAACACAAGATGCTCTGAAAGCAAAATTGATGTCCACCTAACTCAAGCGTTGGTAATGGTGACAGTATAAACGAATAATATGAATTTACCAGAAAAACAGAACTATTTACAGGGAATTTTATAATTCAAAGTTCTTTTAGGTTATTTTTATTGACACTGCAGTTTATTTATCTCATATCCACTGAACATGGGTTCCTTGACTTTTTTAAAAACTTTTTCTAGTTGCCTATTTCATATCTCCTCAGACGAAAAGATCCCTGTAGATATAAGGAATTCTACTGCCACCTAAATTTTCAATTAAGAAGGAGGCCATTGTTAAAGAAGTGCCTAAGCAAAATGATCTATTTCTTAAACTAAGTTCCGAGTGTATTTCCTTCTTTTTTTCTGACATTATTTAAAATGCTTGGCCCACCCACCTGACTTGTTTCCTCCTTTGCTGATTGTTCTATTCCCAGCATCCAAACATCCACTCGCTTGCTCACTTGTGCTCTTTCTTGTTCCAGAAAGATTTGATATGGCTTGCTTTATGTTAAAACTTCTTTTTTTTCAGATCTTACAGGGCATGATTAGAGAGCAAGGCTGATTTCAAAGGAAATGGGTCATATTTCACACATAAAAGGAGCTTGGGGAGACTGTGATTACTCTAACAAGGCTGCCAGGGCTCCAGATTTTTTTGGATTTTTCACTGGAAACTGTCATTAATGTTTCCTTAGCCTCCACTCACAATAAGAACCAACCAGGTTGCTAAGTGTAGAGTTACACACTGGGGCTTTTATGATTTGACAAATCTTGGTAATGGAAGGGACTACAGCAGTCACGGTAGATGACCCCCTCTACCACGTTCTCACAACCTCGTTGTCCATCACCAACTTGACATAATGGTCATTTGCTTCCAGTACAAGGGCTCAGATGAGTGCCCTGTCAAATTTGTGTGGGCCTAGTTTTGTCAGTATCTCCCCATATGTCGACCCATATAAATATATAGATATAGTAGTTTCTTGCCACCATCCTAATCCTGTCCTCTGCAACTACATGATTTGCCCATAATTCCATTAACAGGACAACCATTCAAACATGTGGAGATTGCTAATATCTAAACAACTGACCAACCACATAAGCCTCCCCAAATTCAGTAATAAGCTTTACTAGATCTGTATTTCTCTTACTTTTTGTTAAACATCCATAGTTCCTTAATTTAGTCCTTATGACATGGTTTCAGGATTATAATTACTATGTTCCTTGCCTCCTTCAGAATGCTCTCCAGGTTATTAGTGGCCCTTTTCAGTAATAGAGAACCTTCTTTAAATAGGAATCCCCAAACTGAACGCAAAAATTGGTTTCCAATAGATATCTAGTAAAGAGTAACACCTACTTTTATCTGAACACTGTTGTAGAATCAAATTCTAAATGAACAGAAAAGTGGTGAGTCATTTTGTAAAGCCAAGTTTCTTTGGAAATACCTCAAATATACAATCAGATAAACTAATGTTTTTTACATAGCTGGTTTTAATTAAATTATAGCAACTTTTCTTGTTTCTTGAGATTTGTGTACCCACTGTTTGCTACAAGGTAGGCACTTCTAAATCAATTAAGGCAAGGAATAAAATGAAATGAGGAAAATAAAACTTGTTGATATGCTATGTTCATACTATTAGTTTTTTTTATCATTCTGTAGAAGCTTTTTAGTTCAGTAAATACAGATAGTATATTATTAATATTATTACAGTTCCTTTACTGAATAGAAACATTGATGTCCCATTATTCTCTTTGGAATGACATTCACATACTTTATGTTTACCTAAAAACTTTAAGAAATCATCATCTTAGGTAACCATTTATTATACCACATTCATTTTTGTCTCTGTATTTCCCAATCTCTTTCACTATATGTCCTTTCAGAAAATCCTGTGTTATGATAAACATCATTTTAAGATTTGTGGGTATATTCTATTCCTCATTCATAACAGTAACCATCAGTAATCTACAAATATTGCCAAGCTACCTAAACTGAATGCCTCTCTTAGTCTTGAAATTTCTGTGAGAAGTTAATAGGTCAGAAATAATTCTAGGATCACCACAGTTTCCTCATCAAAGTGCACCTGCAGAATCATTTCCTTTCTGGATAATAACTCTCCCTCCTTAATTCATCCTCTCACTTACTGACTCACTGATTTTTGAAAATTTAATTATACCATGGCTTTCTCCTTTGAATATTCTCTAATAGTCAAAGGAAATAGTAGTAATAGTAATAATAGACATATAACATCAAGAGCTTACTGTGAATCAGCTACTATGTTAGATACTTTTTCAGCATAATTGGTGAAACTCGTAAAAGCTCTGCAAAATAATTATAAGAATTCCCATTATACAGGTCAAGAAAGTAAAACTCAAAGTTTTTAAGTAACTTTCCCGGGGAAATCGATAAAAGAAATGATCGCGATAAATTTGAATTTGCATTATGTATAGCATGTTCCATGCATCCAAGCCTTCATAGTTCATTCAGTAAATATGCCCTGAGTGCCCAGTAAGTCTCAGGCACCATTGCAAGCATTAGAAGTAGAGCAATGAACAAGACTAAAGGCATGCACATTGAAGAAGCCATGGTGTTTGCAGGGATTGGAAGTGAGATGATATAGGAAATCAAGTAAATAAGTGGACAAGACAATTTCAGGTGAGATGAATGCCAGGATTAAAATAACACATGGTGGTAGGATATGGTGTGCTGAGTACCATACCCAAGAAGTCAAGGATGACCACCACAATAAAGTTAAGACCTGCCTGGTAGACAGGGTAACAGTGTAGACATTAGGAAATTAAATGTTATAAGAAGAAGGGATAGCAAAGGCCAACACCATAAAGAAGAAATATTTGAGAGTGTTCAAAGAAAAGAAAGAGGAAGGATAGAGCCAATATGGATGGAGTATAGCAAGAAATGGGGCTGTTCTTGGGATAAAGTGGGAGTAGTAGAGAGAACAATAGTTTTATCATTAATTGATTTTGGAGCTTCTCAATTCAATTCAAATTCAATTCAAATGAGATTCATACAATCTCATTTCCACTTATGCTAGGTAAGTTGTCAATCCCCACAATGGCCTTGTGTTGATTTTCACAGTCATTTCTTTCTGTATATATGTATGGCCGTGCATGTGTCATGTGGAAGTTCTTGGGCCAGGAATCAAACCCATGCCACAGCAGCATCCCAAACTTCAGCAGTGACAACACTAGAGCTTTAACCTGTTGTGCCACAAGAGAACTCCACAGTCATGTCTTTCTAAAGTCTGTGGTTGCCCACTTCCAGATTTCTCTCTAGGATACTTCTCCTCTTTTATTGAGTTACAAAGAATTATAGGTTATTTTTTTTGGATTTATATTATTTTCCAAGCCTCTCCTTTTCCCCTACCTAATCAGAATGAACTGGTTCTTACAGTGCTCTTGAAATTTTTAAGCTTATATGGATGATTTTATGACTTAAAGTTTTATACTTTGATCTCTCCCCTGTTAGACTAAACTTCTTGACGGAAAAATCATCACCAGATTGCATACAGTAAGACCCAAGAATTGTACATTGCATGAAAGTAGGTGCTTGTAAGAAGGGATAACAGCACTGATGATCTTGGACTGGTTCCTACTCTCCATTCCTTTACATACTACTCTGTCTTAATCATTTATCTCTTGGTTTTTTCAATCATGACTTTTCTAAATCTGTTCTTTATAAAATCACTAGTGATCTTATAAGCATATTGTTTTAGTTTTTGATTGAAGCTGTAACAAATAACACAAATTTAGTAGCTTGAACAAAAAGTTATCATTTCACACTTTTGGAGTTCGGAGGTCCAAAACTAGTCTCACTGAGCTCAAGTCAAGTGTTAGCAGGATTGGTTTCTTTTCTTTGTTTGTTTGCTTATTTTGTTTTCAACTTTCAATTTTATTAAAGTACAGAGTTAACAAGTTTTAAGCTTTCTATGTAAGAAAAGACTGGTTAACTTTGGACCCTTTGTGGAAATATTAACATTAAAAAATATAAACCATAGTTGCCTCTGTGACTAAAAGGAAAAAAAAAAAAACGTTTAAAAAGTTACCAAAACTCCAATCATATCTGATTATAAATTTCAAAGAGTAGATATACCACACATATTACATTTTCAGATTCTAAACATAGCAAAGCATAGCCACCAAATTTGGCTACATCTAATTATTTCAGAAAAGTTAAAAAAATAACAGTTGTGACTATAAAACTTTTGTAGTTTTTTTATTTTAAAAGGAAAATAATGAAATCTTTAATAGAGGGAAACAAAATAGTGTTTAAGTTTCTTACAAAGAGCTTTCAAGACGTATTACCCATCTGTTGTTTCTTTTTTTGTTTTTTGCATTACTTTTTTTTTATTATAGTTGATCTACAATGTTCTGTCAATTTCTTCAGTACAGCAAAATGACCAGTTACACGTACCTTAACATTATAAAAGCCATTTATGCTGTTTATTTTGGAAATTCTGGGGGCAGGCAGGAGATTCTGCTTCCTTGACTTTTCCAGCTTCTAGAAGTTACTTGTATTCCTTGACTCATGGCTCTTATTACATCACGTCTTTTCCCTTTGCTGCCCTCATCACATTACTTGCTCCTCTGATTTTGATCCTCTTCACTCTCTCTTATAAGCATCCTGTGATGACGCTGGACTCACACAGATAACCCAAATAATCTCCCCATCGCAAGATTCTTAGTTGATTCATACTTGCCAAGACATATTTATCGTGTAAGGTGGCATATTTACAGATTCCAGAGATTAGGATGTAGACATCTTTGAAGAGCCATTATTTAGCCTACCAGATGCATCTCATAATTTATTATCAATCTTTGATCTCATTGAAACATTTAGTCAGAAAACATCACTCCCCACTTTGGGAGAGGTTTTTTTCTGCTAACCTTTGTGATGTAGCCCAGATATTCTTAGTGGATTGTTTCTTCCCACTCTTTTGGAAGTTTCTTTCTGTTTTTAGCATTGTAAATCATCAACACATTTTCTCTATCAATTACTTATGTAAATAAAGTTAATATAAATGACAGTTAAGTAAAGATAATAATATCTGACTTTCATTGAGTACTTAATGAGGGTCAGGCACTATTCTAAGTGTTTTACATATGTAATTGCATGTAATTCATGCAATAGTCCTGTGAGGTAGGTTCTGTCATTAATTGCATTTATCTGATTGAAAAACAGAGGCAGAGAGGTTATGAAACTTGCCCGAAGTCAGAAGTTAATAGCTGGAAATATGAGATTCTAATTCAGGCATTTGATCCCATAGCCTGAACTCAAAACTGTAGTGTAATACTTTCTGCATAAATGGAGAAGATATAATAAACTATCAAATCTGTATCACTGAACATAGATCTACAGCCCTAGCCCAAATCTGTCTCCTGATTCCCAAAATCCACTGTACTGCTATCTATCCTGAACATTTGTACTTATATACTCTTTAAATTCAAATAGTGTAGTTCATATTATGACAATAATAAAGTTTCAGAGGGTTACCTATAATGTAGGTAACTTTTTTAAACTTGTTTCTAACTCTGTAGCAGGTGCTATACTTAAATATGTTTTTTTTCCCTTGACTTAATTTCCACAGTTACCTAGAAAGGCCGTTGTTATTGTACCCACTTGGTAGCCAAAGATTCTGAAACCTAGAGATTTTAAGCAACTTGTAACCAACCAACAAATGAAACATTCAAACTCTGTGTTCTTTCATTCATGCCTGAAAACCTCATGTACAATATGTCTATTCAAATTATCTCCTCAATTTAACTATCCTGTTTCTTTGTTTCTGATATTCAGGAAAAGAGAACAATGAGTCCTGGTACTCAAAACATCATAGCCATGTTTGCTTTTGCTTTTTCTATGGCACAAAGATTTATTCCTAGGACAAACCATGTTTCACATGCAATGTTGCTTGGGACGGGGACATATGTCTCCTTGCTTCCTACTCCCACAGTCAACCCTCTAATGAAGGTTCTAGTTATATCTTGTCTGTTTCCTCTAAAAGCTTCCAGCTGGTGTCTATGTCCCATTCCCTTGCCTCCCCTCAAAATCCCATACTTTGATTTACACCCAAGTTAATTTTCCTAAATCATAAATTCTATGAATTTTTTACTTCCCTGTTAAAGTACTAGAGTTTATTTGACACATTTATGTTGGTCAAATGTCCGGCCAGATTGGGTTTATTAAATCGGATCAATAGATACCTTTAGTCTTTATCATAATTATTATTTTTCTCATTTAATTCCTTACTTCTGTCTGACTGAACCACTGTTTGTGGTTATCCTGCATGTCTGGAGTACTGTGGGACCAGGGGATGCCATCTGTGATTTCTTCTTATATTGGGAGCTGCATCAAAGTGGTGATGATGGTCCTGAGGGTAATAGTAGTAATGATAAGTTGTTTTGAGTAAAATACTGTGTATATACTTTAAATAGGACATTTCTTCAGAATCACAACCACAGTACAAGGCGTAAATGTAAAGAGAAGTTAATTACTCAAAGTTTAAAAATAAGCAATAGTACTTTGCAAATTTCCAAGTCAGATGATTTTAGGCCTCTCTTTTTCAGTTAATAACTGTGATACTTCCCTCTATAATCTTAGGGGGAAGCGATGCTCAGCAGACTATCTATTCAGCATGGCCAGATAAGGTTCAATTAATGGCAGAAATTCTCATTAACAGAGATGGAAACAAAATGTATTGCCCAGTAAAACAGTACCAGGTATTAAGTCTGAAGATCCTTAATAAGAAGAATGGCTTAACATTTTCACAGGTCTAATTATGTGCACTCTCCTAATATTTTGTGTGAATTCATATTCTTAAAAACAAACCTGTGAAGTAGGTGCTATTACTATTCCCAATTTGCAGATGAAGAAACAGGCACAGAAAGATGAAGTAATTTACTTAGTATTTGGTCCTAGGTGCTGTGGGTCTAGAGTCTACACTTATGACCATTATGCTCTATTGATTCCTAGTAAGTGAATATGAACCCAGAAGCACAAATATTGAGATCAGATGCTGGACAAGGGAGAGCAATTTGAGATACAAAATGAGGACAGGGTCATGGAGTAGTTAACATAAAAAAAAAAAAAACAGGGAATTTGTTAATTCAAGGGACACAAGAACTAAACAGGATGTGATACAAAGAGGTATGTCAGCCAACACCTTTTGGCTTTTGTTGCAACTCCAAATAATGTCAGTATCTATAAATTTCTTTTCATCTTGGGCTCATGGTCACAGGCTGGTTGGGCATACTTACAAAACAAGGAGAATCAAGTGGGGGTGAGTTGGAGACATAGGAATCGGTCTCATATATCAAGAAAAGAAAAATTTTTTCTAGAAAGCACCAGCATGAATCCTCCCTTGGATCTGTGTCCATTTCTATCTGGAAGAAAAGAAAGCATGAGGTGGCGGGGAATAAGCAACAGGAGGGAGATGATGCGGGGCTTATATGCAGTCATGGTTGAGGGGAATTTCAGGCTCCCTAGGGACAGAGCCTACTGGTCTCTGGCAAGGTGGCCACAAGTCCACTTACTGTTTGGCTGGCTGGCCTTTACCACTGAAACCTGGGCTGGTGCACCTTTTTTTGGTCTCTTCTTTGGCCAGACTAAACCATGGCACACATCTACAGTTCTTTGATTAAAAACCACCCTTGGAATACTAGAGTCTCTTTGCCACCAGTCATAGAGCTGAGAGTGTCACAGAGTAGCCAATTTTAGGAACAGGAAAATCCATCACTCACCTTGGCTCTGGCTGACGGAGTAATTTATGCTCTAGAATTTCTCTGTAGGCTGTAGCTGAAGCACCCGGTTGTTGTAAGGAATAATTATGTTACTTAATTTTTTTTGGTGATCTATCAGGTGTGGATATGGACTATCACCACAGAGAGCTGCATGGAATTGAAACAGATTTATTATACTTCTACGTCCTGTGAGAGGGACACGGGGAATGCCAAGTAGGGGACCACATGGGAAGAAAACAAGGAAAGTGGGCTCCATTAAGCAAGTGGGGAGCTGGGAGAGGATACGGGCCAGTAGGCAAGTGCTTTTACTAAGGGTCAGGGTTGCCTACACAAACAGTAGTGCAAAGCGGTATTATTGGTGTGTTTCGATGTCACTAGGTCACAATCAGGGGGAGGCAAGAAGGGGTGAGGAGATTAAGGCATCAGAGAATAGGAAATTTTAAAAACTTACAATTTACACCTCCTATAGGACTTTGCCTGAAATCCCACCTTTGCTTTACTTCTTTTCCTCCATTTTGGAGTTCTACCCCCTTACTGATTTTTCCAAGGAGCACTTCCTAAACACATCATTTGCCCAAGAATCCATGTGTTTGAACCCACTAGGAGCATAAATGTTTCAAAAATTGGTGTTTTAGAA
The DNA here is from genome assembly GCA_004024745.2 of Catagonus wagneri. Lineage (NCBI taxonomy): Eukaryota > Metazoa > Chordata > Mammalia > Artiodactyla > Tayassuidae > Catagonus > Catagonus wagneri. The sequence goes on from PVHT020000037.1 coordinate 1,784,070, forward strand.
ACACCTGCCATGTTGAACTGCATTCCTCTTTATCACCCTTTTGGTCATGTTGTCAAGACCATGAAAGAGAGGACTCCAGGGTCTCTATGCAGTTATTGAAATTACAATATCAGTGTGAGCAAGCTGAAAATATTAGGAAGAAAAATGTCCAAAAATACAACTTTGCAGGTGTCTTTAAAAACCCAAGTTTTTCCAGAAGTTCCCATTGTGGCTCAGCAGATTAAGGACAGAAGGTCATCACCATGAGCATGCAGGTTCGAACCCTAGCCTGGCTCTGCGGGTTAATGATCTGGTGCTGCTGCAAATTGCGATGTAGGTTGCAGATGCGGCTTGGATCAGCGTTGCCGTGGCTGTGGTGTAGGCTTGCAGCTGCCACTCTGATTTGATCCCTAGCCTGGGAACGTCCATATTCCTTAGGTACAGCTGTAAAAAGAAAAAAAAAAGAAAAGGAAAAGACCAAGGTTTTTCCAAATATGAAGCATGTTCGTATCCTCAGACAAGCGTATTAGAGACAATGAGAAGTTCCTAAAATTATCTGTTTATTTACAATGGAATTGAAAAGTGAGTCAGCACAAAATAAAGCCAAGTGTATAATTTTTCTTTTTTCAGGGCATTGTTGTTTTGTTTTTTCCTTCAGCGGGGGAAAATACAGCAAAACTTGACTTTGTCAAAGCCTGTCCCTAAAACATCTCATTATTAAGCTCAGAGTAAAGGTTACACGTAAAGGCAAAGGTGTTTCTTCTTGTTCATTCTCTTGACCTCAGAGGCAGCCTGGGAGTTATCAGAAGTGTAAAAAGTTCATGCTTATCAAAGAACATCTGTGACAATTACCGAAAAATTATTTTTTCAAAAATTAAAACAAAAAGGTTTTTCTTTCTCCCTTTCCCTCAACTGACAATCATATGTGACAGTTACCAGTGTCAAAAAATGTTTTCTTACTAGAAAGAAAATGGTAGCGTGTCTGTCATTTTCTCTTTGTTCACTATTTACAGTTATGAGAGTAAAATGATTTATGATTACTGTAATTATATATCTCTTTAGGAGAGCTGCACTAATTACACAGTTTTTTAAGCCATTTTTCTATCTATGAGCTTTCTGTTAATCTAAATTGAAGTGTATTAACAATTTTGTACCCTGTGACTTTTCAAACCTCTCCATGGGTCACAAATGGAATGGTCCAGCATCACTTAATGCGTTGAATCTATTCATAGTGTGTGTGTGAAGCTTGTGGCCGACATATTCACAACTGTGATATATAAAGAATTTCCTTCAATAGATAGTATCTTCATAGATATTTTGAAAGTGTCTACAGGAAATGAGTTTTGGGCAAAATGTTTTGTAATATGTGATTTCACCATAATGACAGTGGACCTCAGGAGTCAGCCTGGTATGTATTAGCTGAGTTAATATTACCAGCTCCCTAACCTTTTCACTTTGTGACTTTATATCACATTTATAACTCTAGTTTTCTCTGTGGTCTTCTGTGATTCATCTTTTTTTTTCTATATTTTTTTAATGGCTCCATTCTGCTGTTGCCACCTCTACTGCAAAACTGCTTTGGGCTGTAGAGATAATAGAATATTGTTTCAAATTTAACATATCCTTGAAATGTCTCTGAGCTTATGTTAAAGAATATACATATATATACATACACACACACACACATAAACACAAAGGTGTGTCTGTGTGTGTGTATACATATATATATAAATTTAAATAAAATTTTTCTAAGATAGTTTTATTTCCATGATAGATCTGATAGTAGTATCAGAGCAGCTGAATGTAAAAAAAAATTAAAATTTTAAGAGTAGTAGATTATATTGGGTTAGGAAATAAAATGTCATCTCTTCATACACCTCCAAAGACAAGAAGTAGTCTTTACATAAAAAATAATAATAATGTTTTCTCAACGCTGTCCTTAGTATTTAAACGATTTTATATTCTTGGGAAACGTGTCTTCCTTGTCATCTTAGTCATCGAACTGTGAAGTGTGTACTGTTATTTTTCACTTTCAATATGAAGAAACTGAGTCTCAGAGAAGTGAATGGCCTTCCCTGGAGCCAAAAAGTTATTAAGTGGAAGAAGCAGCATCTCAAAAGACACCTTTTTGTCTCTGTGATGCTCAAGTTCTTCCCTTTACTCCTCCTAAGCGCCATAGGAATTTGGTATTGCTCCTCATCTACATATTAGAAAACTAGGTATGAGAGATTCAACTAAATGCCGGTAAATAGCAGAACCAATGCATGTAACCTCCTTTTTCCAATAAATGATGGTAACCGTCATTAAAATATTCCTGAAAGAAAATGCTTATAGTTGTTCTTAATTTTAAAACTAATAATAACCCTTGTGGACATTTTTAAAAAACTTTATCCCATGCAGAGGCCCAGGATTGTATCTAATTTCATGAATGGTTAAAAAAAAAAAAAAGGAGAGGAGAGGGAGGACAGCTTGGATTATCGCAGATAAATGAATTGTTTAGTTTGTTCAAAAGAAATGAAAACAAACAAGCAAACAAGGGGATAGGTCCAGAGCTAGGTCCCTCTGTTGTCAAATCAAACAATAACAGCCAAAGTGAGGTTGATTCATCATGTTATCTAAAATAAATTACCATGTCACCTTGAGTGACTCATTTGAGAATAACAAAATCACATACTCATGAATATATTCATTCATATGAATTAAATGCTGAAAAGTATTAAGCCTCCCACAACATTTCATGCTAACAAACAATGAGAAAATCAGCATTTATTTTTCTTTTTTCTGCTTTTTTGCATTAGCTTTCCTCTGTTTTTATGTGTACTGGCTTATGACCTTGAGGCTCCCACCAAATGAATGGATTGAAATACTATTGCAGCTTTTCTTTAAGATTAGGAGGAGGACGGGGACTGGATCAGGGGCGTGTTTTATATCTATTATTACATAGCAAGAACTTTTTATAAAGTTGTTATTTCTTAATTTTTTCTTATACACAAAAGTTATCTCTCACATATGTTTTATAAGACACTTGACAGAAAGCAATTTATTTAGGGCAGTTTTCACTGCAAATAAATCATGGTTTTGACTGTTCACATTGGAAAAGGAAAGGATAAAAGGACTTTTAGCATTTGAAAAAAATTCGAAAACAATAAGAAAATGAGTTAAGAACTGGAAAATAATTCTACACTTGTGGAGAAAATATTCCTAAACATGTGAGTTAACGGAGTTATTTAAAGCCCTGAATGGAGAAAAGTAGTAATTCCATTCAATTTCGGAAAAATTGAGCTCCAAGATAGATAAAGCTTTATTACAGGCATTAGTGGAATGCTAAATAAGGAAGAAGAAGCCTGAGATCGACATGGTACACATTCTAAAGTCATTGACAGTCTGGGGAGGCAACAATCATACTCTTAGAAATGACTCAAACACTGTGTACCAGTTAACCTTTCAAAATTGCTCTCTCATTTGTCAAGTCATGTCCTCCCCGCCCCCCACAACCCAGCAACAACCCTGAATAATAGGCCAGAAACTGCTATCCCTACTATTTACATACAAAAAGTGAGGGGCAAAGTTAAATGACCTGCTCAAGTACTCAGCAAAGCCACAGGACAAAACGAGGAATTCTGTTCACTCTTCTCAATCCAGAGGTCATAGACAGTATAGAGGAATTGGCACATTTGTACTTTTCATAATCACAGACCCTCCTTTCCATCTTTCATCACAGCTGTCTCTCGTCTTTCCTTTATCTCTCTTCCTGTAGCATGCAGGATCATCAAGAAATGTAAGTACAACCGGGCCAGCGTGGTAATAATTTTCTTTGACTGATGAAAATAATGAAAGCACTGAAAGATGAGTAAAACGAACGGGTTTGACTATTGACCAAGTCAACACCATCAGGGGTGTGACTTAGAGTCCGCGGCACCTCTTCAGTGGAAGCAGCTGCTCAGTTGGGAAGCTGGCTGAGGATACATATGACAAGTGTGGCAGTGGGTTGAATAACATCCCCCCCAAATGCATATCTAGCTGCATGGAAACTCGTAGTGGGGCCTTATGTGGAAATCCGACGTTTTCAGATGTAATTAATTACGAGAAAGTTGTTTTGGATTTGAATAAGCCCTAAATCTAATGTCCCTTGTCCTTAAAAAGAAGAGAAGGGGACATATAGAAATACAAACAGGGATAAAGTCCATGTGAGGATGCAGAAAGCAGTGGAAGTGAAACAGCTACAAGACAAAGAAAGCAAAGCATTGCTACGAGCCTCCAGAAACTAGGAAGAGGCGAGAAAGGATTCTTTCCTAGAAGGTTTAGAGAGGGCATGGCCCTGAGCGTCTTCGTTTCACTTGCGGCATCTGGAATAGTGAGATTAATTCGTTGTTCTAAATAACCCAGTTTGCGGTATCTTCTTATGGTGGTCCTGGAAAGCTAACACACACGTAGACCTTGAAAGAAGCAAAGCGTCAATATCCTCTCCTGAAAGTTCAGAAAGTCCACTTCTTCAGGAAAAGTGTTGGGGGAGGGGAAGTGTTGGCGGAGCAGGTAAGGAAGGGGTTTTTAGGGAGGGGTTTCAAGAAGAGAAACTGTATTTTATCTGGTGACTAATATTCCAAGCTGTGTATCTATAGTTTGCATATGTTTTTTCTCTTCATTCTCACCACTATCCTATGATTTAAGTTTGACATCATTGTTTAAATTGAAGCTTAGATAGTCTAGGTGTCTGGCTCAAAGTCACAAAATAATAAATGACAAAATCAAGAACCAAATCCGTTCTTTCTGATTCCTAGACAGGTATTCCTTAGGCCTCCAAGAATATAGTAAATAATTCTTCTTTGCCTGAGACTTTTAAAACCAGTGAGGACACAGTAATAAGGAACTCTCAGGAGGCATAGTCCTCTCCGGGCAGAGCAGAGAGATGAAATTGGATATCCTAATAGGTCTTTTCCAAGTCTAATTACTCTCACTCTGTGTAAGGCGCCGACTAAATGCAAGTTCATTATCATTTTTTTTCTAAGTTAAACTGAAAAACAAGATTGATTGACATTTTGGAGGTATTCAACATTTATATGCAGGAAATTTAGGAGACTACACACATTCAAAAAAGCTTTTCTTAAGATAGCTTGTGCTTAAAAAAAAAAAAAAAAAACAGTGAAATACTCTGTACAAAAGCAGATGCTTTCTAAAATATCTTACTGCTGCTCTTCCCAAGCTGATGACCTTGGTGTACTTAGGACTTTGTAGGCAGTGTACAGGCTTCCTCACCTGGAAAAGAAAAGAAATACTGTGCTTCTTACCTAAATTCCTCTGTGTCCACACCAAAATTCTGCCTCTCAAATGTACTGATTCTTACCCTTACTCACAACAGCTAATAAGAATATTATAAATTAGAGTTATATTTAAAAGTACTCATGTTTCAAAAAGAAACATCTGACAGTGAAAGTGATGTTGCATAACGGCACAGGTGATGAGGGTCAAGGTTGAAATCATAAGCTGGTAATACTACTTTAGTCCTTTAGAAAAGTATACCTTGGTTTTAACCGGGAGATCCTGCTGTATAGCACTGGGAACTATATCTAGTCACTTATGATGGAGCATGATGATGTGAGGAAAAAGAATGTATACATGTATGTGTGACTGGGTCACCTTGCTGTACAGTAGAAAAGTGACAGAACACTATAAACCAGCTATAATGGAGAAAATAAAAAAGACAAGAAAGGGAGGGAAAGAAGGAAGGAAGGGGAAAAATAAAGAAAATTGAAATAAAATAGTAAAAAAAGCTTCATAAAATTGTGAAGACTCCAAATTTTGTTTCTTATCCTTCCTTGGTATCCTAACATGTTGATCTCCTATAAAAGGAAGCATTGCCACAGCTGTGGCACAGGTTGCAATTGTGGCAGGGATTTGATCCCTGGCCTGGGAACTTCCATATGCTATGGATGTGGCAAAAAGAAAAAAAATAAATAAAAAGAAATACATCCAAGAAATATAGAGTCTTTAAAGACTTATATCCCTAAAGAACAGGTATGTCACAGGTGTATCACTTTTTCCTTCAGGAAAATGATGTTTTGCAAAAATAAGTTTTGTTCACTTAGATTAAATAACTCTCATTAACAAAATAATGAATTTGTAAATAATACTAGAAGAATATTTTCTTCTTGAGTTTTTTAAAGTCGATAAAATAACTCATTATGAAATTGTCATCTTTCCCCAGTTCTCATCTTGACATGTTAAAAAAAAAAAAAAGAATCTAAAATTGGAGTTCCCTGGTGGCCTAGTGGGTTAGCGATCCAGTGTTTCAATGCTGTGGCTTAGGTCACTGCCGTGGCATGAGTTTGATCCCTGGCTTCAGAGCTTCTTTCTGCCTGCTGCAAGCACTATAAAAAAAAAAAAAAATCTAAAATTAGTATGCAGGTATATTCCAAATATGCCTTGAGCACTAACTTTTGATTCTTACCCACTAGAAATGGAGCCCTTATCCAAGAGTGAGTGGGACATTTTTGTGCTGCCCTAACCAATGTTCTTAAGACAGGAAAGACAAAGCCATTAACCCTGGAACCATCCTTGTTTCCTCTCATTTGCCTTCTAACACCAAATCCTTCAGTCCCAGCTTTTCTGCTGTATGGATATAAGTCAAATACGCTAGTTCTGTCCATCTCCTCTGGAGAGCAGTTATCAAAATCAGGGCATAATATCGCATTAGGAATGTGGTCACAAGAATTTAGTACCAACCTTGGGGAAACTGGAGAGTTTGAAAGTTTATTCAGACAAAATAGAACTTTTAAAATATGGGTCAAAAAGATGTAATAAAAAGTTGGATCTGACGTTGAGCTATCTCAGTGCAACTAATGCTTTGCAAAGTTAACCTAGTCTTTGTAGGATTGTTCTAGATTCTGGGATACTCTAGGTGCATAGATACTGCTCAAATAGAATGTGCTAAGAAAAATGAAAACAGGAAGATATCAAGGTGACTAAATGGAAAATATATGTCATCTGTTTTTGTAAGTTTCCTCAGTTTTTCATTCAATATTTTTCCTCAACTCCTTTTTTATCTCTTTGTCTTTTTAGGGCCGCACCTGTGGCATGTGGAGGTTCCCAGACTAGGGGTCTATTTGGAGCTATAGCTGCTGGCCTGCACCACAGCCACAGCAACGCCAGATCCGAGCAGCGTCTGTGACCTACACCACAGCTCACGGCAATGCCAGATCCTTAACCCACTGAGTGAGGCCAGAGATCAAACCCACAACCTCATGGTTCCTAGTTGGATTCTTTGCCACTGCAGCACTGTGGAAACTCCCTCCTCACCTCCTTTTTTAATCATGTTTGGTTTACCTCCTTCCCATATATACAAATATCTCCTAACATGGGAATGAATATAAAATTCTCATGGCTCTTTTCTGTGAGAATCTTATATCCAGGTAATTATAGACGCCATGGCAAAAAACAAATATCAGCTCTGTACAGTCATTATTCTTTTTTTCTTTTCTTTTCTTCAATATTTACCACGACAAGATTAAGAGAAAATGTGGTATTGTATGGAATGGGCTAATTAATACCTAGAGCCAATAAGGATTTTAGTGACAGGCTAAATCTTTAGTAGAGCTATCCTCTAATCTTAATAACTTTTTTTTCTCATAATATATGCTCAATACCATGTTCCTCTATGTGTGCACAATCTCATGGAACTGTAAAAGAGAGGACTGGCTGGGTGGCAGAGGGACCTAAGCATTTATTCCACACTTGATATTAGCCAAAAGGCCGAGAAGCGATTAAGCATTTATTCCAAAGTCACCACCAGGACTTTTACAAAATTAAGTGTTCTAGTTAAATACTGATAGTTTTATGTATTGGTAACTTTGGCTCCTTTTTTCTCTTATCATCAGTCTAGGTGTCCACTTGTTCCAGAATAAATGCATCATACACTTAGAATTGTTTTTCTTTTCATCTAGTATAAGTTATCGTATTCATGAGCCTATGTTGAAAGATACATTTCATTTCATAGTTAGTTGTGACAGATTTGTGATCAAAGCTCTGTGTTGGGGCGTTTACAATGTAGGCTCAGAGGGAGTTTCACAGTTGATCAGCAATCTTTTCTGTGTGCAAGAGGTGGGCAATGGTGCCTCATGTTTTAGATACTAGCTATTCCCAATGCAAACCAACCTGTAACACTCTAGATATATTTGCTCCGTAGCACAAGCACTTGTTGTTACTAGACATCACCAAATTCAGTCCGGGAGCCAAAATGGTAGACTAGGAAAAGCACATTTGGCCTTTTATTAGTTGCTCTTAGATTCAAAATGTACCAAAAAAAAAAAAAAATCTTTCATCCAATCAAGCATTTGCTGTGGTCATAAATGAGAAATCTTAAAAACCTATAAAATCTTAAAAATCAGGTAATGTATGAAGAAAGGTTTCACATTTCCAAATGCATTATGAAGATAATGGGAATCTGAGGTAGTTGGGAAGGAACAGAATGAGGCAAAAGAGAATTTTTTTTAATAATAAAAGTATGAAATGGAACGTTTTGAGGTTTGCAGCATACCATTGTCTACTAAAGGAGATTAAATTCGGACAGAATTTTGATACAATCAGGTGACAGTTTTTGTGAGCACAGATTTTTAAAAAATTATCATGTTGTTTTCTAATAATTTTTAAAGACTATTATCAATAAGCCATAGTGACCCTTTGTGCTGACAGGTCTATATGAACATAATTAGAATTAATATAGGTGAATTAATTACTTCCAAGATAAAAACACCATCAAAAGCATGCGTTGCTTAGATATGCTGGATTTCAATATCTGATAGAAAATATTTAGATGCCTTATTTTTTCTTATTTTACTAATAGCTCTGCAAATAGATATTAGAATTTCAGTCATTTTGCAGATAAGTAAAATAAGAACTAGATTTTTAAATGTTCTAAGATTGCTCAGCAAATGCATGAGGTAAGATTTGACCCAGAATTTTTTATTCCAAAGTCTAGGCATTATTTATTCTACATTGTTTTCAGAATGTTTTATCCATACACGTATCTTAGGGAGTAGATTTCCTTAGCATAATACCTCAGAAAATCCATTGTAAATCATCTTTGGATGGCAAGTCTTTAAGATATAATTAAATTGTACTCTTTATTTTCAATGATTGAAATAGTAGATTTGAAGATAAATGAAGCTTTTATTAAATGTCTCTTGCTAATGCATACTAAGTGAAAGCAAGTGGAAATTCATGGTTTGCTTCAAAAACTATTTTCCCATAATTTTATCTTAAAAATAATGTGCTATCTCAAACCATTTTCTTGAGTTCCCTCTGTCTCCTAGACTCAGAATTGCTTTCCAAAGACACAGAGCCAACTAATTCTTCCTTCATGTTTAACACCCTTCCTGTGTCTTGAACCAATCCTGTCCTTAGCAAGGACATTATACTAGCCCTGGTTGAGCAATCCTGATAATTCCTCACCAACTCATCCTTTTGGAGGGGAAATAGCATGTGCAATAGATAGAACCTAATAAACTTGAATTTAAAGACCAACTTGGCATTTAGAAACTGTACATCTTTGGAGAAGTTATGTTTTATCTCATCCAATCTGTTTTCTTCTAATATGACTCAGTAAAGTTTAGATGACATCAGACATCAAGTACTAAAGAATGCTAGTTGTCCTCTCTAGGTCTTTGCATTTTCATTTTCAAACAAATTGCCATCCAGTTTTATCGCCCTGTAGTTATTTCTAGATGATCGGCTTTCATAATCCTCAATGACACCACCTTTGGGATCTAAAAAAGCCTCAGTAGAATTCTAGAGCAGAGTTCTCAAAATTCTGCTTGAGGTCTGTGCCTCACTGTATTCTGCCTGGGACTGCAGATCTGCTGCCTCTGTGTCCTCAGATCATATGTGGTGCCTGAGCAAGAAAGAACTGAGAAGATAACTTCCTTTGAAGGAAAGCTTATGTCATAGGAGCATTATGAGCAGGAGGGGGGTGACCTAAAATGAGGTTAGATAAGGAACAAGCTCATATAGGTGGTCATGCAAAGCAGTTCTGATTTCGCTGTGAGAGCATGAGAGCCTGGAAAGCCATGTTAAGTGAATGTTAAGGAAGAGACAAGATTTGTTGAATTGTTCCTCTGTCCTCTGCCCCTTGTCGTTATGTATTTTGGGTCAATTTATGTAAAAGCTTCAACCCTCAGTTTCCACATCATGAAAGAGAGATGCTGACACCCCAGCAACTTAACTACCATGGTGATTGTAAGGTTTTTTTTTTTTTTCCATTATAGCTGATTTACAGTGTTCTGTCAATTTTCAACTATACAGCAAGGTGACCAAGTCACACATACATGTATGTGGATTCTTTTTTCTCACATTATCATGCTTCATCTTAAGTGACTAGATGTAGTTTCCAGTGCTGTACAGCAGGATCTCATTGCTGTGCATCTAAGAATCCCAAATTCCCAATCCATCCCATTCCCTCCTTCCCCTTGGCAACCACAAGTCTGTTCTCTATGTCCATGATTTTCTTTTCTGTGGAAAGGTTAATTTGTGCCGTATATTAGATTCCAGATATAAGTGATATCATATGGCATTTGTCTTTCTCTTTCTGACTTATTTCGCTTAGTATGAGAGTCTCTAGTTCCATCTGTGTTGCTGCAAATGGCATTATTTTATTCCTTTTTATGGCTGAGTAGTTTTCCGTTGTGTATATATACCACATCTTCTTAATCCATTCATCCGTCTATGAACATTTAGGTTGTTTCCATGTCTTGGCTATTGTGAATAATGCTGCAATGAACACACGGGTGCATGTGTCTTTTTCAAGGAAAGTTTTGTCCGGATATATGCCCAAGAATGGGATTGCTGGGTCATATGGTGGTTCTATGTATAGTTTTCTAAGGTACCTCCATACTGTTTTCCACAGTGGTTGTACCAATTTACATTCCCACCAACAGTGGGGGAGGTTTCCCTTTGGTTCACACCCTCTCCAGCATTTGTTATTTGTGGACTTATTAATGATGACTATTCTGACTGGTGTGAGGTGGTGCCTCATAGTAGCTTTGATTTGCATTTCTCTAATAATCAGTGATGTTGAGCATTTTTTCATGTGCTTGTTGGCCATCTGTATATCTTCTTTGGAGAAATGTGTGTTCAGGGCTTTTGCCCACTTTTCAATTGGTTTGTTGGTTTTTTGGCTGTTGATTTGCATAAGTTGTTTTCATATTTTAGAGATTAAGCCTTTGTCAGTTGCATTGTTTGAAAATATTTTCTCCCATTGCGTATGTTGTCTTTTTTTTATGGTTTCCTTTGCTGTGCAAAAGTTTGTCAGTTTGCCTAGGTCCCATTGGTTTATATTTGCTTTTATTTCTGTTGCTTTGGGAGACTGACCTGAGAAAACATTTGCAAGATTGATATCAGAGAATGTTTTGCCTGTGTTCTCTTCTGTTGGTTCTCTTCTGATGGTGTCTTATCTTACATTTAAGTCTCTAAGCCATTTGAGTTTATTTTTGTGCATGATGTGAGGGTGTGTTCCACTTTAATTGATTTACATGTGACTCTCCAATTTTCCCAGCAACACTTGCTGAAAAGACACTCTTTTTCCCTTTTTATATTCTTGCCTCCTTTGTTGAAGATTAATTGACTGTAGGTGTCTGGTTTTATTTCTGGATTATCTGTTCTGTTCCATCGGCCTGCCTGTCTCTTTCAGTACCAGTACCACACTGTCCTGATTACTGTGGCTTTGTAATATTGCCTGAAGTCTGGGAGAGTTATGCCTCCTGCTTGGTTTTTGTTCCTCAGGATTGCTTTGGCAATTCTGGGTATTTTGTGGTTCCATATAAATCTTTGGATGGTTTCTTCTAGTTCTGTGAAAAATGTCCTGGGTAATTTGGTGGGGATTGCATTGAATCTGTAAATTGCTTTGGGTAGTATGGCCATTTTTACAATATTAATTTTTCCAACCTAGCGACATGAAATATCTTTCCACTACTTTTAATCCTCTTTAATTTCCTTGATTAATATTTTATAGTTCTCAGCATATGAGTCTTTCACCTCCTTGGTCAGGTTTATTCCCAGGTATTTGATTTTTTGCAATTTTAAAAGGTATTATATTTTTATATTCCTTTTCTAATATTTCATTTTTAGTGTACAGAAATGCAACTGATTTCTAAATGTTAATCTTATTCCTGCTACTTTGCTGAATTTGTTGATCAGTTAGTTTTTGGGTTGAGTCCCTAAAGGTTTTCTATGTATAGTACCATGTCATCTACATACAGTGACAATCTTACCTCTTCTCTTCCAATTTGGATACCTTTTACTTCTTTTGTTTGTCTGATTGCTGTGGCTAGGACTTCCAATTCTATGCTGAATAGCAATTGTAAGAGTGGGCATCCTTGTCTTGTGCCAGAGTTTAGTGGGAAGTCTTTCAGCTTTTCTCCATTGAGTATTGGATTTGCTGTGTGTTTGTCATGAATGGCTTTTGTTATGTTAACGTATGTTCCCTATATGCCCACTTTGGGTAGCGGTGTGCTACGGGCTGGGGAGTAGAATGCCATGGCAGAGGGAACCTGGGAGGAGGTCTGGGCCCACAGGAGAAGTAAGGCACCATTGCTAGGGAGGGTGAGAGGAGGAGGGACGGACTGCCATAGGAATCTCCCTGCACATGTGCACAGGCTCACAGAAGGCAGGGCACCTCTGGTGCAGACTATGGGTGGCAAGGCCACAGGTGGTTGGGCACCTCCTGTGTGGGCTAAGGGCAGTGGGGGACTAAATGCAACGTGGTGCCTTCTTTTTTTTGCCATTCCCTGAGGTGACTGGGGCCACAGGTGGAGCCCACTCCCAGGCCCCCAGTAGTGGCAGGCCATGACTCCCTCTGGTCTCCAAGATGACCGCCGTGGTCTGTCCCTGCTGCCTTTAGATCATGTAAGAGGCATCACACTGCATGTAGTCCCCCACGGCCCTTAGCCCACATAGGAGGTGCCCAACCACCTGTGCCCTGCACAAGAAATACTCAGCCTCCCGTAGCCTGAGCAAGTGGCTTCTTGCCACCCATAATCTGCACCAGAGGTGCCCTGCCTTCTGTGAGCCTGCACACATGTGCAGGGAGATTCCTATGGCACAGCGCTACCCTGCCTGTGGCACAGTGCTCCTTAGCCCCTTAAGTTGTCCCCACACAGCCAGCCCTAGTCCTCTCCCCAAAACTGACCTCTGTGGCCTAAGTCTCAGCACCCAGCCCCTGCCCAAGCATCTCAGGCTGTGTGTCGGGGTGGTGGTGCAGATGATCTCTGCAGCTCTCACTCTTCTTTGTGCCCCTTAGTCCAGCTGCTGCGCTTTTCTCAGCAACTTTGAGGTCCCTCTGTCTTGGCTGACCTCCCAGTCAGTTAGGTGATTTCCCAGGGTGTGGGTTCCTTTTCTCCTTCACAGCTCCCTCTCAGGAAGGGTAGTCCCATCCTGATTATTTTCTCTATCTCTCTTTTTTCATTTTGTTCTGCGCAGTTATGTCAAAGTTTTCTTGGCCTTTTTGGAGGTTTAAGTCCTTCTGTCAGCATTCAATAGATGTTCTGTGTGAGTTGTTTTACATGTAAGTGTGTTTTTTTGATGTGTTTGTGGGAGAAGGTGAGCACCATGTCTTCCTCCTCCACCATCTTGATCCGCCCTGCAACTTGTAAAGTTATGTAAGCAAAACGGCATCATGACTGTAGGCATCTCCCAACCAAATTTTATAAACCTGAAAGTGAAGATGGAAAATGGACTCCATGATTATTTATCTTCATTTCACTTTCTTTTATATCCCACAGCACTGAGAAGGATCGATTTCTGCCATTCTGATACTCCCTTAACTAGGGCTAGAAGTAGAACAGAGGGCAAGTCCACCCAGAGCATGCAAATGATTAGGGATGGCCCTGGACATAGAATGCAAGGGACTTTATAATCAAAATGACCATTTCTCTGAAGCTACTAAAAGGCTAGGAGTTCCCTTTTGTCGGTCACCACTTAGAGATAAGACAGAAGAGAGCTTCTTCATCATCATCTGCAACTTTCTCTCCAGTCACTTATTCATTCATTCACATGTGTCTTGCTTTCACAGACTCTACTGAGCATCTGGTTAATGTTTCAGACCCTCTCATTTCTCATCTGTAAAAGGAGTACTATTGATGACAGGTAATATTTACATACACATTTAACCATATTCTAGGAATTATATTCATAGTTTGTATGTATTATTTGTTTAATTTTTCCAGTGTTCTCTCATGTAGGGAGTCATTATAATTCCATGCAATTTACAGGTGAGGGAATTGAAGGTCTTAGAGCAGCCCAGGTCATGTAGTAATTCCACCCCTGGGCATATATCCAAAATAAATAGAACCATGAACTTGAAGAGATACATGCTCCCCAGTGTTCATAGCAGCATTATTTACAATTACCAAGATATGGAAGCAACCTAAGTGTCCATCAGCAAATGAAAGGATAGAGAAGATGTGGTAGCTATATGCAGTAGAATGTCACTCAGCCATTAAAAGAAAATTTTGCCATTTGCAGTAATAGGAATAGACTTGGAGGGTTTTACGTGAAGTGAAAAAGTGAAACAGAGAAAGGAAAGCACTGTACCACATCACTTATATGTGGAATCTAAAAAATAAAACAAGCTAATGAACATAACAAAAAGAAATAGACTCATAAATACAGAGAAAAACTAGTGGTTAACCAATGAGAGAGGGAAGGGGGAAGGGAAATATAGGGATAGAAGTTAAGAGGTACAAATTATTCCATATAAAATAAGTTACAACACAGGGAATATAGCCAATATTTTATAATAACTATAAATGGAATAAAACCTTTAAACTTATGAATCATAGTTTTGTGCATCTGTAACATGTAATATTATACATCAACTCTACTACAATAAAAACATTTTTTAAAAATATTCATGGAGACACATAATCAATCAAGCAAGCAATCAATACATCTTTTAAAAAATCTTCATGGGGGAGTTCCCTTCATGGCTCAGTGGCTAACGAATCCGACTAAGAACCATGAGGTGGCAGGTTCCATCCCTGGCCTTGCTCAGTGGGTTAAGGATCCGGCATTGCCATGAGCTGTGGTGTAGGTTGCAGACGCGGCTCAGATCCTGCGTTGCTGTGGCTGTGGCGAAGGCCAGCGGCTACAGCTCCTGTTAGACCCCTAGCCTGGGAACCTCCACATGCCGCAGGTGCGGCTCTACATAAAAAAGGCAAAAATACCAAAAAAAAATCTTCATGGGAACTTTTCTGGTGACCTAGTGGTTAAGGATCTGACATTGTCAGTGCCGTGGCTCGGATGTGATCCCTGGCCCAGGAACTTTCACATCCCACAGGTGCAGCCCCCCCCAAAAAAAAAGTCATTCCCCACCAAGTAAATAAATAAGTAAATCAATAAATAAAACATGGAAGGAATTATAACTGGACTTGAATTCAGCTCTCTTTCACTTGAAAGCCAAATTATGAACGTCGCGCTGCCACCAGCCAGGGTTCAAGTGAGGATGAAAGGTATGAACATGTGTCAGATGTTCTAGCAGTGTGATATTCACCCCGCCCCCACACCAGCTTCTCGGATTGTATTTTTTTCCTTCGGGTTTATCCTGATTACTCTAGTAATGTCCAGGCAGCTGAGCTTGCAAGCTAATTTTCCCATGAAATTCGTGCACTTAATAGGCACCTGATAAATAGATAACTCCTATCCCATGCTATCCTATTAGTTTAGCTTGAATCCACAAGTGGCCATGTACTATAGCAGTGGCAAGCAGACTCTGGGGCCAGACTGTCACTATTAAATCCTGCCTCCATGTGACAATAATTGTGTGATCGTTCTTATTTAAATTCTCCATGTTAGGGATGCTAGTAAGACTCTCTTTCTCATAGGGTTCAAAGTTCTTAATATCGTAATTGACAGATACCTGGTTCTCATTAAACATCAACTATCAACATAGCTATTGTTTTTGTGATAGCATTGCCATTCCAGGAGTTCCTGTGTCAGGTTTGAAAGCAATACATTATTTCTTCCTGATGCTTTCTTTACACATGGTCAATCCTCAACACCATAAATATAAACTCTTCACTTGTTGAATTTCTATCCTTCTGAAGCTCAAACATGCATGTTTTCCAGCCACGTGATAAATGGTCATTCAATAAATGTTGACTGTACAGACCAGAGAGCATGACAGGTGCTTTCAGGAGGTATGGGGTTTAATGGATGCTGGGTGACCATTTAGCTATTTGTCAAGCCTTCTGTGAGAGGAATTGCAACACTGAGTGGCATTTACCGTAGCTGACCTTCAGACTCTATGTTGAAGAGTCCCCTTTCTGTCTTTCTCTATCTCAGAACTGTCTGACAGGTTGGGTTAGGCACACAGACATGAAAGCTTTTGTCACTACCATGGAGAGGCAGCATGGTAAGTTTGGAAAAGATCAGGTTTTGCTGTTAGGGATCTGAGTTCAAATCTTGGCTCTACCTACTCTTGAGGAGCTGTGGCCTTGGGTCAGTTACTTAGCTTCTTTGAGCCTTTATCATCTATAAGAGGGAGACTTTATAGATGCTAAAACACTAACAGAAATTTTGTAAAGCTAAGTCGTGACACATAAAATGCCTGGCACAGAGTGAGGTTGAGCTAATGCAACCTATGTGGGTAAGAGTGGGGGAGGGGATAGCAGCAAGAGGTGACAATAAGGCCAGTGAGAGGAGTGGCCTTGGCTACAGCAGCAGATGTGGCAGCAACTTTATTCTTCTCTTTGTTTGTTCAGATGCTGCCTTTATAATGGTAATATATTACTTTAAAATTCAAAGTCCATTCTAGTGATAAAGAAAAATGATTGTGGGTTTCCCTGTAATTAACGGCATTTTTTAGCGTTTGTCTGATTATAAATAGAATATAAGATGCCTTCTGTGGTGAGTAGCGTGGCTTCCTAGTTTTCTAGATTTATGAATTTAGCCCATATGAAATTAATTATTGTGGGTGTATTACATGGATGTGAAACATCTGGAATAATAGAGTTTTTATTGTTAGTAGACCTCTCAGGAGCTCATGACAAACATCCTTATAATAGCAACATATGCTGCTAGTTTAATGAAAACCATCATTGACAATTAATGGTTCTTGTGCTTTCAGTAAATTACATATTTTCAAATTTTGTATTCTTTATTCTCATCTTTATGGTTTCAGTTTCTGACTTGTGTGAAATTAAAGCCAGAGCTACTTACAGAAGAGGAAAATGTTTATTGAATGTATACTATGTGCCGAGCTTAGTGTTAAATAATTTATATACGTGAGTATTTACGAACATGCACTTACTGTTTAACTTCAAAGCAATTAAACATCTCTTTATTTACAAACAAGAAAACTGAGATTCATGACTTACCAATGGCACTGTCTAAGCTAGGATTAAAGGGTGCATTTGGTCTTTCACTCATTAAAAGAGAAATTAGTGTTCCAAGTATATTTCCTTTTCTATATATTAAATTTCTACTTGCAATAGACCCCTCAGCTTTACATATAATAACCTTCTAGTTATCCCTGGGTCATATTGAGCTTAAGCTATGTGCCTAAGATATTAATAAAGAAATCTGTGAATTTAATATTTTGATGTATCTTGGAAACTAATCTATGTGTGATGCAAAGTCAAAAGTTGTGTATAGATCTAGGAGAAGAATATACTCTTGTTCCTTGTTCTCTTGGTACAGGGAAAGGGAATTTTTATTGAGGACCAGCCATGAAAAGCCATATGCTGGCATTGTATAACCTGATGCCCTGAAGAAATTTCTGCCTGTATCCCAGGATCACCCTGCTGCTCTTTCCCCATTTGTTCATTTCGGCTGTTAGATAATTTTCAGGTATATTGCTGCTGAAAAAGAAACATTGTTGATATACGTATAGCTAGAGAGAAGAATTAATCCCCTGCATGTTTTATTAGTCTGGATTTTGTCACAATTGCCTTTTTATAAGTTATAGAGGCAAGATTCTTACCACGGTGTCCAATTTTATTATTTTCAAGGCATGTGTATTAATTGAAATTATCAGATTCAACTCTTTGACTCTTGATTATGGCATCCTCTCATCACAAGAGTATAAGTTTCATGAGAGTAGATACCATTCCTGCTTTGTTGTCTGCTGTAGACCTGAAGGCTAGAGTAGTGCAGACACAGAGTCGGTGCTCAGCAAGTATCTATTGAATGAATGAGCAGTATCTTTTAAATTTATGTCATGTATCCATTCACTGTATCATCTAGGAAGTGTATGCTTTGTGCCAGGGTAGGTATACCTACATAATGTATGCACATATGTATGCAGACACGAGAGGCAAGATTGCTTAAGAGGCAGGTTCATAAACTCAGTTTAGTGTCTGGACCCCTTGTTGCATAAACTCAGAAAGTTCCATGACTTTTCTGGGCCTCCTTTATCTCATCTGTTAATATATGATAGTATATTATAATATATGTCTGTTCTAGCAGTCTACTGTTTCTGCCCTGACTCATGCCTGGGGTTCTGAGAACCTAACCTGGTAAAAGAGTAGATGATTCTCTCTTACTAAAATATGACATCTAGAAATAGTCTGTGGATTTCCCACCACATGCTCACGTACATGTTTAAGAGCAAAACTGGATGCTTTCCAGAGCCCTAGGACATGGCGGTTATATGCTCACTACCAGGTAGGACTGAGCTTCCAGGCTGGCTACCGTCAGAGTCTTAAGTCATTACTCCAGTAGAAGGAAAGGGTCCTGGTACTAAAGAAACTGGCCTGTGATGGGCATGGCACCCTCGCCTTGGTCCTGCCAACTCCTTTCCTGCAGGCTAAGGCATGCTTTCTGCTCTCCAGATATTATTTCCAGATCTCCCAGTCCTGAGCTTTGGCCAGATCTCAGATGTCCCCACGTGCTGTCATCTGACACTTTACATCCGATACCTTAGAAGTCAATAGCTCAAGTCAAACTTAGATTTATTCCTCAACTCTTCTCAGTCTCCCAAATTAAACAGCTGGTCTCTCTGTAGGCAACTAATCCAGTGAATTCTGCTCAGATGCCATACTATACTCACTACTGATTCAGTGCTATAAGAGGAAAATGCAGATATGAAAGTATGTAACTTTATGCTTGTGTGTATCCAGATCAAATCTGACAAGAGCCATTGACCACTCTTGCAAAATAAACTTCCCTCACATGAGAAGGTTGTAATTTTCAAGGTCAATTGCAAACAGTCTCCACTAATCCTGAAATATAAGCTGCCTTCACACCTCAGGTGACTATATTCTGCTTTTTTAACCTAAACTAAATATAATAAACTGTAGACAGATCCTTACTAGTAATAGAAATTATCCCATACTGAACTTTAGCTCAAGATAATTCTACAGATCAAGACTGGAGCTACATTATACATTTGGTCAGGATTCCATATTATGAGGCCCAGAGATTCTTTAAGAGTTGGAGTGGTGAAGATACCCAATGTAATATAAAGTTTCCTAAATCTGTTTTTACTTTATTAACCACTTTCTGAAAAGAAAATAAGACTCTTTCAATGAATGGATTCTATTCAGCTTGCTATCTATTGAGTGAATAAATCCTTGATAAACCCCTACAGCCCAGCACCATCCCTGGCACCTAAGTGCTCTGTAACTGTTGGTGGAATGAAAGAATGTCAACCACTGACCTTTGTTCTCATGGGTCATGGGAGCTGAGAAAGACCAAGGTCAGAGATAATGAGACTTCACCACCTCACGGCCACAGTGAGAATTATGGAAGTGCTTTAGAAGGGAGTTATTTGAAGCTCAGTGGGGAAAGATTCTTCATCCTCTCAGATCTCTGCTGTCACTTTACAAAGAGAAATAAAGACATATCTTGATGACAAGGAACATTTGGGGATAAAGCTGTGGAATATGGTGCGAGTCTGGAGCTCTCAGAGGGCAGTGGGTGAAGTAGTTTGAATAACAGAAGGGTCAGTCTTTAGAATCCTCCACAGAAGCTCAGGAGGGTGTGTAAAGCCCTCGGGATTTGATTTTACTTTTCAGCATTTTCTGTTTTGTTCCTCTATTTGCTGTCACTGAGCAGAACAAAAAGCAAACCCAGTAGCAAGTTCAGTTTGTATAGTTTTGCCCTTTTTTTTTTCCTTTAAGAGGAAACGGATAAGGTCGTGGGATGCCTTGCAAGGAAGATGCCTTTTTTTTTTTCTGATAAAAATTCCTGTACAACATTGAAATGGAAGGTAGAACCTGCTCGTTGTCTTTGGGGAATTTTTAATATAAAGAATCTGAAGATTTTCTTTGAGTATATGAGGAAGGAAAGAAGTCAACTATCTGTGTAATCTATGAAAATTTATCATCTCCTTATTTCCCTGTGTGCTTAAATTAGATAATCTATAAAGAAATGATTAACGATACAACCTTTGCCTTTTAAAGGAAATATATAAAAAAGGCACTATTTAGCATATGTCTACCACCTGTCCAAATCTATGAAAAACACGTTATAGTCTGACCTCACTGAGTACATATAACGACTCCGTGAGGCAGATGTAATTATCCTTATTTTACAAATCGTAAAATTGAGACTCAGGAGGTTGAAGTTGCTTGTCTTTTGCCTCTCAGTCACTTATCACCCACCAGGAGCACTGAGTCTCCTGGAGGTTTCCCCTGTCCTCACCCGAGAGAGCTAACCTTCCCTCCTCTGTGCCATTTCTGTCTTTTGCACATACTTTTAACATTATATCTCTGCATTTGAATTAATTTCCTTTCAAGATTTTTTTTTTTTTTTTTGCCTTTCACAAGAGTCAAAAATCTCTAGATAGTCAGGATTGAGGTTTTCATCTCTATATTCTTTGTACCGACCACAGAAATGTTTAGTTTTTGAAGTAAATGCCACATAGCCATTTAGGCATGGAGTCAGAATTTAAATTTCATGTCTCTTTGAATCTGAAAGCTCATGTGTTTTACATTATACCATGATGTCAAAACTCAAAGACAGACAGAAAGATTAACACAATTGTGTTATGAAGTAGTGTGCTTAAGTAATACAATTATATCCCATTAACGTACTTAATATAAATATACCAGGGTTAAGGAATAGGTAGGCAATTCATAGGTAATGCAAATTCAGAAAATAAGAAGCCTAGGGATAGTGTGTAGCTCATGTGAAAACTCTAAGATTATTACTTTTGCTTCACCGATTTTATTATTTTTATTATTTTATTATTATTATTATTATTATTATTATTATTATTATACAACTACAACATGATAGGCCCTGTGGGAAGTAGAAAATTAAGGTGAAAATAACAGGAATCATGCCCTTTCTAAATTGTCAGATGCCATGATGCAAAGAAATGTGCATCTGCAGTGTATTTTGTTGTGATTTATTTATCTCTCTGAGCTAGACTTCTTGAATGTCTAAATTGGTGCTAATTGTACCCCTCAGGAACATTATAAACATTAAAACAAATAGTGTATGCTATTGAGTCTAGTGCGTAACACAGATGAAGATCAATTAATCAATGTTACTCCTCAGTTTAAATATAGATGTGAACATGGATATGGATATAGACCTAAATTAGATGTTCCTGTGGGGGAGAGGGGGAGATTTATTTCTTCAGCGGACACCTGGCAATTTCTGGAGATGTTTTTGGTTATCACAATTAGGGGTGTGTTACTAGCATCTGGTGAATAGAAGTCAAGGATATTGTTGGACATCCACTAATGCACAGGGAAGCCAATCCCCCAAAACAAAGAGTTAAAGAATTATCGGGCTCCAAATGTCATGGGATATAAATGTGGATACAGATGTAGATGCAGATACAAAAAGCACTAAGTGTGACAAGTATCAGATCTAGTCTGGTGAGCATTTAGAGGTAGAAAAGAGATGAACTATGACCCCAAAACTTAGGAGAATTTATAAAAGAGTCAGGGTTTATCTGGACTATGCAATGTAACCAGGTATAGAGTGAAAGAGACAGAGAGAGAGAGTAAATGGGATTTTAGGAAGAGCTTGATTAATAGGGAAAGGAGTTTCATGGGGATTCGAGTCAACCAAAGGATTTTCCAAACATACAGTGGAAATCTGGTAGAGTAAGTGGAGGATTTAGCAGGACTCTATAACAAGGATGATGGCATTTGAGGCACAATGTTGGGTGGATTGAAAATGAGGACCATGAGAAAAAGACAAGGAGCATAGCCAAGGAGTATGTAACAAACACAAATTGTATTCCTTCATTTATTAAAAAAGAAAAAGACATTCGAAAACATCAGCGACCCGGAGTTCCTGTCTTGACTCAGCGGTTAACAAATCCCACTAGTATCCATGAGAATCTGGTTTGATCCCTGGCCTGGCTCAGTGGGTTAAGGATCTGGTATTGCTGTGGGTTAAGGATCTGTGGTTTAGGTCACAGACGTGGCTCAGATATGACATTGCTCTGGCTGTGGTATAGGCCAGCAGCTACAGCTCTGATTCCACCCCTAGCCTGGGAACCTCCACATGCTACGGGTGCATCCCTAAAAAAGCCAAAAAAATAAAAATAAATAAAATAAAAATATCAGTGACCCATGTATTTCAGGGACTTACCTAAGCAATGAAAATAAAAAGATATATAAAGCACAGTTCTTCAATTCATAAAAGAAAATCTTCCGAAACTTGATAAGTAAATGCAAGTTGCAATTAAGATTGAAAAGGAATTTAGAAAATTATGGTTTGGTTAACCCATAATTGCTACATCCAAAACTCAATATCGGAGGCTGGATTGCTGCATTCAAACCAGGGCACTAATTTGCTGTGTGAACCTGGGCAAGTCCTTAACCTCTCAGAATCTCACGTAGTCATTTGTGAAACATAGTTACCAGTGCCTCCTAGCAATATAGCAATGATTTTACTTTATCCTCAGTAAGTAAAAATACATGCATGTACAGAAAAAGGAATCATTTGTTTTGCTCATATTCTAAATTGATAGCCATACTTACAAATGGTTTTCGTTTTGTATTTTAAGTACTTAATTCTTTTGAATCCATGGCTAAAATGTTTATTTTTTCCAACCTTTTACTGATATTTAGCTTTTCTTGATATTCAAAGGAAACTAGGTTAATATGATTTTAATATCCATATTTAGTCATTATCTATTAATACAGTTTACTAAGTAGCAAGTAGGCATATATTATGTCAGAAACCAGAGGTAGAGGAGGTTAAATATCTAATCTTTGTCCTGAAGGAGATTATAATCTAAAAAGTTAGAACAGTTCAGCAAATAAAAAACTAACATACCTAGGACATAAGTAATAAGACATATCTGTAATTTATGTAGATATGTGATACTTATATATTTTATCTCGTTTGCTTTTTACAATCATCCTGTGAGGAAGGCCTTATACTATTATTATTGTTGTTGTTATTGTTATTACTGTCCCCATTTTATGGTTGAAGAAGCATGGGACCAAGAGCTGTCCTGGTCTCTGAGCAAACAAAACTAAATAAGACAAAGTCATTGTTTCTAGCAGTTTCTGATCTATCAACGCTAAAAATTCCCAAGAGCCAGAATAAAGCATAAGTACCATCTCAAAAACAGCTTTACAATGGCAGTTATGCCATATGTATTTTTTAATTGCTCAGTGAATTTTATTACATTTATAGTTGTACAATGATCGTCACAACCCCATTTTATAGCATTTCCATCCCCAACCCCCCCAGCCCATCCCCCACCCCCCTAACATGTCTCACTTGGAGACGATAAGTTTTTCAAAGTCTGTGAGTCAGTATCTGTTCAGCAAAATAGTTCATTGTGCCCTTCTTTTAGATTCCACATGTAATTGATAGCATTTGATGTTGGTGTCTCACCATCTGACTGACTTCACTTAGCATGACAGTCTCCAGATCCATCCATGTTGCTGAAAATTTCGTTATTTCTTTCCTTTTAGTGGCTGAGTCATATTCCATTGTATATATGTACCACATCTTCTTATCCAGTCCTCTGTCGATGGGCATTTAAGTTGTTTCCATGTCTTGGCTATTGTACATAGTGCTGCAATGAACATTGGAGTAATGTGTCTTTTCGAGTCATGGTTTTCTCTGGATGGACGCCCAGGAGTGGGATTGCTGGATCAAATGGTAATTCTAGTTTTAGTTTTTTGAGGAATCTCCATACTGTTTTTCACAGTGGTTGCACCAATTTACATTCCCACCAACAGTGTAATAGGGTTCCCTTTTCTCCACAGCCTCTCCAGCACTTATTGTTTGTAGACTTTTTGATGATGGTCATTCTGGCTGGTGTAAGGTGTTACCTCATAGTGGTTTTGATTTGCATTTCTCTAATAATCAGTGATGTTGAACATTTTTTTCATGTGTTTTTTGGCCCCCTGTATGTCTTTGGATAATTGTCTGTTTAGATCTTTTGCCCATTTTTTGATGGGGTTGTTTGTTTTTTTGGTATTAAGCTGCAGGAAGTGTTTATAAATTTGGGGGATTAATCCCTTGTCACTCCCTTCATTTGCAAATATTTTCTTCCATTCTTGTGTTGTCTTTTCATTTTGCTTAGGGTTTCCTTTGCTGTACAGAAACTTTTAAGTTAAATTAAGTCCCACTTGTTTATTTTTGTTTTTATTGTCATTACTCTAGGAGGTGGATCTAAGAAGATATTGCTGTGGTTTATGTTGGAGAGTGTTCAGCCTATGTTTTCCTCTAAGACTTTTATAGTATCTGGTCTTATATCTAGGTCTTTAATCCATTCTGAGTTTATTTTTGTGTATGGTGTTAGGAAATGTTCTAAATTTATTCTTTTACACATGGCTGTCCAGTTTTCCCAGCACCACTTACTGAAGGGACTGTCTTTTCTCCATTGTATATTGTTGCCTGCTTTGTCATAGATTAGTTGACTGTGGGTGCATGGGTTTAATTCTGGGCTTTCTATCCTGTTCCACTGATCTATATTTCTGTCTTTGTGCCAGTACCATATGGTTTTGATGACTGTAGTTTTGTAGGATAGTCTGAGGTCAGGGAACCTGATTCCTCCAACTCCATTTTTCTTTCTCATGATGGCTTTGGCTATTCTGGGTCTTTCGTGCTTCCAAAAAAACTTTAAAATATTTTGTTCTTTTTCTGTGAAGAATGTCCTTGATAATTTGATAAGGATTGCATTGAATCTGTAGATTGCCTTGGGTAGTATAATCATTTTGATAATACTGATTCTTCCAATCCAAAAGCACAGTATGTCTTTCCATCTGTTTGTGTCATCTTTGATTTCTTTCATCAGTGTCTTATAGTTTTCAGAGCACAGGTCTTTTGTCTCTTTAGGTAGGTTTATTCCTAGGTATTTTATTCTTTTTGATGTGACAGTAAATGGGTTTGTTTCCCTAATTTCTCTTCCTGATTTTTCATTGTTAATATATAGAAATACAGTTGATTTCTGTATTAATTTTGTATCCTGAGACTTTGCCAAATTCAGTGATGAGCTCTAATTGTTTTCTGGTAGAGTGTTTAGGATTCTCTAAGTGTAGAATCATGTCATTTGCAAATAATTATAGTTTTACTTCTTCCTTTCCAATTTGAATTATTTTTCATGACTAGGACTTCCAAAACTATGTTGAATAGGAGTGGTGAGAGCAGACATCCTTGTCTTGTTCCTGATCTCATCGGGAATTCTTTAAGATTTTCAGCATTGAAAATGATGTTAGCTCTGGGTTTGTCGTATATGGTCTTTATTATGTTGAGATAGGTTCCCCTTATGCCCACTTTTGGAAGGGTTTTTATGAGAAATGGGTGTTGGATTTTGTCAAAGGCTGTTTTTCTGCATCTGTTGAGATGATCATATGGTTTTTGTTCTTCAGTTTGTTAATGTGGTGTATCACACTGACTGATTTGTGGATATTGAAAAATCCTTGCATCCCTGGGGTAAATCCCACTTGATCATGATGTACAACCCTTTTAATGCATTGTTGGATTCAGTTTGCTAGTATTTTGTTGAGGATTCTTGCATCTATGTTCATCAGTGGAATTGGCTTATAATTTTCTTTTTTTGTTGTATCTTTGTCTGGTTTTGGTATCAGGGGGATGGTGGCCTCGTAGAATGAGTTTGGGAGTATTCATTCCTCTGTGATTTTTTGGAATAGTTTCAGAAGGATAGGTATTAACTCTTCCCTAAATGTTTGATAGAATTTACCTGTGCAGCCATCTGGTCCTGGACTTTTGTTGGAAGTTTTTTAGTCACAGTCTCAATTTCAGTACTTGTGATTGGTCCATTAATCTTTTCTATTTCATCTTTGTTTAGTCTTGAAAGATTGTACTTTTCTAAGAATTTGTCCATTTCTTCTAGGTTTTCCTTTTTGTTGGCATATAGTTGCAGGTAGTAGTCTCTTATGCTCCTTTGTAATTGTGATGTCTGTTGTAACTTCTCCTTTTTCATTTCTAATTTTATTGATTTGAGTCCTCTGTTTTTTTCTTGATAAGTCTGGCTAAGGGTTTATCAATTTTGTTGATCTTTTCAAAGAACCAGATTTTAGTTTCATTGATCTTTTCTATGGTTTTCTTCATTTCTATTTCATTGATTTCTGCTCTGATCTTTATGATTTCTTTTCTTCTGCTAACTTTAAGTCTTGTCTGTTCTGCTCTCTCTAGCTGCTTTAGATGTAAAGTTAAGTTGTTTATTTGAGCTTTTTCTTGTTTCCTGATGTAGGCTTGTATTGCTATAAACTTACCTCTTAGAACTGCTTTTGCTGCATCCCATAGGTTTTGGAGTGCTTTGTTGTCATTTGCTTCTAGGTATTTTTTAATTACCTCTTTGATGTCTTCAGTGATCCATTTGTTGTTTAGTCTCCATGTGTTTGTGTTTTTTGCCATTTTTTTCTTGTTGATTTACAGTCATATAGCATTGTGGTCAGAAAATGTGCTTGATGCAACTTCAATTTTCTTAAAGTTACTGAGGCTTGATTTGTAGCCCAGAATGTGATCAATCTTAGAGAATGTTCCATGTGCACTTGAGAAGAATGTGTATTCTGCTGATTTTGGATGGAATGTCCTATAAATATCTATAAAGTCCATCTGGTCTAATGCTTCATTCAGGGCCTGTATTTCCTTATTGATTTTCTGTTTGGATGATCAGTCCATTGCTGTAAGTGGGGTGTTTTAAAGTCCCCCACTATTATCGTGTTGTTGTCAATTTCTTCTTTTAAGGTTGTTAGCATTTGCCTTATATATTGTGGTGATCCTATGTTGGGTGCATAGATATTTAAAATTGTTATATCTTCTTCTTGGATCAATCATTTGATCAATATGTAATGTCCTTCCTTATCTCTTAAAATATTCATTTTAAGGCCTACTTTGTCTTATATTATTATTGCTACTCCAGCTTTCTTTGAATTTCCATTTATATGGAATATTTTCTTCCGTCCTCTCACTTTCAATCTGTGTGTGTCCCTAGGTGTGAAATGGGTATCTAAAGACAACATATATATGGATCTTGTTTTTATATCCATTCAGCCAGTCTATGTCTTTTGGTTGGGGCATTTAGTCCATTTACATTTAAGGTGATTATTGATATGTATGTTCTTATTGCCATTTTATTAACTGTTTTGGATTTTTTGCTGTTGTTGCTCTTTTTTCTTCCCTTCATATTTTGTTCTCTCCTCTTTTGGTTTGATGACTATCTTTAGTGTTGTATTTGAGTTGATTTTTCTTATTTGTGTGTGTATAAATTGTAGATTTTTGGTTTGCAGTTGCCCTGAAGTTTTGATATAGGAGTCTATATAAATACTAGATTATTTTAAATTGTTGGTTTCTTAATTGCAAGTGCATCTCCAGCGTCCTGCATTTGTACCTCCCTCTTCTCACAATTTCTGATTTTGGTAGCATAATTGTACATGGATGATTTCATATATTTACTGTACATCTGCCTTCACTGGTGAGCCTTGTCATTTGTGGTGTTTTTGTTTCTAGTTGTGGCCTTTTCTTTTCTGCCTAGAGAAGTTCCTTTAGTATTTGCTGTAAAGCTGGTTTAGTGTTGCTGAATTCTCTTAGCTTTTGCTTCTCTGTAAAGCTTTTGATTTCTCCTTCAAATCTGAATGAGAGCCTTGCTGGGTAAAGTAATCTTGGTTGGAGGTTTTTTTCCTTTCAGCACATTAAGTATATCCTGCCACTCCCTTCTAGCCTGCAGAGGTTCTGCTGAAAAATCTGCTGATAACCTTATTGGGGTACCCTGTATGATGTTTGTTTCTTTTCCCTAGCTGCTTTCAATATTTTCTCTTTGTCTTTAATTTTGGTCAATTTGATTAATATGTGTCTTGAGGAGTTCCCCCTTGGGGTTATTTTATATGGTATTCGTGCTTCCTGGATTTGAGTGAGTTGTTCTTTTCCCATGTTAGGGAGGTTTTTGGCTATTATCTCTTTGAATATTGTTTCTGTCACTTTCTCTCTTCTCCTTCTGGCCACCTGTAATATGGACGTTGGTACATTTAACATTGTCGCAGAGTTCTCTGAGACTCTCTTAATTTCTTTTCAATCTTTTTTCTCTTTCCTGTTCTGCATCAGTGATTTCCACTAGTCTGTCCTCCACCCTGCTTATTCCCTCTTCTGCCTTCTGTATTCTGCTCTTTGTTGCTTCTAATGAATTTTTTTTTATTTCAGTTATTGTATTTTGCATCTCTGCTTGCTTATGTTTTAAATCTTGTATTTCTTTGTTCAGTGTTTGCTCTAAATTATCAGTCTCTGCCTCTAGTTCATTTCCAATGCCTTGCATCATATTCAGCATCATCAGTCCAAAGTCTTTTTCCTGGAGGCTTATAATCTCCAAATCACTTAGCTGTTTTTCTGGGTTTTTTTCTTTCTCACTTATCTGAGTTATAGTTCTCTGCCTTTTCATTTTTATAGGCTTTTGGGGTGGTGACCTTTTTGCAGACAGTAGAGTTGTAGCCTTTCTTACTTCTGATGTCTGCCCCCTTGTGCCTGAAGTTGGTATAGGGGCTTGCTATAGGCTTCCTGATAGGGGGGACTTGTGCCTGCCCACTGGTAGGTGGGAGTGATTCCTATCCCTCTGGTGGGTGGGGTTTTGTCCCTGGGTGAAATTAGAGGCAGCTGTACACCTGGGGGGGTCTTTAGGCAGCCTGTTCAGTGATGGGTGGAGCTATGATCCTACCTGGATTATTGTTTGGCCTGGGGTTTCTCAGCACTGATGGGTGGGGCCCAATTTTCCCAAAATGGCCACCTCCAGAGAAACACACACTGATGAATATTCCCGAGAGCTTTGCTTCCAATGTCCTTCCCCCACAATAAGCCACAGTCACCCCCTGTTTTCCCAGGAGATCCTCCAAGAACTGCAGTCAGATCCGACCCAGATTCCTATGGAGCCTCAGCTTTGCCCTGGTACCCAGTGCACATGAAAGTCTGTGTATCCCTTTCAAGAATGGGGTCTCCATTTCCCCCACTGCTATGGAGCTTCTGATCACAAACCCCACTGACCTTCAATGCTAGATGCTCCAGGGGCTCTTTCTCCCAATGCCAGGCACCCAGGCATGGGGACTTGATGAGTCTCTGTGATACAGTTACTTTCCAGTCTGTGGGCTTCCCACCCCAGAGTTATGGGGTTGCTTTTATTGCATAATCACCCCTCCTACCTCTTGATGTGGCCTCCTCTTTGTCTTCCGGAGTAGGATATCTTTTTGAAAGTTTCCAGTCTGTTTGGTTGAAGGTTGTTCAGCATTTGGTTGTAATTTTGTTGTTTTCATGAGAGAAGTTGAGCTCCAGTCCTTCTATTCTGCCATCTTAATCTACCCCGACTACTTGCATTTTGGAGTGATGCCATATGTATAACAATAAATGTTCCCTGATGGCTCAGCAGGTTAAGGATCCGACATTGTCACTGTTGTGGCTTGGGTCACTATTCTGGCCTGGGATCTTTCACATGCCGTGCATGCAGCCAAACAAACAAAAATCAAAACAAAACAAAATGTTAATTGTTATTGGTACAGTTATAACTGTGGAGAAGCTGAATTCTGGAACTGATGGTGTGTCAGCTGTGTGACATAACAGCTTCTTTTTCCTATCAACCAGTGATAACTGAGAAAAGACCTCAAAAGTCATATAATTCAGCAGTCTCCATTCTGTGGATTTTGAGTTTTAGAGAGAGGTCACGTCATTTATATAGGAGCTGATCTTGTGAACAGGCCTGTAGTGATACTGGGTAACCTCAGCCAAACACATGCTTGAGGGGAGTAGCATCCTTTTCTCTCTGACAATATTCTGAGCAGTCACTTCCACCTCTTCTCAGTGGTGGGAAAAGACCTACTCAGACAGTAAGGGCATATCCATATTATTCATGAGGTTTACACTATGTAAGGATAGAAACAAAGTCGCTTGCAGCAAAAAAAAAAAAAAAAAAAAAAAAAAGAAGCCCAATCACAAACTATCCTGGGATTCTCCAGGTATCCTATAGGATTGTGTTTGGAAATAAGACTGCCTACCCTGGAATTCATAAAACCCCTGGTTTCTTGGACAACTTAAAGTACTAATATGGTGATGAGAGTGAGCCTCTAGGCCATCACGAGCTTGAGTAATTAATTTGAGTAATAAGAACAAATGTTAACTTATTTGTCTTCCAAGCAGATGAGACAAGTGTACTAAATAATAATAATAACTACCATTTCCTGAGCCTCTACTAGGTTGCTAGGAGACCTTAAGCACTGTCTTGTAGATTTCTTTTTTCTTATTTAACCCTCAGAATAGACACAAAAGTCAAGTATTTTTCTCTTCATTTTACGGATAAAGAAGGAGAGGTTGAAGGGTGAGATGACTTGTCTTAAGACATACAGCTAGTAAGTGGCACATTCTGGATTTTAACTCTGTCTTCTCGTGCACATTCCTGTGCATTTGTGCAGCATTGCACAGTTTTCTTCCACTTTCCTTTCCTAGATTTCTTGGTAGAAGAAGCTTCTAGCCCTGGTGGAGGCACAGAAGTGCTGTGGCTGGAGGGACCTCATTTAATACTATCAGTCTACTATCAGTAGAGTGAGCGAGGAGACAATGGAAGTCGGAAAAATTAATGACAGCATAAGTGACTGTAGATACAATCACAGTTTAATATTATTATTTTTGAAAGAAAGAGTGGGTGATTTGTATTAAAGGGATTCACATTCCTTGAGGAACCAGTATATTTTAAGGCACATTCTTGGGTGGGTGTTTGACATTAATTTATGGATGAGAAAACTGACGCTATAGGAGGGCTCAAGAGGGTTAGGTAAGATTACTCATGGATCATGGATTCAAACAAAGTCTAGCTTTTAAGTTTTCACTGTTTTCTTTATACTGCATTATTTTCTGTAGAATAATTTTTTTAAAAGTCAGCATAGAAATGGAAAATGCAAGTCAGTTATATTTTGCTTGAATGGAAGGAAGAATTTTGGCTAGTTGGAATCATTCAATAATGAAAGGACTGTCTTTGACCCCATGAGCTCTGTGTCCTTGGAAGCACTGAAGTTGAAACAGAGATGCTGAAACTGAGAGTTGAAAGTGACGGTGATGCAATAGAAATGATGTTTACTCTCAGTGAGTTGGGATAATGAATTTCACAGTCCTTTCAATGCAATGGGACTATTCTAGGAATCTATGAATGATTTGGATAGATGGCAATTACCAACCATTTTTCCAAAGAGAATCGCATTGCCATTCCTGTGGTTAAGAAGACTGATCAACTGGGAATAAAGAATTTGAATGCATAGGTCATTGATGTTGAGTCAATGTAATTCTTCCAAACTGTAATTAGTTTGTGATACTAGCTTTGCACATCCTACACTATTAGTAGGACAAACAGAGAAGATAAACAGTATGCACTTCAAAGGACAGCATTGGTAGAGGATTTCTTTTATCTGCCAGTCCTGTCATTGGAGTAACAAAACTATGAATAGGAGCAGTCTAAAGTCAGACATAGAGAAAGATATATAGATGATATGTCAAAGTATATTACACAGAGTGGTATAAGGTTCGGAAGAGACTGAAATCAGGAGTTAAATCAAAATAGGACTTGGCAGATAGCACAGAATCCAAGGGATGATCAGAAATCAAAATGGACACGAATTGATGGGTCTAACTCAATTCAGCAAATGCGTATTGACTACATCTGATATGATGAGCACCATGCTAGGTACTGGGGAAATACAAAGATTACAAAGATGAATTTAAAATGAATTTATCCTCAAAGAACTAGCGGTAATCTAGTGAGAAGATACACATGTAAAAAATAATTAAAATAGATTGCAATAAAAATAACACCATTCTATATGCAGTCTGCTACTGCTTGCTCTTTCATTCATTATGTTGCTAAATTTCATCCATGGTGTAATGTGAAGAATTTATTAATTTTTATTACTGAACAGTTACACATCATATGATTATATTACATGTTTAAATCTCAAAACTCATGCATGGTAAACGGTATATTGCTAAAGAAAAAAATGCACATATTTATTATAATAACAAATGGAAGAGGACTCTTAGCACAGTTTCAGGCTAGTGATATTTCTGTGATAAATTAAAATTGTCCAGGAAAGAAGCACATAGATAGGTGTCGTAATAGCAGTAATATTCCAGTTCATAGGCATGGCTATGGATTCATAGCTATTTGTCATAATACACACACACACACATATATATATACACACATATATATATATATACAAAAACACACACATATATACACACACACCCCACACACATATGTATTTCCATATATACAACACATTATATATACTTCTAATATATAAAAAACATTTCAGAATGTTAAAAAATTTAAATCTCTGGTATAGTATAGAGACATAAACACATAGGATGCAATGGTCCAAAGAATAGAAAGAGGAATTGTTTATCTTGGCTGGTGGATGACAGGTGAGATTTTTTTAAAGGAAGACTTACAGAGTATAGTATAGCTTAGCTGGTTTTCTGAGGAATGTATAAATGTTTACCTTATCAGGAGTTCCCTTCGTGGCTCAGTGGTTAACGAATCCGACCAAGAACCGTGAGGTGGGTGTTTGATCCCTGGCCTTGCTCAGTGGGTTAAGGATCCGGCATTGCCGTGAGCTGTGGTGAAGGCTGCAGACGCGGCTCGGATCCCGCATTCCTGTGGCTGTGGCAAAGGCCGGCAGCTACAGCTCCCTTTAGACCCCTAGCCTGGGAACCTCCATATGCTGCAGGTGCGGCTCTAGATAAAGGCAAAAAAGACAAAAAAAAAATGTTTGCCTTATCAGAGAGAAAGGACATTCCGGGGGAAGAAAAGCTTTTCCTACACTAGAAGCCTCTTTGTACATTTCTGTATCATATTTACTATTGCTCATATCCCTAACCACAAAATATATGCATGTAAACAGTATATAAATGTTAAATAAAGGAACACATTCATGGTTGATGAATGTAGTGTATGGTTGTGTGCATGTGTAGAACTCACAGGAAAAAAAAGACAAGCAGAAAGGAGCTAAGATGTTTTGCTTACCATGAAAAGAATTGTAGGAACAATATGGTGTTTTACATAAAGGAATGATCAATTTTGATTTGAATGGTACAATGAGAAGGATAGTTTGAAGATGGGGGGGTGAGACAGTAATAAGTAACAGGGAGGCCAGTAGGTGGTGATCTAGTCCCCATTTGGAAGTGATGAAGTGGAGCTGGGAGAACAACCATGGGAATGACTAGAATGGAATTTTTAGATGGTTAATGAGGTGCCAGACAAGGAGGGAATTTCATTGCCTTGAGTCTAGAGAAAAGTTGTCAGTATCTGTAGCATATTTATCTTGGTCTTAAAGAGGTACATTTCCAGCCTCAGTGTTTTGCAAAAATTATATTGTTCTTCCTTTCAACTTCTTGGGTTTGGATTTTGGATGGATATGCAACAGTTGTTTGGAAAACATATTTTTGAAGGATTTGTAAGATTATAAGTCATCTTCCAATGGTGATAGTGTTTTTTTATTTTCTTAGGGCTAAAGAAAATCAGGGGTTGGTTTGTTTTTTGCATATGGCATAAAGCAACGTTTCCCCAAAGTGACTCTGAAAGCATGAACTGAACTTCTCGGCTCTATCTTTTTTCAATTCTGGCACTATACCAGCACACAGTCATTCATCTATATCATAGATATTTGACACTTGCTTTGGTGGGCCCTGTGGCAGGCTGCCCATTTCCTCCCATCATGAGAGAGGCACTCATTCCTCCAAGTGCTGGGGATAGTGGCAGCTGATGGCTTGCCACTGAATCCCTCTCTGGGATTTGCCTTCAGCTGAACAAAGCTGCTTTGCGTTGCTCACACCCATTCCCAGGAAACAGCCTACATTAACAACTGTCCAAAGAGTCAGTTAAGATCCACTCGTGTGCTTCAAGGTGGGACAACACAGAAAGACTATTCCAATTCCAGAATTCCCTGTGTGATGGAATGAGACCTTGAGTACAACCCCATTGTAGTTCAACCCCTCTTGTCAGCTCTATCCTACTCTCATATGCACCACACAAATACTTATAAGTAACAATATAGAAGAGTTTCTTTGTTTCCCTTTGGTTCACAATTATTTAAAATGTCAAAGGGGTAAATGGAGCTCAGTTCTTAAGGATGAGAGTTGTTGTATAGCTCAACACAAGACACTGTTTATCTGTTGGCATGAATGAAAAATAAAACAATACAAAACATATAAAAGCATGTACTTCATTAAAGACAGACTTGGGTTTTTACTACTATCTTCCATTTACTAGATGAATATACTCAGGCAAATTGCCTAACTTAATCTCAGTTTCCTCATCTGTAAAATGGGAATAATACATCATTTCTACTGGGTTGTGTGATAATCCTGAAAGTTAATGTATGCAAAATTTGTGAAGGGGGAAGGGCACATAGTAGGTTCTCCAGTATAATTATCTTGAGTAGGTTTTTAGACTACCTTTAAGTGTATGCATAGAAATAAATTCAAGATAAGATATACAAATAGGAATTTGGGGCAAATTTCTTAAATAATAAGCTCTAGGGAAAGACCTGTGGCTTCTACTTTTAGACAGGTACTTAAACATTAGCCACCATTAGAGCTTTAGCTAATGTTCGTCTACGGTCCTTATGAAAGCAGAGCTGTATTGGTGTCAAAGGAAGTTCACGAAACTGGCAGTAATGAATCCCAAGTAGTTATTCTTCTTCTTCCATCAGCTGGCTTTGCGATCTTGAGGACATCATTATATCTCTGTGATCAATGGTTTCCTCACCTGTAAGACTGAGATACCAAACTGATTTTTGTTTCAATACTCTAAATTCAACATTTATTGGTTTTCCTGATCCTCTAAGTGGATATTTTCATTGCTTTACTCTGGAGACTAGGAAGCATACACATATGGTCCGTCTCTTCATGGAACTTAAGAGTCTAGGGAGACTAGGAAGACACATAGAAAGAAAACTCCAAGAACTTACAGTAAAGTGCAGTAAGTACCTAAATGTGTAGAGAGGAACACATAACTTGTGCGAGGGCTGTCAGGGAAGACTTCCTTTTAAAAGTATAGGACAGAAGAAGAGGAGAAGAGATGCCTAAGTGTACCCAGAGATCTGGAGATGAGAGCAAATATAACATATGCTAAAAGCTGAAATAAGTTTAGTTTCACTAGAACAGATTTTACAAACAAGAGAAGAAATGCATGCAGAGAAGTAAGAACTGATAAAATCATTCATGTTCTCATTCATCATTGCCTCTTCACCATGTTTTAAGTTGGAAATGATGGTTAGACCTAAAGATTCCCATACTAAGTAAGTTAAGTCAGAAAGAGAAAAATTAATATCATATATCACTTATATGTAGAATCTTAAAAAATGATCCAAATGAACTTTACAAAACAGAAATAGACTCACAGACATAGAAAGCACATTTACAATTTCCCTTACCAGAGGGAAAAGGTGGAAGGATAAATTTAGAGGTTGAGTTTAACAGATACACACTATTATATATAAAATAGACAATCAACAAGGACCTACTCTATAGCACAGATAATTATATTCAATATCAATATATTCAATAAGGATCCAACATTGTGAGGATGTGGGTTTGATCACTGGTCTGGCTCAATGGGTTAAGGATCTGGTGTTGCCATAAAGTGTGGCATAGATCACAGATATAGCTCAGATCTGGTGTTGCCATGGCTGTGGCATAGGTCACAGCTGCAGCTCTGATTAAACCCCTGGCCTGGGACTTCCATATATCACAGATGTGGCCATGAAAAGAAAATATAAATCTTAGATCATCAAATGCATTTGATAAATAAACGTTATTACACTTTTATTTCTCATTATGAATGAAAACTCTGAGAGGATGTTCTTATAAAGACAGGGCTACAGAGGAGACTAAAAATCACTTGAGAGATTAAGTTGAGATTGGAAGGCACAACACCTTAAGAGAAAAGAGATCTGTGAGTGGACAGATTGGTGAACTGGCATTCATTTCTTGATTCATTGAACTAATAATTACTGATCCACTTATCACATGCCAACTACTGCTCCTGGGAGTATGGCAGTGAACAAGACATCTGAGTCCCTGTGAGCATGGAGTTGCCATGAATGTGCATCTTGTATATGGAACATCTCACATGCTGCTCGTGGAAGGTGATTTGATGCAAAGGGGAGTCTCAGGATGGGCTGATCTCTGCGAAGAAGAAGGCACCTCTGCAAAATGGAAATTCCCTCTGGTTTTCAATCAGTGTCAAGTATTCTGTTTATGCTATGTGGAAAATAATTAGATACCCTTGCTGCACTCAGATTGTGTGACAGCATTGTTATTAGTTCACCATGTTCACAAGGAAAATTAAAATCCTTCAGTGTATGTTCACGTTAGCATGGCAGTATTACAATGAGGAAGTTTATCTAGTCATTTAATTCAAAAGTGTGGCAGATGATTTTTAATAATGGAGTCATTTTTCTTTCCTTGGGCCACTATGAAATGGACATTTATAGGTTTAAATAAAAAAAAAACTCATGATATGAAACAAGTATCCAGTTTGGATTATAGTGCTACAAAATAAGTTCATTTTAGTTGCAATTTTGGAGAGTATTAAAGATAGCACCCAGGAAGAAATGTGATTTAATGCTTTGAAGATAATTGTTCAAGGTCCAGTTTTTAATGATCAAGAGATCAGCTATACAGGGAGAAACCCTGAGCTGAGAGCCAAGGTTTGGTTCTCATTCTAGCATTGAGACTAACTCTACTGTGATGCTAATAAAGTGATTCAGACAAGGTGGTACTGTCCCCCAGTACAAGAAAGCCTATATTCTGGAACCATATATTATAACTTTCAAGTGAAATTACTCTGTATGTGTCCTGCAGAGAAGAACTGACAACAACCAGGATTATAACTATAGGGAGAGAAATCTGTGGTCCCTACTGCACAAATTATTATTACCACCATTACAATTATTACCACTACTACTACTAGCCAAAATTTATTATTTTATTGTTATGGTAAAGATTATATACGTTTTTAGATACATGTATATATGTGTATATTAGCCTTTACTGAGCACTTATTATACAGTATACCGTTTTCTAAGTACTATTCATGTATTTAATAGTTTGATCCAAAAATAATACTGAAGTATTCCCATTTCACTGACGAGGAAAATGAAGCAAAGAAAGATCAAGTAATTTTTCCTGAAATAACATAATTAGTAATTGATGAGGCCAGTATGTAGTTCTAGTCTGACTACAGAAAGCACACTAAGGAAAAAAAAAAGAAAATTAGTCAGAACTGATCAAAGATAAAATAAGCAGAAGGAGTTTTCTGTCCCTAAACATTTTCAAGTGAAGCTAGGATGAATATGAATATTTGATAGAGGGAGCACAGATTATGAGGTGAGTATCTGAGAAAATTCATTTCTTGGGCTCTTTCTGATCCTGAGGTGTTTCCATTCACTATGAGCCACTCAAAGAACCAACCAAGTTTGCCAAATTAGATGTTCAAAAATAGTATTGAACTGATTGAACTGACTTGGAGTAAAGCTCTTTCATTTTTAGAAAATTTGTATTTGGATATCCTTAGACATAATTGTCTTCATCCCTTCTTTATAACCATAGGGTAATGGAGAATCTATGCATCATGTAGGTGCTAAAAACGTCTATTTGTCATTATCTTGCTGTCATTATGTTTCCACTACCACCACCAGCAAAACCATCATTATCATGCAACACAGTAAAGTGGAAATAACACTAAAACTGGAACCCAAAGTCCTTGGTTATAGTCTTAATACATCAGGAACTAGAGATGTGACCATAACCAAGTAATACTAAGTTCTTTGGCTTCACTTTAATTGTTTATAAATGGAGGAACAATGACAACTTCATGGCCATACTGAAGATAGGATTTTTTTTGTTGTTCTAGAATCTCATTCTTAGAAATTCTTACCATTATAAAGAAAATTCAGTTGAGTTTTAATGACTATCCCTTAACACTAAATATAATTAGGAACCATAAGTATCTCAATATTATTCTTTTGAAGGCTTAAGATTGTTTCATTACTTTTTGTTAGTTAAAATCCAACCACTTTTTGTCTATTTAGAAACATAAAGGGAAACAAACAGATATAAAAAAAGGTATACCTACCTTCCAATGTAAATTTTGTGTTTTGACTTATAAAATGAATACACTTATCTTTTTATTTCTTTCCTCTATCATCTTTTTTTAGTGGAGGTCAAACATGATATATTTTATAATTAAAGGAGATTTGCTCTTCTATGGATGAAGGGAACCCAGAACTACTGGTGAATGACAATTCCACTAAAGCTTTGAGCCCCAACAAGATAAATCAGAGTGCACAACTTGCTAAGCTGAAGTGAGGAGATAAAGGTGGTGGTAAACAACAGACCAGTACAATGTATACTGCTCTGGGAAAAGTTTGTACGAGTCAGTATATCCACAACCACAAGGCTTTGTTCAGTGTTTTTGTTTTCTGTAACGCAATCAACGTTTGAAACATGGTTTCAAAACCAGCCTTTCAAAAATGTGTGGTGACAGTAAGGACACATTGTGATTCTGTTTCCTCTTCCGTTTGCTGAAAAATGTAATTAAAAAGTAGAAAAAATGTATCTGCCATCTCATAGAAGACCTGTCCTAATCAGTTCTCATTGGGTGAGGAGACAACAAGAAAGCAAGCTCTCTGCTATCTCTACTTGCAAGGGCACTAATCTCATTGTAAGGACCTTACCCTCAGGACTTCATCTAAATCCAATTATCTCCCAAAAGCTCCATCTCCAAATAATATCCCTTTAGAGTACAGAGCTTCAATGTGTGAATTTCAGAGAGATGTAATTCAGTTCAGAGCAGCATCATTGCTGACTTTGAATGTGGCACAACTGATGATTTTATCATTTTTGTATATGACAAGTAGATAAGATATATAAGGCTTTCTATCTATATTTTATCTGATATCATATATCAAGTTTTGGAGGCTGTTTTATCTGTCCTTATGACTCACAAGGCTATACAATTCTTGATAGGAAAAAATATAAACAAAAATAAAAAGTGGCTTTACTTAATGACATTATTCAAATCTGGGAGGTTTAGTGGTTGAAGTCTGAGCGACTTGGTTTGAGAAGCCCATATGATTTCTAGGGAAAGCATTTGCATTAGTTTTTCTTCCCAAATAATTTTTTTGTTTGGGTTTGTTTCTCCAATAGTTTATGGACAATATAGGAATAAACAAAAGCTAATTTCTTTGAAAAACAGCATGTTTTAAAACT
This sequence comes from Catagonus wagneri, assembly GCA_004024745.2. Taxonomy (NCBI): domain Eukaryota; kingdom Metazoa; phylum Chordata; class Mammalia; order Artiodactyla; family Tayassuidae; genus Catagonus; species Catagonus wagneri. Next base: position 1,823,724 of record PVHT020000037.1, read on the forward strand.
AATATGGATTTTAGAGGCATACAGAATTTGTTTTGAATTGCACCTTTGTTGATTTCTAAATGTATGGGTTTAAACACATTTCTTGACTTCTTTGTGTTTATCTATAATATGTGCTAATGATACCATCTTAGAGAATCATCGTGTAGATTTAATAAGCATAAAGCTTCAAAAGACCAAGTAGAGTCTTTGAAAAGCAGTAGTAGATGATCAAAAATCTTATTGCTTTTCTTCATTATCTTCCTTCAAGATGTTGGCCAAGGGATACAAATTTTCAATTAAACAATGAATGGGAGTTCCCATTGTGGCCCAGTGGTTTAAGACATCCACAAGGATGTGGGTTTGATCCCTGGCCTCACTCATTGGGTTAGGGATCCAGCATTGGTGCAAGCTGGGTTGCAGATGCAGCTGGATCTGGTGTTGCCATGGTTGTCGTGCAGGTCTTAGCTGCAGCGGCAATTCAACCCCTAACTCAGGATCTTCCCTATGCTGCAAGTGTGCCTATAAAAAGAAAACAAAACAAACAAACAGGAGTTCCCATTGTAACTTAGCAGTAACGAACCTGACTAGTATCCATGAGGATGCAGGTTTGATACCTAGCCCCACTCAGTGGGTTAAGGATGTGGCATCGCTGTGAGCTATGGTGTATGTCACAGACTCGGCTCAGATCTGGTGTTGCTGTGGCTGTGGTGCTGGCCAGCAGCTGCATCTCTGATTCCACCCTTAACCTGGGAATTTGGGAATTTCCATATGCCACATGTCTGGCCCTAAAAAAAAAAAAAAAAAAGCAAAAATAAAATAAAATACTAATCATCTAAAACAAACAAACAAAAATGAGTAAGTTGTAAGGATGGAAACTATATAATATTTGAAATTTACTTAGATTAGATCTTAAGCACACTCACTACACATATACACATGCACACACACAAGTTAGCTCTGTGAAGGTGATGGATGTGTTAATTAACTTCATCCTGGAAAACATTTCACAATGTATAAATATATCAAATCATCACATTGTATACTTTAACTATATATAATTATATTTGTCAATTATTCCTTAATGAAGCTGGAAAAATAAAATATAATTTTAAAAAATGCCCTGCTAGAATAAGGCTTTTATAGTTAACGACAACCTGCATTGTCACTGGCCACCCCAAGGTTTCTAAATGAAATTATTCTTGACAGTTGTAAATCTAGCTGATTGCATGACTGATGATCTTGCCACTAAGATCGTTGAAACTATTAAGTATGTTTTTGGCTGAAAGTAATAGATATTCAAACTAACAAAGGCTTAAACAAGCATGTATTTTTTTTTTCTTTTTAATATTGCAAGAAATCTGGATATAAGGAGTCTGGGGCTGGTACAGGTGCTCCATTAAAGGTCCACATTCCTTTTTTCTTTCTACTCCATTACTTATGTAACATATTAGCTAATTGTCATGTTCCCAAGCTAGCTTCCTCAGCAACAGGCATCATTTCTGTGTTGAAGGCAAGAAGGGGTTCTTCCAACTATGCCTGTCCCTATAAACAGATAAACAAGATTCCCCAAAACTTCCCATCCAATATTCCTTATGTATCATTAACTAAAGTGTGACATGGCCCACCCTATCTGCAGGACATGTTGGTAAAGCATTAGCTGGCTTTTCCATCTTCTAGGCCTAGGAGGTTAGTCAATGGATAGTGTAAGTTACATTTGGCCAATACTAGTTACTCCATTCTGCTTTCAAAGTTAACTGAGACTCTCCTAAGTGTCAGACACTGTTCTTGATGTTGAGGTGCTGAAAATAAAATCAGAATAAGAGACAAATTATAATCCCTCTTCTTAAGGAGCTCAGTCACATGAGGAAGTTGGAGAAATAACCAAATAGCTAAAATCTGATTAAATAAATATTTGTAGGGTCACAATTGCTATTTCTAGATGAGCCACTTTCAAAGGTCATTTTGGTGTAAGTAGGGTTATTCGACATTCTCCATGGTTATCATATGGCTTTATCACTTTCCACGTATGAGCAAGAAAGTGAAAAATCTATCTTTTATCACAATGACCTTGAAATGTTCTCTGAATGATCAAGGATTCAGCTCTGTTTCAGAGCTGAGGTGTCTGGGGTTTTTTGTTTAATTATATTCCATGTCTTTGTAACTGTTAAATTAGATAAAAGAATTATAGTAAGTCAATTACCTACCACAAAAAAAAAAAAAAAACTCACAGTTGTTTTAATAACTATATTGAGCCCCTAATGTCTCAGCAACTTAACAGAAAACAATTATATTAATAGGTTACAGTTGGATGCATGGCAATAATTTAGATATTATATGTTCTCTTTATCATAATGCAGAGTTTGGAAAACTTTGTAAAAGGGCAGTTGGGTTCTGCAACAATGACTTAACTTGGCCATTGTAGTGCAAAAAGTGCCATAGACAATATGTAAATAAATAAATATTACCATGTTTCAATTTATAAGAATAGCTGGCAAGCTAAATTTATTCCATGGACCATAGGTTTCTGATTTCTGCCATAATGGTACCAAAAATCTTGACATTCTTTTGATGGTGTAATAATAGGTACAGTTGTCAAATGTAAGAACATATTCAGAAAAGGTTCAACCAGTTGAAAGGCTTTTTGCCATTGCTTTTTAAGTCAAATTTCTTTCATTCCATCTTTATGGAAGAGTGGAGGCGATATTAACGGTAATAATGCATATGCCAAGGAGATTTCTCTATATATGAGCTTCAACATACATGCCTTTGTTCTCTTCAATACTCTATTTGTTTTATGTTCAGAATATTAGTAAGATATTTCTAATTTTGGTAGCTTCAACTGCCTCATATGTGTTGATCTTATGTAACATGTAGGAGATACTATATTCTAGTTTCCAGCACTGATATAGAAATAATAGCTTTGGAAACTATAGAAACTCAATATAGACCAAAGATTAGACTATCGGCACGGACTTAAACAGCAAGAATCCTTAAGCCTTTAGGTGAAAATCAGAATGAGAGGAAAGGGATTGATGGAGAAACAAGGTCCAGCAGGGGTACATCAATTTGGGGCATACAGTCAAAATTAAAACTGTCCTGGTGGGTCTCCCCTGAAGGGCTTAATAGCTACTACCTTAGAGTGAATGGTGGCAGGTATTCATTAGAACTTAAAGATGGGAGCTCTGGAGTCAGCCTCTGAAATGTGACCAAGAGAGATAGGCTATGCGACCTCAAAAGTGACTTTCAAAGCTAACGTTCTGTAACGTCTGCAGCTGTGGTGGCTATCCTGGCCAACCATCTCAGGAGGAAGCCTGATGTCTCACAGCCAGCCGTGCTGAGTAAAGCCGTCACCTCCATGCCTCTGTGAGCTTCCTTTTGGCCCATGAACTCTGTCTGTGGCCACTGTCAGTGTGCTCCAGGGAGAGCAGGAATCAGCCCTGGGGCCTAACTGAACGGCCAGCCTAAAGGACTTGCCTGTTTTCTATGGGCGAGGAAAGGTTACCCTGCTTCCTGGTTTCTTTCCCTCCCTTCTCCTTAGAGCCAAGGGTACAGCCATTTCCCTTTCCTCTGCCCACATGGGACTCCCAGTGCATTAAACAAGCAAACAAACCAAAAAAACCTGAAAAGGAACAAAATATTACAAAACAATCTACCTGGACAGTGTCAGTTAATGATCCTAAAGCCTTGGGAGGAGTTTTTAAGATACCCAAGGTAAAAGATGAGAAAACTAAGGCTCAAGAGGAGGTAATGATTTTAAGAACTCCTGCAGTGGTGAGGTCTAGACCCAAATTCAGGTCCTTTGATGCTACCAAAAATAGTGCTTTCTGTTTGTTTTGTTATTACACTCTTCCTCAGAATGGTTCTCTCAATTCCATAAAATAAAATTTAAAGCTGTGCTTTGAGTAACCAAATAAATAATTGAAAAATTGATAGTTAAGAGATATAGCTGAATAAGTTTCAATAATTTTACATATTTTTGGATAATGCTTCTTTTTTGTTAAAAGGGGATTTCCTTTTCACATATCAGATGATTCACAATCACTTTAAGTATTATTACTGTTACCATTGGACCAGGAAGGAGATATTCAGAGTTTAAGTTACCCAAGGTCACGGAGTTGGTAAGAGAGGAAGCATTCTTGCCTTATTCAATGAACCTATATCATTACTTCTTTTCAATATCTGCCTTGGGAAATACTTCTATGCATTTTGTGAAACCTTTCCATCTTTTACATGAAATTTATTTCTGAATCCTCAGTGGATTAGGTTTAATGCACATAATTGCAATAAAATTGGGAAGAAAGTCATTATTTGCAAATGTTTAAGCTGTGGCCGGCCTTCACTCTATAAAACTGTCCCAGCCACTCTCTCTCTTCACTGAGAATTAGCAATGATGGGAAGCACCAAATTGTGTTGGAGAAAGCTTACAAGAATAGAATAATCCACACCATTGAGTGTATATATGTATATACGTATAAATATTCAGAGCAAGACCTCTACAGAGATAAAGGGATCTCTCCTATTCCAAACTCATGTCATTAATAGAATCCTCCTTCTCAACTTAGCTTACTTACTTGTATTGTGTTCTGAGGTCAGGAGCTGTGTAAAACCAGAGCATCTGATCCATGGCTAACATTAATCTGAAGGAGATAGTTCAGGAGAGATAGAATATTGTGTAAATAAACCATATACCTGTAACTAAACCCATCTCCATCATCTAACCTTTGCTGTTCTTCTTTCTTAATAAATGGCTTCCCTAAGATAAGTCAACTTCTAGAACATTCTGTGAAGTGTGCTTATTTTATATCAAGGAAACCTAGACAACATAGTGGGTGCTGGAATCATCTCTCATGGGGATTATGTGTATCTCAGATGAGCTGGGTGGTGTTGAAGCATACTAAGAGAGAGGATGAACTCTCAGACCCAGGATTATTTAAGTGTGAATCTAAGTCCAGCCATTTATTTCTTCCGTGACTGTGAGAAAATAATCATTTCTTTGTAAACTTAGGAATTATATTAATTGGAGGTAACATACTCAATCCTGAAATATTGTTGTAAGGCTTCACTAAGTAAATGCTTGTAAAGAACCACCTAGTGCAGTACTTAGAACTAAATAGTTTCTACGGAGTGGGAGGGATTGTTATGCTAATAACAAAGGGGCTTCTTCAGGGGATGTCAATGGGAAGGGATTATTTTATTTTGCAAAACCTTTTTTTAGTGTATTTCAAGAACCTAAAATGGAATCATCTTTTCGTAGTAATTTAGCTTCTGGGAGTATAACCTTACAGAAATCTCACATAATCACTTCTTCCTGCCTAAAATCCTACAGTTGTTCTACGTTGCCCTCAGGGTGAAGGTCAGTATCTCGAATAAAATATTAAACTTGCCTTTTATGATCTTGCGCTTGTTAGTTATTTAGCCTCATCACTGTCGTTTCTCATTTTGAATCCTAGGTTCCCAACTTAATACATGTGTTCAGATGCCTAGAGGAGCCATGTACACACCATCCTTGCTGTCTAAACTCACCTCTTCTTTCTCTGTGTTCTTATTTTTCAATGCCTCTTACTCCAGGAAGCCTTATGATTAACCTTACTCCTGGGTTTTTTGCCCCTTTTTGTACTCCTGAAGAATCCTCTGCATTTCCATTTTGACACTTTTATACCAGAGTTTGTTCACTGGTTGATACTCACCATAGAACGTAAGCTCCATATGGACAAGACATGACTTTTCACTTCTCACTGTATTTCCAGTGCTTAACATAACCCTGTTTATGATAGATGTTTTGTTTTTGTTTGTTGGAGGAATGCAGGGCATAAATCTGGAACAAAAGTGAAAAAGCCCAGGAAGCTAAGACACTCGTCACTGTAGGAAGAAAAATGGTTAAAAATGAAAAGAAAATACCAATAAGTTTTCCAAATAGAAAATGGGTTAAACAGTGCTTTCTCACATCTTGGAATACAAAGTCAGTGCATTTTATATAAAAAGAGTTTTAATAGCAAAAGAAAATAACAATATCCATTTCTAAGTTAAAAAAGCAAGATACAGATTTATGCCTTCAATTATCTGAATTACACAAAGAAGCAAAAAATTGAAATATTAATGGATTTTTCTTCTGAGTAGCAAAATTATCAAAGAGAAAATTTTTTTATTTTCTTTTATTTTTTAAACTTTCTAAAGAAATTTGGATTAGTAGGTTATTGTTGTTTTATAATACATATTAACGTTTTATTGAAAAGAATAAAAGACATTCAGCACCTGGCAGTGGGTAAGTTTTCTGGGGCGGATGGGTGAGGCACTTAAATCGTAAGCTGGCAGCAAAGGCTGGTCAGCAGCAGCACAGATTAGTGTTTTTATTTATAAAGCTGCAAATTCCCCCAGCCGAACAGGCGCATCCAGTTGCTGATTTATACTCCCTGTCAAGGGAAGCCAAAGCACAATACTTTGATGCTAAGCTTTCCTTTGGGATGATGTTTAGTCACTTCACTCCCCAAATACTTGATCAATTATATAGTCCCTATTGACACCCTAGGACACATTTAAAATTAATGTCTTTCATGCAGGAAAACTCCACAAATTCACTTATAGGCACCCTTTCTCTCCAGGTGCAAAAGCACGCTTACCTGATGTAGCCTTTAGTCTTTGGTTTTGAATCAAGGTGCTGAGTGAATCATGGAACTGGAAGATCCACTGAGATCTTGCAGGCTGTCTGCCTGATGTTATCACAGGCAGGACAGGTATCCTCCTTCAGCCTCAGTTTGTTCAATTGTAAAATAAGAGTAACTCATTCATGACATTATGTAGCATCTTATTATTTAACCCAGATATGATACCAGCCATTATGACTCTTCACATTGTGAATTATTATACAACAGTCCGCTTTCAGAGAGAGAGAGATTCTCTTCTAACTAATCTCTAAAGACTTGGGGAACAAGACACCAGTCTTTTGTGCCTTTATCTCTGGAATGCCTAACACAGTGTGTGTTGCATGGATAGTTTAAAAAAAAAAGTTTATTAAATTGGCTCTTGGAGTTCCTGTCGTGGCTTAGTGGAAACAAATCTGACTAGCATCCATGAGGATGCAGGTTTGACCCCTGGCCTCACTCAGTGGGTTAAGTATCCAGAGTTTCCATGAGCTGTGGTGTAGTTCGCAGACGTGGCTTGGATCCTGCGTTGCTGTGGCTGTGATGTAGGCCGGCAGCTACAGATCCAATTTGACCCCTAGCCTGGGAACCTCCATATGTCATGAGTGTGACCCTAAAAAGACAATAAATAAATAAATAAATAGGCTACACTTTGCTGTCAACCAATCAACACAATCACCAAATGGTTATTTAAATCCGATAATGAGTAAGTCACTATTCTAATTCCTAAGTGAGTAAGAATAGGTTCTGTTCTTATAGCCCATAGACCCTTGATGGAATCTCTACTGAACAAATAAATACAAGCGGAATTGTGTTACATACAGAATTATGGGGACATTAGCTTTAGACTTGGCTGGAGGGAGTCAGTCAATACTTTACCATACTGAGGATTTTTAAATTGAGTCCTTAAAGAGGAAAAGGAATTCACCAGAGAAGTGTGGGAATCACTTGCAGGGCAGATGCAGAGGTACATCCGAGAGCCCTTTATGAGCTACAACACTGCTGTTCCAGAAGTACCTTGACTAGACCATGAGCTTCTCAACAACAGACTGTATCCTCTTTGTCTTTGTGTTTCTAATGTGTAGATGTGGGGGATAGGATGGTTGACACACCATAGCAGCAGTTTTATGACAATGCATTGAATGTGTAAGTGGTATCCTAGAAAACCCTCCCTGTTCTAAAATACAGAATTAGAAAAATGGGTATCTGGATCTAGATATCTTATCAGATAGCGACCTTACCTGCTATTCTTATCTAAAATCCTCCTCAGATGTGGATGTGGCTGGGATCTGGTGTTGCAAAGGCTGGTGGCTGTAGCTCCAATTCGACCCCTGGCTGGAAACCTCTTTACGCCTTGGGTGTGGCCCTAAAAAGACAAAAGACAAAAAAGAAAAAACACAAATATGCAATTAAGTACCAAGGGGCATGCAATTTACCCCTTCCTCTCTGTATTGTTCTGTGCTTGAATTAAGTTGTAGTTTCTAGAAATCAACCTACCTGGGGCATATTCCCATAGGCACCCACAAAGCCCTCTCTCTGAGAAATAGTTTAGTGTTATGATGCTTTTGGGTTTTAAAAGATCATTATAGGTGTTTCCTGGTGTTGAAGCGGGTTAAGCACTTGGCATTGTCACTGCAGTGGCTCAGGTCACTGCCATGGCACAGGTTCAGTCCCTGGCCCAGGAACTTCCACGTGGTACAGACTTAACCAAAAAAAAAAAAAAAAAAAAAACTGTCATAATAATCAACCTGATGACAAAATGTAAGCATCTTCATGAAACCACTGTTGATCTTAGGGCTTATTTTGCTGTTTGATAATTTTTGAACAAATTATTTCAGAGCTAAAATATGAACTCATATTTGCTTAACTGTGTTTCTCAACTATTTTCCCACTATTACTCTGACTGTAGCAGTTTTCTTAGACATTATTTTTTTCTAATAACCCCTACCCCTACTATGACCTTTTAATACCATAGATATATTGTACACCTGTTTATGTATCTGAAGCGTGTTGGAAGACCACACAAAATTATATTGCATAAAATTTTTTGACCCTCTCAAAATGGTCACTTGCCTCCTTAGAAGACATATCACTTCCATCAGTAATACATTCTAATATCATATTGTTATAGAATTAGTTAACCAGGCCCTCGCCAGGGTCCAAGCCCAGGTCAAAGCCATCCATCTGGCTGGGGGGGTTCTCTCCCCACTTGGGTTTGCACAGCCAATAACAAAGCCAGCACTGAGTGTGAGACAGCATAAGCTTTATCATTGCTCAGAGAATAGAGAAATGGGAACTTAGTTCTTAAATCAGCTTCTTCTTGGGTGGAGAAGTGAACAAAGCAAAATGTAAAAGGCAAGGTTAATCAGGGGAAAAAATACATCTTGGTTTTCTGGAAAAAGTCTGAGTTCTTTCTGGAACTGAGGTGCCACCCCTTTTTTACCTGTTTGTTTCCCTCTAACATCTGGATCAGGAGTGGATGGAACCATCTTAGTGCAGATGGGTGAATGAAGATCTTAGGAGAACTTACCACTGTAACGAGATGGTAATGTGCTTCAGAGCAATCTTTGTCCCAATCTTGGAGCTGAACCAGCTTGAGCCAATTTTCTTGTGGTTAGAAATCCCTTGTTCCCACATTGTGAACCCAGCTAGAGAGTATAGTGAGCTGTGATTTTTTGCAAGTTCACCTGGTGGGAGGGTTGGGGCATGGCTCTGGGGCAACGGCCTTGGTAACAGTTCCAAACCACACTATTTCTGTTGTCCTCTTTTTTGACTCAGATTTGGACCTTCCCTTGTGAGACAATGGGATGGTAGTTAGGATAATGACATATAGATTCAGAGAGACCTACAATCACACCCGGGTTCTGAACTCTTATTTCTTTGGAAAGATTATTTCACCTCTTTCAGTTTCTTTTTTGAGGAATGGAGATAGCAATGCCCGATACAAAGAACTGTTGTGAGCTTTGGATGAAATAATGCATGTAAATTGCTCGGCAAAGGAAGTTTGCAAAAAATTGCAGCAATTTGTTGCGGTTATCAGGGTGGCGTTCTCAGTGGAGAAATCAGTGAACAACAACATGGAGCGAGTTGGGAGCAAAGTGGGGTGACCCATTAGGGTGATGAGGCTGACTCGGACTGGAGGACAGTGAGAAGAAAACGGTCAGGGAATCTCAGATTACAGTGGACCTTGAAGACCAGAGTTTGAACTTAGTACAGGAAGATGTCTAGTCTTCTATCATACTAGCTCTGAAACTTACTAGCACTCTGACTTAGGGGATTTACTTGATTTCTGAATTGTAATCTTTCCATTACAAATCAAGGTAACAGCTAGTATTGACTACATGGGAAAGTTGCAAAGAATTAATGACTTAACTGCAAATAACAAACGTTACATGTGTGGTAGTTGGTGATCTCCTTGGCAGAGTAACTATCATGAGTCATAAATGAGTTTAAGCTCTGACAAAAGATAATCTCATTTAAGAAAACAGGATGGTTCAGAGTCTCAGAGGCATAGGCATCTAGGGTTATAAACAGGTAATTATCGAGACCTCTAAGCTATCATCATTAGTTTAAAAGGTCTAGCAGAAATTAGGCACGTTTCTAAAATAAAAAATAATGTTGAAAATATTTTCACCATTAGAAAATATTGGTTGTTTCATCCATACCATAATTACAGTTAATGGTACATTCTAGTGCTCTAGTAATATTTCTAGGGAATGCATTATTTTAAAACAAGCCTAGACTTTGTAGCCAGAAGATAAAAATAGGTATGTGTCTTAAGTCTGTATCCATGAGAGTAACCTAATCTTTCTGAATCTTATTTTCTCATTCATTTAATAGGGATAATAATATCTGCTATGGAAGATTATTTTCAGGATACAGAGGTAACATACAGAATGCCCACAGCAAAATATTAACATGAAAAATTATTCTAAATATCATTCCTTTCCATCACTGATAAATGCAAGTTTGATATAATTTTCCAAAATATCAGGTCTTGGAGTTCTCTGGTGGCTCAGCATGTTAAGGGTCAGGCATTGTCACTGCTGTGGCTCAGCTTCAGTCCCTGGCCCTGGAACTTCTGTGTGCTGTGGGCATGGACAAAAAAAAGGGGGGTGGGGCAGAGAGAGAGAAGAGTACCAAGATAAAGGATCCTCTGTGCTGACGGGATACTGTGGTCCCAGTGAGGAAGAAAGGAGGCTGGTGACTTGAGCTGCACTAAATGTAACCTTCAGAAGGTAGAAAGTTTTAGATAGAAATAATATCAGATATTATTTTCATCATCTTCCTTTGAGAGGACTTGAGCTGAGCTGGATTTTGAACCCCCAAATCTCTCTCAGGAACCCACAGAGCCTCCCCCATGTTCTCTAAGAAGAAGAGAAATATCACATGTAAATTGAGATCTTACACATTACTTCCCAGGAAAGCTTTACGGACATCCCTATATATAGTGGTTGTTCAGTTCATCTTTGTTGAATAAATGACTAGCTGGGAGAGGAATGAGGGCATGGATGAATGGGAAAATGGATGAATAGGTAGCTGGTTGGCTGGCTGGCTGAATATGTGGCAAGAAATGGCTGATTTCTTCATGTAGAGTGCATGGCTCTGCACAAAACATAAGTTAAAAAGGAGTAAATTGCATGACTTGTTATTGGGGAAGAGCAATAGAACTGGACAGCTCAGCTAGAACAACTCTTGAACGATCTTGTCATTCTAAGAATCTGGCACACATGGTAGAATCATTGATTCAGACATGGAAGTGTCCTCAGAAATGCAATAGTCCTCTTGACCTAGAGAGGAAGATAAAAAAAGTGACAATGCCTAGGTAAGAACTTCTAATATGTGACAATCCTTAATATGAGCCTGGTTCTCATAAAAATTGCCCCACCTAATGCACTTTCTTATAAAGTCAGTGTACTATCTTATAAAATAATTAAAAACAGTAGAATGATTAGTCTTTTTTTTTTTCCTTCCTCTTGCAGCTTCCTAAAGAAACAAAGTATTAACTAAGGAAGAGAAGAGGTTTGGGTTTGCTCAAGGGTGGCTCCTTCTAGATTGGCATGTCATGCTCTTAGGCAGGAATCAGACCTGTATGCTTATAGGGGTTAAATGAATGTTCTTGCTGTTTTTATTAATAAAGTCATACTTCTGTGAAACCAGACTAGAAAATATGTTTATCACATATAAGTCTTTTCCTATTAAATAGAAGAACTAGACTAGGATTTATAAGCATTCTTTAGAGATCAGATTTAGTCGTACTTTTTGAAAGTAAATGATTATAACATACATGAAAATCCTGAAACATCTAAAATTTATGTGCATTGCATAAGAAATATATATATATAAGCAGAGGAACAGGTTTACAAATCATGCAATAAATCCAAAATAAAGGGATTTGATTTTTCCAATCTATTTTGCACTCGAGATATAAATGATTTATGTTATAAATCAGAACTCTAACATCTCATCATCATAATAAAGTTTGCAAATCCGAACCTTTAAATATGGCTCTAGTTAAAAGTTCTATCTATCTTTTATAATTTTGGTTCTTTCTCAGAATAAAATTGGGTCATGAAATTTCAACTTTTAAGTGATGGTGATTGCAAGGGCTATGTTCACCCTATTATTGTTACTGGGAAATCATTGAGAATCAGAAGTTTCTTTTTTTGTAAGTTACTTTCTCACACACTGTGTCAGATAATATATGTTAAAGCACTTTACAAACTGAAAAGTATCAAATTGTGGTATGGTGTTTTGTAGCTGCTGAGCTACCTCTGCTTTTGTAATGTAATGTCCCTTTGAAGGCTTCAGCTAGTTTAAATGGGCACAGATAGAGACAGGTGGAGTTTTGTCCTGCACCCACCCTGTGGTCACGTCTGCCTAGACAATGATGCTTCCAACTCGCCAATCTCTGAGAACAATGCCCTGACTAACCAGCTGGTAATTGTTCATAACCATCTCTTGTTTCAGCATTACAGATGCATCACAGTGTTCTTCCACTATCCAAAAGATGAATTTTTTTCTTTCTCCACTTAAAGGTAACAGAACTCTTAGTAGACAATTTCTCAATTAACTGTCATTATCATGGCTGTTGCTTCACAAGCATCTATTATAAGTCAACCAATTTCTTGATATTTTTGTACAGGATGTCTTTTGAGCCTCCTAGCAATGCCATGGATTAGGTTGCAGATCAGGAACTAGTGCATGTCTTGTACAATTTCACATAACCAATCTACAAAAGGAAATGTTTTGGGGGCTGGCTTAGCATGGCTCCGGGCTCCTCTCAAGGAGTGAGATTAGAGTTCATAAACCCAAATGCTTACCAGGACCAAGTGTGTTGCATAGTGTATGTTGCATAAGGGCTACCTGCTAGGTGCTGGCTCTACCTAGAAAGTTCTGAGAATGCTCTCCATCAGCCAATTGTTACCTACTGAAATGGAGGTTTAGAAGCTCTAGAACAGATGTTTGAAAAGGGGACTGGTTTCAGACCTAGTATTTTACATGAAAACTCCTGATTTTTAAGTTATTACTCTTACTCTGAGGGTTTTAATTTTTCTTAAATGTTGTGCTGACCACGTGATACATCTGAAGACCAGATATGATACAAAATCTGGAAGTTTAAGACTTCTGGTACAGGTGTTACAAAGTTTAGAATAAGCTGTTCGGGTCCAAGTATTTTATTTAATTAACTTTTGGAGGATTTGGGTGGGGTGATTCTTTTTTATCTGAAGTGGGGAGTTGCTACATTTCTAGTCTATGAAATGAATCCAATCAGTATTACTCAGAAATTAATTTACAACATATCCCATTGTTGTTTGTATTATTTCCTATGGGATCAATTTTTTTTTCTGGTTTTTCATCCCTATCCAATCTTATTGATGTTTTTATCCATCATTGTGAGTTTTCTCTGTGGCCATTATTTTTACCATGTACAGTTCTGGGTCAAATTCAGTAAGTCTAAACTTTACCTGTACATTTTCAGCAAATGCCAAACTCCCTTTATGTGGATTATATTTTCTAGTAATATTCTTAAATAATTTATTAATTGAATAAAGCCTGATCATTTGCATTTATGTCCTGGCACACTCCTGAGAACATGATGATTGACTCACTTTGGAGTAATTCAGTGTTGCTTCATCTTCTAAGAATTTTATAAGAGATTTTTGATAATTTTATATATCTTGTCTGGGCCTTCCAACTAGGAGTGCGTGAGATTTATTAGAGGAAGGAGAGCTTGGAGTTGGTGGAAATCACCTTGTTTATGTAGGTTTGAACACTCAAGTATTCTATTTCATCCTTCTTCCTGAGTAATTTTTTTTCTGTAATGATTATTTTTATTTTTTCCATTATAGCTGGTTTACAGTGTTCTGTCAATTTTCTACTGTACAGCAAGGTGACTCAGTTACACATACATGTATACATTCTTTTTTCTCACATGATGATTGGATTAAGAAGATGTGGTATATGTACACAAAGGAATACTACTCAGCCATAAAAAAAGAACAAAATAATGCCATTGGCAGCAACATGGATGGAACTAGAGACTGTCATACTGACTGAAGTAAGTCAGAAAGAGAAAGACAAATACCATATGATATCACTTATATCTGGAATCTAATATATGGCACAAATGAGCCTTTCCACAGAAAAGAAAATCATGGACATGGAGAACAGACTTGTAGTTGCCTGAGTAATTTAATAAACGTGTGACTTCCTAAAGATGCACTGAATAAGGACACATTGTTAAATAATGCTCATAAGTCTGCTAAATATAAGGAATATGAAATCCATGAAGAATATGACAGAGACTGGTAATTGATTCTGTCCTATAACCCATCACCTCTTCTTATACTAAGGCTATATTTTGTTTTAAATCCAGTCCATCTTATTCATCAGTGTTAGAGAAACATTGCCTGTAATAACTGCATCAGCTTTCTGAGATAATACATAGCTGAATTAGCACTAATTCACTGTCAAGTCCTCTTAAGCCTGTATGTTTAACCTTTTTACTTTTAATCTTGGAAAGTCTGTGTCTTTATATCACTGTTAACTGAAAGAAAATGTTGTATTTCATAGAATTATATTTAATGCTTATGTTTTTAAAGAGAAAATGGGGCTTTTTTTTTGTTTTAAGAGTTTGAGTCCTATGACAGCTTCAGGAAATAATCAAAATCTAAGACCACAGGATTCATCCTTATTCTGTGGGGAAAACAAAATTTGATGCTGTATCTGAAAATCAAGCCAATTTAAATTGAGTGTGTCCAAGTTCTCCCTATCCTTTATTTTCCCTTAAATCCTGCTGGTACTCTACCCCCAGCCTTCAAGGGGCTGATACATCATTTCACAATTCTCAGTTTGATGTTTTGCTAGAGTTTGCCAGCTCTGTCAAAAGATTATATCCAATCTCCCTTATTTCATAGTTAAATGGCCTAAGGGAGAGAGACTCTCTACTATGTCTTCTGCATCCCATCCATAGCATCCTATCATCATAATCATCATCATATTACCGATAATAGCTAACCCTAAGAGACTCTAGTATTCTGGTACTAGTGGAAACAATGTATTTTTATTTTCTCCAGCCCTGCAACTTCTCTGCATGGAAGGTAAAATTTCTTTTCTTTTTCACAGTGCAAGCTTAAAGTCTTAGACTCTTAACACTTGCCTAAGGTCTTCTAACTCCATAATCATGGCTCTTTTCCTAGTAACACCTCTACATATAAATAAAGCTAATATTTTTTTCTTGGTCCTGGGAAAGTACATTTTTCCTGTGGTGGTTCAGAGGAGATTTTTCTTTTCTCGCCTTTTTTTGGAGGGGATATCTTATCTTAAGCTTAGTTGTAGTTTGGTGATATAGATAGCTGCAAAGATAGATGGAGATTTTGACAGATAGATATAGAATTTTTTTTTTATACTTGTCCTGAAGAGACTTCAATTTTTGGGAGAAGTTAATATTTGCCAAGTAATATTTGTTTTTCCCTTTTTTCCGTAATGTGCTAGGCCTTTTGCTGGGCTCCAGAGATACCTGGACATTTAGGTTGTAAATTATACTAACAGTTAATATTCACTCTGCAAGCTACCACCTGTCAGTTGCAATTTTGAGTGCTTTATATCCATTATTACGTCATCAAATCCTCACCATAATGCTCTAAAGCAGTTTCTTTAATCACCCCACTTTTCAGATGGGGAAACCGAGGCATAGATTAAATAGTATTTTACTAAAGATAACAGAATGAGGAAGTGAACCCAGAGAGTTTGATCATGTAGCCCAGGTTGTTAAACACTATACCATGTCTCTGTATCATAGTTTCTACCCTCAAATAACTCATGCACTGTTGAAAGAGACAAATGTGCAAAACAATGAATTATTATGCCCTGCTAAAAGTGTAATGATATTGATTTACACAGAGCATTAAGGAGTAATAAAGGAAAAACTCCTAACAGAATCTGGCAGATATTTGGTAGGGTGAACAGGGGAAAAGAGTGGCCAGAGAAGTCTTCTAAGAAAAGTAGGACCTTCCCCATGTGAGCCTTAAAAATTTAAAACAATCAAAAGGATGAACCCCCCAAGCCAAGGGATCCAAGGTGTGAAAAATTACTTTGAAATTTTTATTTAACTCTAAAGCTATAAATTATCTAATATTCATGTGTTATATTATTGATAATACCTTGTGTTCGAATTACACTTCACATCTATTCTCTCTCTTGTTCAAGTAGACAAGACAAAAAAAAATGATGATCTTTACTTCTTGAGAGATGATAAAATTGTGTTATAAGTAAAGTAGTACTACTGTTGTTACATAGGCAAACTAATGGCGGAGCTAAGACTCTGAGATCCCCATTCTAGGATCTATCCATTAGATTTTGTCTTCTGTCAGATAGTCAAGTTCAGAGTCACCAAATCCTTAAGTCTTTCTATGTAACAGTGATGATGACTGACTCTTGATTGCTTATAAAGAAGGTGTAGTGTTAAGCACTTAATATGTATGATCTTTCAAAATTTTGTGTATCACTGTTTATGAAAATTTATAAAATCCAATTTTATATGCAAGAAAACTAATCCTTGGAGATGTTATGTAATTTTCCTAATAAAGTTACTTTGTCAAGACCAGAAATGAAAAAGTCAAGACATACTCTAAAGACTTCAATTAGCACCTCTTGGCATTGAGTGGCCAACTCCAAGTCAGCATTTACATGTTTGTGCTAACACAGTCATTAGTAATGTTGTATTTAACTGCCTTACTTGGTGGTTCTGTAATATTTGTCTTTTTATGAAATCTGAATTTTTGCCTCAGTTCCTGGCTCCAGGACAAAGAAACTCTAGATCTGTGATTGTCTCCAGGGTACCATCACTGGTTTTCACAGCTGGCTTTGTGATCATTACAGGATAATCCAACAAGTGTTCTATTATCTGATTTCTACATTATTCTTAGAGAAATAGATAGAAAATTTATCAGGTGGTAGCAAAAAAAAAAAAAAGAGAGAGAGAGAGAGAGAGACTAGGAGTTATTCTACTGAAACCAAGATTCTCAAATCTATAACCTGTCCTTCCTGGAGCCAAAACACACATCTTAATTGCTTTTAAGTGCATATCATGTCCTAGTCCATGCTGTCTTCAGAATACCAAGTGAAGGCAAGTATTATCATTTCTGTTTCACAGAAAAGAAACCCAGGCTCAGAGCAACTTAGAGAATATTTTAAGATGGCAGAGTTTGAGGCAGAGGAAGGTTTCCAAGAGAAGTTTTCTCATTTATACCTTGTTACCCTGTCTTTTATCACATTCCCATCATGGTCGTTTTCCTTGACATCCCATCCTTGGGACATTCTTAAAAGCCTTGTTCTCTTCATTCTTGACTTTTGGATTTTCAGAGGCTAATTATCTGGTTTTTGTTTGTTTGTGTTGCTTTGTTTGTTTTTGCCATAACCATAGCATGCAGAAGTTCCTGGGCCAAGGATTGAACCTTTGCCACAGTAGTGACCTGAGCCATAGCAGTGCCAGTGCCTGGTCATTAACCTGCTGTGCCACCAGGGAACACATAATTATCTAAGCTTTAAATATTTGTAAATGATTAGGGACTTTTTCCCCCTGAGTTGCTGTCATTTCTTTTTTCCCCCAAGCTGCGTCCAGGGACCTGTAATACTTCATATTACTCAAATTCTCTGAACCTCAGTCCCCTCATCTATGGAACAGAAAGCTCCATCTCAAACTTGACTGTACAGAATCTCCTGTCACTATTGTTAGTTTTGTGAGATGGTACCTGGCTTGATGCCTGTATCTTAATAGTTCCTTGTCAGTCAGAGGTTTGTACTAAAATATTCATGGATAAAAGTATATCATCCCTTAGATGTTCTTTCAAATAATGTAGCAAAAGCAGTTGTGTGATAATGATACAAGACTGGTAAATTGTCAACAACTAGCAAATGAAGGATCCGTTTGTTTTACCATTCTCTCAACTTTGGTGTATGGCTGAAAAGTTCAAATAAATGTTAAAAAAGTTACTTAGTCATCTATTGAATACACTTATGCCTAAGCCCTATCCTGATTCAGTTCTTGCAACGTGGGCTTTATGACTTTTCAGAAGTTGTCCAGGTGACTCTAGCAAGTATTCAAGGTTAAAAATTTGCATAGAACTCTTTGATAATTTCCAAAGTTCCTTCTAGGTCTGACATTATCTAATTATATTCATTCCAACCCTTTGGAAAGAGATATTTTATCCTAGTTTGGCTTTATTCTTTTGTATGGTAAAAGTATTTCACTCTTGAAGGGCGCGATCTTCAAATCCAGAGCTGTCTCTGCCGTAAGCTCATCCTAAAGGACTCATAGCACCTTCCTAACCTCCAGTTTCCTTATCCATGAGATAAGTTTCTTTAAACTTTTTGTCTCTTTCTTTTTTATGCTAGTCCCTCACTACCTACCATCCAAGAATCCTACTCATTTCTGCTGCCGGATTGTTTCAGTGATAACAAATGCAAGGCTGTTGATGGAGTTCCTGTTTTGGCTCGGTGGTGACCAATCTGACTAGTATCCATGAGGATGTGGGTTCGATCCCTGGCCTCGCTCAGTGGGTTAATGATCCCGCGTTACCATGATCTGTGATGTAGGTCAGAGACCCAGCTTAGATCCAGTGTTGCTGAGGCTGTGGCATAGGCCCACAGTACAGATCAGAGTCAACCCCTACCCTGGGAAATTCCATATGCTGCAGGTATGGGCCAAAAAAGCCAAAAAAAAAAGGAATATAAGGCTGTTAGAAAGAAAGATCAGAATGGACAAGTTTAAATAGCAGTTTGAAATGGAAATGAGCCTGAGTTTTAGAGTGCTCTTCCAAAGGATAAGTCTTTTATTTCTTTTTTTGCCTTTTGTCATTTTAGGGCCGCACCGGGGGCATGTGGAGGTTCCCAGGCTAGGGGTCTAATTGGAGCTGTAGCCACTGGCCTACGCTGCAGCCACAGCAGCGCAGGATCCGAGCCGCGTCTGTGACTTACACCACAGCTCACGGCAATGCCGGATCGTTAACCCACTGAGCAAGGCCAGGGATCGAACCCGCAATCTCATGGTTCCTAGTCGGATTCGTTAACCACTGTGCCACGACGGGAACTCCAAGTCTTTTATTTCTGAATAAGAGACCTGTTTGTTCCTTTGCCCCTGAAAAATGATGTTAGAAAAGCCACACAATTAGTAGTGAAAGTGACCCCCCTAGCCTGCAGTCTCAGGCTTCCTTCCTTGTATGGCCCTTGGTCTTATGGGGAAATAGCTTTTAACTGCTGTGCTACAAATAACTCACAGATGGTCAAAGACATTGGGCTTCTGAGCTGTTGGAAACTCCAGACTGCAGTTTTGTCTGTTCGCTCTGGCATATCTCATAATTGTTACCGTGTGCCCCAAGACGTAAAAATGGTGAGAAGCATTTCTCAAAGTTTGTTGGCTTTTATTTTTTTGTTTTTTGTTTTATTTCTCATACCATCTGTCCTCTCTGAAATGTTGTAAATGATTGATCATTCACTATTTGGACATTTTTGTTTGTTTTTGCTTTTCTTTATTTTTTAACACATTTATTGTAAAATGTATCATATATCCAGAGAAGCAATAAACCTGATATTCAGCTTAATGAACTATCCCAAGGTGAACATCCTTGTAACCATGACCTTGGTCAAGAAATAGTTTTACTGCCCCTACTGGATCATTCAAAGGGTAGTAGACAAGCTATTTATAATGGTGCTGGTACACCTTTGTGGGCAAAGAGGACATGGTAACCTGGGATCCAATTTCTTCTGCTATACATCTGCTTCTCACCTGTTACTTCTGTAAATTTACCTAAGTTATTATCTACTGAGTGACTCTGGAAGTGTGTGTGTGAGAATTTTAGCATTTAAGCTCATTGAAATTTGAGATTCTGGCTGGCTGGTTCACAGTTGTATCTCCAAAGTTTAGGACAGGGCCTGGTATATGATATACGGTCAATACATGGTTTGGTCCTATGCTATAAACAATCTTCTACCCTTAAGTATGTACTCACACCCAAGGTATTTACTGGTGACGTCTACTCTGTGCCTGACCCTGCTCTGTCAAGAGTGCAAACGTACGTAATACATTTTCTCCACGCCCAAGAGTTCATTCTCTTTGGAGCAATAAATATGTAAACAAATAATCATAAGTGAGCACTGTAAGAACATATCTATGGTATATAACAAGTGAGATAGTCACATAAAGAAAGTGTCGATGGACATTTAAATGAATGGAGTTTAGAATATGTCCTGGAAGATAAATAATAGCAATGCAAAACTGAGCAAGCTTACCTATACATTACAGGTAAATCGGACTGTATGCCAAGTCATAGAAGATGTGAAATCAGCTTGTGTGTCCTGGGAACTACACCAAGTTGGATGCTGGCATGCTGCATATTAAGGGTAGAGGTGTGAGGTAGACAGGAAATAGCATATTGGGGACAAAACCTGGAGTCCTCTTTTGCCATCCTAAGGGATGTCTGCTTTACATCATTTCAGTAACCGGACCTACTCTAGCCTTGCAAGGAGAGCATCAACATGCTCAGTTTTGTCTCTGAGAAAAATCATCTGTGTTTCAATGGCAAAAGGACTAAATGGGCTCCAGTGAAAGGCAAGCAGAGGTGTTATGCAGTAGTTAAAATTTATTTGGAGTATTAAACAATTACTGTGGGTGTGAGAAGAAGGGCTTGGATTCTGGAGAGATTTAGAATAGAGAAATAGCAACTTTTGAGACAGATTTGGTAAGTAGAGAAAGGGGATTTTTGAATGGCTCTGTGATTTAACACAATTTAGTCCCTGGATCTTCCCAACATAGCTTTTTTTTCTTCTGTGTTGTTTCACTACAGATAAAAAATGATATGCCCACAGGGAAATCCTTTTCAATGAAAATGGGAACTTCACATAAAGCAAATAAAATTTATTTAAGGACACAAATTGCCATAACTGAGATGATCTGTGTCAAAGCCTCTACTTTCCAATTAACTTCTTGGCCTCAGTTATGAGAGCAGTATCAGCAGTGTGTTTTATTTTGTTTTGTTTCTGAATTAACTTCACTCTCTACAGGGCATTGCTATGGGATTCAAAATAGTCTCTCCAGTACCTATCAGGGAAAGAGCTCAGCTTGGGGATCAATGAAGAGAGGGAACACCCTGGATTTCACCCAGATGCCCCCTCTGCAAAGTGAAATAGCATAAAGAGCTTAGGCTTAAGAATCACTCAAAAAGGCTTAGGTTCAAATTCTGATTGTACTGCCTAGAACTGTCCCTTAGTTAATCTGAGCAAGCCTCTAGTGCCTCATTACAATGGATGGTGATAGCCATCACAGGGTGTGTTTGCGGCACTCTCGTGAGGGCCGTATGAAATGTACATAGGATGCCATGCCTATGAAATGTACATAGGATAATATTTTCACGCCTAACTCCCTCAAGAATAGTTTGAAGTATTAATATTCCACTTTTACAAATATGGAAACTGAGAAATCAAAATTTAAGATCACACACAGAGAAAAGAGAACAAGGATTTGAAGCAAACTGTAATAGATAGCTCACAACCCCCATCTTGCAAAGAATAGTAGTTTCTAGGGTCTTCAATCTTGAATTTTGCTCTTTGCAAAGTGAATATGGTGATTTTGTTCTCATTTGGGAAATACTCATGCTGCTAAGATGGAATCATGGTCATGATACATGGGAATACACTGCAGTTACAGAAAAAAAGAAAGGAAGACAGAAAAAAGGAGGGAAGTGAAGAAAGAAGGAAAGAAAGAAAGGAAGGAACGAGAGGGAGAAAAGATAAAAGAGGGAAAAAAGAAAGAAAAGATAGCTTTGTAGAGATATGAGGGTCAGTTGAATTGCTGTTGCCCTCATGAATTTCTTAAATTCCCTCATAGATCAAGGTCACTTGCATGATTTGCTGATTTGCTGGAGGCAGGATTTCTAGTCTTTGATGATGATAATTTCCATCCAGAGATCTTTATCATCCTAGGGAATGTAGAGTTCCTTGAGGGACCCCACCCCTGGCTGCTATTACAGGGAGTTATTTAGTTTGAGGTTCATTTGCCAGAGATAGATCTTGAGAAGAAAGCAAGAAAGATGATGGTGTTTATGGTGATGCTGATTTTTCTTGGTGATATTTTTCTGTTTGTTTGTTTGTTAAGAAATCACATCCAGCATTCCACTGGATATGAGTAGTTATTAATTTGTTCAGAACGTATTCAGAAGTCTTCATATGACAAATATTCATGGAGGCTCTGCTCTAGGTTCAGGGGATTATTGAGGAACTGTTCTAGATTCTGGTTAAACAAGACAGACGAGGTCATACATTTTTGGATATTACAATCAAGATGATAGAGGAAGACAACAACATATAAATGATAAAAATATCATTTACAGAGAAACTATGATGGAATTAAAAAGGATGATAGTGTTTGAGAATGGCTGCTTGAGATGGAGTAGTCAAGGGAAGTCTCTCAGAGAAGGTGAATTTTAAACAAGACCAGGATTAATATCCAGCCACATAAAGATGTGGGAAGAGAATTCTAAGACCAACAAAATCTGGTAAACTTGGAGTCTTTGGGAAACATCAAGTCAATGCTACTGAAATATAGAGAGTGAAAGAGTGGTGTGAGAGGAGGTTAAAGAGGGTGCCTTTTTCATAAAGTCAGATGGAGGGAATTTATTTGTTTTTAAGTGTAATTGAAACACTTTAAGCATAAAAGGAATATAAGTTCTTGAAGGAGTGTTTGTTAAGAATTCACATCCAGCATCCCTGCTGGAGGAACAGATGGGGGGGTGGCAAGATTGGAAGCATGTGGACTCAGAGTAGATTCTAGGAAATGTAATAGTCAAAGATGATGGGTGGCTTCAACTAGAGTAATGGTGGAAATGGAGGGAAGTGGAACAGTTTGGGATTTATTTTGGCAATAGGTCCAGGTGAAGGATTACAGCACGCTATTTTTGCTTGAGTAACTGAGTTTCGGTGGTGCCATATACTGAGATGGAAAAGGCCAGGGGGACAATTTGTGGGAAAGGCTGTGGGGTTCATGATGTATTCTGGGGAATTACACAATTATGAAATATCTCAGTGGAGGCCATAAATCAGGCATAGATATAAGATTCTGATGATTTGTACGTTTTCTCAAAACTGGTGGAAGGTCAATGGGACAACATGGATGGACCATGAGGGTATTAGGTTAAGTGAAATTAGTCAGACCGAGAAAGACAAATACTGTATGATTTTACTCATGTGAAATATAAACAAACAAAAAAATCAAGATAAGTGAATAAACAAAGCCAAACAAAAAGAAACAACAGATGCACAGAACAGAGTAGTGGTTAGCATAGGCAAAGGGGCATGGGGAGAGCAAAATGGGTAAATGGGATCAACTGTATAGTGATGGATGGAAATTAAATTTTTGGTGGTGAGCCTGCTATAGTGGACATAAAAGTAAAAATACAATGTGCACATGAAATTTATACAGTGTTGTGAACCAATTTTATCTCAGTAAAACATTAATTAAAAGAAAAGAGTTTATATGCGTATCTTGGAACTAGACTCTGGCCAGAACCCTCACAAGAAAGCAGACTCACAAAACTAAATTAGAAGACAGACTAATAAATACTTTGATATGAAGCCAGACAAAGAGTTAGCTTCACAATGATGAAATGGTATAGAAAATAAATGGGGCAAAAAAAAAAAAAAGGGAAATCAAGAGTCTATAATACCTAGTGTTACGGTTAATAACACAGGGCCTAGAGTCAAATGTACTTGGGTTCAAATCTGGACTCTGTGAGTTCCCACTGTGGCTCAGTGAGTTATGGATGCAGTCTGTCTATGTGGGTTGGATCCCTGGTCTTGCTCAGTGGGCTAAAGCTCTGGTGTTGCCATGGCTGTGGCCTTGGCCCAGTTGCAGCTCTAATTGGGCCCCTGACATGGGGAACTTCCATGTGTTGCATATGCGGCCTTAAAAAAAAAAATTCTGGGATCTGTGTTTTTATTTCCAATACGAGAAGAAAACGAAAACCTTCTTCACCACAATGTCAGGATATTTTGAATGAAAAAAATGTATGGGCAGGAGCTTTTAATAATCATCTCCTTAACTGATTAATTGAATAATTAATGGATGATATATGATTATACGTGTCAGCATGTATATAACATATAGGCACACACATACATGCACACATACACACAAATTCTGTGAAGCTTAGACAACAAAGGAAGAGTCCTCTGGTCCCACTCCTCCCTATGCCCTCCCTGACTCTATCCTCCTTCTCATATTTGTAACCATTTAGTTGATATTTCTAGTCATTGCTATTCTAAACAATACAGTTAGACAAGTTTTCTTGATTTAGTGCATCTATGGATTTCTTATGTGGAACGATTATCTAAATTTCCATAACTCCATTAACTTCAGCCTAATTTTTATAGATACATTTTCGACATCTCAGTTACATTCACTTTAATCCAATAGTTTGACCTTTCTTCCTTCATTAACTTTATTATCTCAAGACCCCCCTTCCCCTTGCACCGTGCTATATGCCTCCTGCCTCCTTCTCAAGTTCTTGTTCCCAACTTCTGGGATGACTTCTTTTCTTTCTTATCACCAAGGGTGATGACATCTCTATTTTGGTAACCATATGAACTTTTTCTCTCTTATGTCTTTAGATGGACATTAAAACTAAAATCCAGTAAACATGTATTATCATTTAACTGTCCCTCGTGGCCAAGCCACATGTTAGTGTTTTGATTTTCTTTTCTTCTTTTTGGGTCAGCTGTCACTCCCCCTGTGCCACTTGAACAAGTTCCTTCCATAAAGGTCAATGGTCTTACTTTTACTATCCTCTACCAACTAAAAAATTATGACATGTTGCAAGGGCTCCATCTGTAGAAGCCAAACCTGTGCTCTCTGGAAGGAATACAATACTGGAGAGAAAAGCGTGGGCTCTGGAATGAGTTACACAGCTTCTTGTCCTGAGTCTGAGGCCAACTCTGGGTTCTCGGGCAGCTTAGCTCTCTCTGCTCTAGCCCCTTCATCTGGTAAATGTACATGAAAGAGGCACCAGGTAGGTATTATGGTGAGAATTCAGTGAGATGCATGCCCAGGACTCCACACAGTGCCTGACTCATACGAAACATTACATAAATGTGTGGTCTTTTATTATAATATTTTATAGGAGTTTCTAAGTGCCTTATTTTTGGTGAGAGAAGGGACATTGGTCAAATGTACCACATCACTTATATTATCTATCTATCTAGCTCTTTAGTCATTCTGTCTGTTGCTTGAATTCCTTTCTTTGACCTAGTAACATCTTTTTGGATTTCTGACTCTGATTTGGACCTCTACTGTCCAGGTGTGTTTTGCAACATTTTTCTGAGCCCTTCCAGGGAAACTGCTCCTTCCACAGATGCCCGGTCCTTGTACTTTGTTCTCCTCCGTGGTCTGCTTCATTCACCAGCAGCTCCATCTATGCTCCAGTGCCCTGTGATTTGTTAGACTCTCCTGACAGTTGATAAATCTCTTCCCATATCATCACTGTTGCTGATTTGATTCTTTCATTTTCCTGGCTTTTCTGAAACACAGGGTACTCATTGCATCACTTATATATAGACATTTTCATTTAATCTTCATAAAAAATATCTATCACGTAATTGGTAGGATTTCCATCTAAGAGATGGAAAAACTGAGGAAGACAGGGACTAAGGGAAACTTCGCTCAGGTCACTCAACAGGAAGTAGCAGAATCCTGATTACATTATGTGTTCTTCAGACACCAAAACCTATATTGGAAAGGACAGCAGTGCTTTTTGCTTTCTTCAGGGGGATCTGGGAACTGTTAAAGTCTCAGTGGGGTGCAGAATGGGTGGGGGGATTACAGGGTAAAAGGGTGCCAGGTTCCCACGTGTACCTTGCAAAGTAAGCATATCAGAAAGAATAGATACAAATGCAACTACCCCACAGGCTCGGGAAGAAAGGAAGAAACAGCAAAAAGAGAACCAAAAACAAAAAGAAATTTTTATTGCAAATCCTTGCCTTTGTGATGAAAGCAAGTGCCTGAATTCCAGCTGTGATTGTATATTTTTTCAAAGAACAAAGCTTTATAATAGTATCCTTGTCCCAACTAGACTGACAAATTAACACTTGCTGATGGCAGCCCACACCTCTCTACCACATGGGGATTGGCAGCTGTTGCTAGCAAGCACACTGAGGGAGAGTTGCTATGGATTTCTTAACGTGAAGACTCTCTCATATCCTTTATGTGTAGTCATTGAAAAGACAAATAAATGTATGTGTATGTAAATATACCTTTACTGGACAATGCATTTACAAATTTGCTAATTGATTTACCCACAGATTGTCTTAACAAAAGGCTAGGATGCGCTTTGAAAGAAAAAGATGTTTCTTTTTTCCATATACATTTATAATATATGGTGCATACATTCATTTCATACAATTATGTATACTTACAATATGTTCATATTACTAGGCAAGAATTTATGGTTTATGTATATGCATTCCTGTGAATATTATATAACACATGTAGCTATGTTTCTCTGTAGCTTGCTCTATCTGTCCATCTGTCTGTGACCGTGTGTGTTTATATGAATCTATTCACAGACTGTTACTGGAAGGAACACAGTCTTTAGAGTCAGGTCTAAATGTGAAATTTGACTCCCCCATTTGGTAAATATTAAACTACAGACTATTTACTTCACCACTTGAAGTCTAGGTTTCCTTTCTTGCAAACATAAGATAATAACAGTATCTACCTTAGGGTCACCATTTTGACAATGAAATGAGATTTCATGTGAGACACAAAGCAAAGAGCTTGGCACATAGTTAATGCTCAATAAGTGCTAGCTGTGATAAGATATGTTCATAGCTCATAGACTCAAGTCAGCTTATACTTATCATGCCTATCACTTATTTTAATTTACATATCAAACATACATATATATGATGCATGTTTGCTTACATATATTTTTAGCATCTCTTAGGTATAATTTGCCTACTTTGAACTTTTATGTAGTAAGTATACTAAATGTATAATATATATATATATATACTGTACATATACTATATACTATACTGCTAATGTACACTGAATAATTCAATGTACATTAATTGAGAAATTTTTTGAACTAGCTTCCATGTTAGTCCCTGGAGTGTTCAAATAAACTCTACGTATTCTCTTATAAGGTACTCCTGAGGCATTGAGAAAGAAAGTTACAAAAGAAATGATGATAGTGCTGTGTCAAATGCAATAGCATGGTATGAGGAAGAAATGTGAGAAGATCAACTCCTTCTGCCTTGGAGGACTTGGAAGGCATTCACAGGATAGGAGACAATTGAAATAGACCTTCAAGAATGAAAAGGAGCTCGTTAGGGGTTGAACAGAAAGGACAGGCTGCAGCTAGTGCACAGGCAGGGTAGCAGATGAGTCTGGAAAGAAAAGATTAGTTTAGTTGACAAGTGGCTTTTTCTGTTTTATTACAAAGTTTGGGAAAAACATGAAAGGTTTTAATTAAGAGGGTAACCTGGCTGCATCTATGATATTGAAGGTTGTTTGGTTATAAAAGGTAGGTTAAGGAGAAATTGGGGAAAGGGAGACCATTTAGGAGGTTATTGAAGAATTATGTTGTATTATCTCTTTTATTTTACAAAAAAATACTCACTTTGGTAATTGCTTCTCATGCAACTCTATAAGGCTTAGCTGTGTCCTCGCTGAATTGTTAGCTCTGAAGGGCTTTAATTTCCTTGTCTCTAACTCCCTAGTCCTGTTTAGAGGACCACAGAAGAATCATTGCAGAGAAAACATAAGTTTAAGGGCAGGATAAATTTATAAAAAATGATTTTTTCCAGTAGAGAGATTAAAATGTTGGGTCAGGGACTGAGGGTTTTCAGTAGCTACATAGGCCTCTTTCTATGACAAATTTCCTCCTACCCAAGTATCTAAATATTATCCTGTCTGATGCTTATAATGTTATTGTGAAAAACAAAACAATCAGGCGTTACCATAGTGGCTCAGTGGTAGCAAACCTGGCTAGTATCCATGAAGACAAGCGTTCGATCCCTGGCCTCGCTCAGTGGGTTAAGAATCTGGCATTTCCGTGAGCTGTGGCTTAGGTTGCAGATGTGGCTTAGATCTGGCATTGTTGTGGCTGTGGTGTAGGCTGGCAGCTACAGCTCCAATTGTACGCCTAGCCTGGAAACTTTCTTATGCTGTGGGTGTGACCCTGAAAAAGACAGGAAAAATAGGCCATCTGTTGGTCTAGAAGCAAAGCTGTTTTTATCATCTTGCTATGCCCCTCAGAATAAAATATATTGTTTGCACACGTGCTTATTAATATATTCTCTCATTCAAACACATTTTCATAATCATTTTCAATACATGCATGATTTTTTTTAAAAAGTACTAAAATATGGCGTAGAAAGGGGCAGAGCCAGAGCTATAATCTGGATCTTCTGAGAGCAAATAGTTAACTGTAAATCTTGGGTAAGTTACCCATCCTATGGATAACTATTTTTAGTCAAAGGAACATTTGTGTTTGCTCATATTAAGAAGGGTTTCTGGACTTAGCAAAGTAGAATATAGAGCATACTTAAAATTCTGATAAACATCAGATAAATTTTTAGTATATGTGTGTCTCATGCAATCCTGGTGACTTTTCCCTCACACTTCTAAATGCATCATCTCCACGCTCTGTTTTAAAACCTTTGAAATTCCGTCTATCCTCCTATGTCAAATCCTATGTTGACATTCATGACATTCTCAACTTTATCTCTAGAATGTACCTCTCTCTTGAGCTCTGATTAAGTAGCCCAAACTGTCGTTTGAAACGTCCCTCAGTTTCTTTACACTAAAAGAGAATAATAACTGTGCAGATCTCATGGGGTTACTGCGAAGATTTAAGGAATGCCTTTTCATGAAAGCACAAAGAATAACTCCTGGAATATATTGTCTCGAACTGTATGAAATTGCCATATGTATAGGTTAAATACTGATGAATTCTAAGAGTGGTCCCTGTAGGATTTTTTGCCGTAATTATGAGTAGTGTTATTGTCTTACTTCCATCAACACCTAAAGTATTTTGCTGCGTCACTCATATGACAGCAATATAACTTTCTGCAAGAATGACTTTAATGCACGTATCCAGTGTCCTGACTCAGCCCCTGGAATATGGCAGGGACTCCATTCCATTTTTTAGGCTTTGTTACAAATAACCACCAAAATAATCTTCCTAAAACTCAGGGTGTCTTAGGCATCATCTATGTCCTTTTTTTTTCCCTTCTGTCTTTTTAGGGCCACACCCGTGGCATATGGAGGTTCCCAAGCTAGGGGTCAAATTGGAGCTACAGCTGCCAGCCTACACCACAACCATAGCCATGCAGGATCCGAGCCACGTCTGTGGCTTACACCACAACCCACAGCAACTCCAGGTCCTTAACCCACGGAACGAGGCCAGGGATCAAACCTGCATCCTCACGGATACTAGTCTGGTTCATTACCACTGAGCCACGACCGGAACTCCAGCCTTATTTTTGCTTGTTGTGAAATGGAAAAGTAGCTGCATGACTCTGGATGGGTCACTTCACTATCCTCTCACCATGCCCTGTGGTTCTCTATTTCTGTCCCTTTGTTCACGCTCTCTCCCCATCTGGAATATGTTACCACTTCCGTTTTGCTCCACAACTCCCCTATCTAAATCCCCTTATCCTTCAAGCCTAAGCTTAAACACTCTTCTGCACATTCATTTCTTTTTTTCTTTTAAATTCATGTAAAATTCCATTAAACATCAATCATTTTCCAAACCATAGATATAAATCTCAGGGCACATGCCATACAGTGCAGGCATGGGCTATCAGTGCATTTCAGCTATTTTCCCACATGTATTATCGCATTTTAGCCATTCTATATAATCTTATGGAGTAAGTGATGCCATGTTTCATCTTTTCAGAAGAGGAAATTGAACTTCATAAAAGCTAAATTTCCTCCTCCCCCCAGGAACTCACCACTACTAATAAAATTAAGATGCTTACCCTGTTGTGATTCCTTCCCACACTGACAGAAGCCATATGCTCTCAAAAGAATTTTCATATTCTGTGTGAGCCTCCAAAGTGTTCTTATTCTTTACATATTGGTTTCATTTCCTGGATTAGATTAGGAGCTTCTTGAAGCCAAGAATTACATCTGATTTAATTCATCGTTGCATGTCTCGCTTAACATTGCATAATAATAATAAAAGGTACAGTTATTGAAGAGCTACAGAATATCAATGCCATTCCATCAGTAAAAAAAAAAAACTTCTTTAAAATGAAATAAAACAGTAAGCAGAAAACATTATAATTTAACATAATTGTGAACTCATGATAACTTTGTTTTCTACTCAAGGAATCAGAGAAAACTTTTTAGCTACAGATTGAGGAGTTCAGGCATTTAATTAGATGAACCGGCCCTCAAGCTGGGCATTTTACACTCAGATTTGCTGCACGAACCAAGCACGTACTTATATACCCCACAGGCGCTCAAAGTTAATATAAAGAGAAGAGAAATTTCCCCTTTGATTTGCCGTTGGGATTTTGGAAATAGGCAATGGAAAGTTGTTGATTTAAAATGGCCAACCATTTTTCCATCCTGACCTTCTCGGGACACCTTTTTTTTTTTTGCAAATATTTATTGAGATTTTAGTATGCATCATACACTGTGCTAGAGGCTGAGAACCTAAGTTTAACAAGCTAAACCTGTCCTTTCCCAACCAGCGCTCATAATTCAGTGGGAAATAGAATCAAGAACTAAGTGATTTCAGGTGTGAGTAAGCCTAGTCAAGGGAAAACGTAGGAAAGCGCTGACCTCAGCCTGGAAAGCCACGCCCCGGATGCTGTCCAGGCAGAAGGACTGTGGGAGCTTCAGAGACCTCGACTGCCTGGAACTTCAAGAAGAGCTTTTAAGACAGAAAGGAGAGAAGGTACAAACCCACTGTGGCGGGGGGAGAATATCACACTGCTGTAGAGGAAAAGTAGAGCGTGTTAAAGTATCTGGCGCAGGCCGACAGGTTGGAGAGGTGGGCAGAGCGCAGAGCACAGGGGCGCGGCCGCCATGTTTCGCCGTCCGGACTTGGCTGAGAGGCACTGAGAATCCTGAGGGAGAGACTTATTTTGAGTCACCCTAAGCTTTCAGAGCTCACAGAAACAAACAAAAAGCTAAATAAATTTACCTGTTCAACATAGAACATTAACAACCCTGCATCTCTCTCTCTCTGTCTGTCTCTGTCTCTCTCTCTCTCACACAGACACACACACACACACCACACGCATTTATACATTTATGTAGGTAAAAATACCTACAAGATTCAGGAATTGCTGACCAGGTTTGCAAGGTGTTACTACAGAGTTAAGAGACGGCAACAGGAGCCTTCATTTTCACAGCCCGGGGGGAGATTTGAGCTTCACTCAAGGCACATTGCGCCCTGAATACCCTTCCTGGCCCAGTTATGTGAGGGAATGGAAGTGGAGACTTGCAATGCCATGCTCACAGTCGCTTTTCTCTTTATAACCACACCACAAGATGCTATTCCAGAAATTAATGATTTTATTGCTCCCTTGTTTTCAAAGTGATCACAGATACGGGAAAAAAAAAAATTGACACGAATACGAAGCTGGTTTCACAGAGACCTACGGGGGATGCGCGTGATACTTTTTTCTCTTTATGCAATCAGTGCTTCCTTTAGTTAGTGAGGGGCTTCACTCTATCAACCTGCTGAGAGTGGCCCTTTGACGTCTTTAGGGTGGTAATTTAAGTGAAAGAGAAATGGAGAAAAGGAAAAGGTCACATCCTTGGAAATCTTCTGTGATAAAGGATTTTCCCAGCTGCTTAATAAGATGGCACAGAGGGGATCAGCAGTACAATTAAGTTTGCTACCTTGCTGTACCTAGTGACTCCTTCTAAATATTATCTCTGGTCTCAATAGTTTCCTTGTAACAATAAGGGTGATAAATTCCTCAGAAAAGCCTAACCTTGCAAGAGTGTTTACTTAACCCTGACTTTCCCAACTGTGCCTAAG